>JABBWL010000068.1:0-360837 GCA_016758765.1 Suillus cothurnatus
CTCAGGAAATGAATCCCTGCAGCAGCTGATCAGTACAATTGCAAGGAGGAAAAGGTAGAGCATTTACCAATCACGCATGATCTTAACCTGCGCGGTATGCGCACCAAAGAATTGTACATTGGATCTGGATGTTCGATGAAAGGTACATCAACCCCCATGCCTCAGGTCGTCTCTGAATCTCGACCAGCTCCTTGCTGGATCCGTCGTTGATCCACCTGCGCATGTGCGCTCGAATACGCTTGTTGTATCAACTGTAGAAGTGTTGTAAGAAATCTCCCCAAGAAGTGCAAAATTGAACTACGTACTTGAGCTGCTTGTTGCACATCAGGAGGAGACAAATCTGGGAGGAAGTTTCCGGACGACATTGCATATGAAACGCGCAAAGATTTCAAGTGAAGAAGGTGGCAGAACAGCCTATATGGCCCTCCTATGTGATAGACCTTCGCTAACAGATAATCTCCAGATTAATGGAAGAGAAGGGTGGCGGGCGCGTCTATTCCAACTTGGGTCTCGATCGGGTGTCCGACTCAACGTCACTCTTATCAATCAACGTTCAACTTACAGCGGGCGTCTCTCAGCGCTCAGCTTTGTCGCTCCATGTTTACATTCTAGGATGCAAACTATGTTGCGATTCAAACCATGGTCAGAGATTTGTATGACTTGAATTTAAACGATATGCCGCAATTCGCTAACTAAAAAAATTGATCATTCGTTCAGAATCGTTTGCACTCGAAGCACAAGTTGGAGTTTTCCAAATTTCAGGCCCGAGGCCTGATGACCGCAAGTGGATCAGATGGCGACGCGGCGCAAGTGGCCCACGTATGTCAACCTGATATTGTAATTTGAATTCATGCCCGACGTTCGGAGTCAGGTTTTTCACTGGACGCTTGTTCGTGTCCGTGCTGTGTACTACACTGCAGTACTACGTTCTATTGACACCCAATTGACGCATCGGGCTCTACTCGCTTGCGAAATCCTTCTAGAGATAATCAAGCATGTCAATGATATCGACCGGCACGACCCAATCATGATGTTGTACGTCAAGGTGTCATTAGTGCGGACATCCCTCGCAGCACTTGCAAGTTGCAACGACGTGTAAAACATTCTACGGACTCGCAATGGATAAGCTTTGGGCTGATATTGATGGATGCTAGGCTGTGTAACAAGGTTGCGTCCAATATCATACTGTGCAGAGGTGAGTACACTGTTCATTGATTGATAATATCTCACTGAGCACCTAAACACAGTGCACCTACTATAACCCTCCTTAATTTAGCGACATGGAACCATTATCAGTAAATGAAGCCCGTCAGTTCTTGCGACACACTGCCCGTGCAATCTCAATATGTATTGAGCTAGCAACCAACCGGGATTTTCGCCTTCTGTCAGCCCTCCACGAAGAGACACGCATTACCCCATCATGTGCGTGACAATACGTCACGTGACAGTGATCATAGCGCCATAAGTATGAAAAGCGTATCTCAACCATCTCTCGTCCGAGACTGCAGTCGGTATTCGCGGATTCACTTTCATGTTCGACTAGATACCTACATCTGTTTCTGTCTCCCACGCTGTGTCGTTGTGTTCTATGGACCATTGATCCGGATTTAAAATTGATTGTGACCCGGTGTGCTGCTCTCGAACATTTATTCGTGATGCGTACCGATGGCACCATAGCAGATAAGCTCCATACTATCTGACAGTGTCCACTCCTCGACTGGACAGCATGGGAGCACCTCTCCAACCTCCCCACCCTTCTCACAGTCACGATTCGTATGAAAATATAGTCCCTTCCCTATCGGGCCTCAATGATATCACTTTCGGACCCTTCCTGTGAATATCAACGTTGACCCTACGGCGGAGTCACTCTGGAATGCATCCCTACAAATATTGGATATACGCTCCTCTGAGGTAGACGCTATCGCTCAGATCATCTTCTCTATGCTCCCTTGCGTGGACAAGATCTACTACAGCCCCTTGGGTTCCAACCATGCGAACAGGTGGTGCGAGGTTCGGAACCATCTTGAACATTTCAGATATTCCGCAGTCCTTGATTGCCGGGAGGCAGCTGCAGAAATCTGAATTCGTATTTCAAACTTTTCTATCAGGAGCTGCTGTCAATCTTTAGAATATGGAAAATGGAAGCGAGCAAGGGAGATTTGCGATGAATGTCTACTGTAGGTGTTCCCAAAGTTGTCCCCAGTGAGAAAAACATGTTGTACTTCAACATAATAGATAAATTGATAGATATTCGAAATCAACACATTCATAAATTTCTCGAGATGTTTCTCACTTGTCCATAGAACTTTTCTGACCCTGTCCCAGGTAACAACTGCCATAGCGCGATGGTGCCTAAAATCATACGGGCTCCTCCTTCAATACTCTCACAAATTTCTTCTTCACACCATCCTCCTCCAGCTGCACCATCACGCCCTCGTTGTAGGCAATCCCTTCCTCGCCGAAATGTTCGAGTGCGAGACTCCCAGCAGCAAATGCCATAATGAGATGAAGAGTGTTTGATACGTCGAAATGGTGTGTCCTGTGGTGTTCACCCCATCCATGTTTCTCTCTCAAAGCCTCCAGAATACTGTACAACGCGCAGGTTAAAGTGAGGATGGCAACAATGGTGAGTGGGATTGTAGCGAGCAGATATGTCGGTGACTTCTTAGCCCAGCGAGTCCATCCTATCGTCGATATGAACATGGTCCCAGTGACCTGGGAAGAGACGTTGTTCGGGAACTCATTATTGGGGAAGCTACCTGTGGCCATAAACCCGGACCGAAGGAACTGTGAAATAATACTAGGTCAGCTTGGACTGTATTGAACGAACCGGCAATCTCACCGTGGCGGAAAACTCAACAACACCACGCCAGTAATCTTCCTAAGAAAGTCATAAGAGGTGGATCAAGATTATATGACATGAAACTGACAAGCTCAATGTAAACCTGCGTGTCATTGAGATTGTTATTGATGGACCCAATAGTAGTCGAGGAATAGATGGAGTACAAGGTATCCCCAATTGTGCTGCTCGTGAGTCCCTGCGAGTTGATCGACTGAAACCTTGCAACTGAAGCGATAAATGACAGCAGCTCGGCATTCTCTGGCCGGAAAGGAGTGGATGAGGTGACCTCGGAAGAAATTTGTTCATTGGAATAATCGGCACGGACTGTGGTCAACAGGGGAACCACATCGCAAATGCTTGCTTTAAGGAACTCATACTTGTAGAATCCTTGTGTGAGGATGGCTACAGGAACATATTCAGTCAATGACTCTAAATGTGTATTTCAGTGGCTCACTGAAGTTTGTATAACTTTGGTTCATATTCATTGGTCCTTGGCACACAACAGATGGGAGAAAGCCACTCCCTGATGAGCTCGTATTTCCATTTGCATCCACCGTGGTCACATATTCGTACGTTGTCAGAGAATCTGGAAGCCGTCAGTGAACTGGAGAAAAAGTATCCAAGATCCAAATTTACTGGTACCACAGTTTGTACTGATATTCCACAAGCGGAGACCGGCAATGGAGTCGTTCGAAGCAGCTGCGTTGGCATAGATGAGGTAAGAATTATTCGTGTCCCAAAGGTACTGCGTTTGATTCGAGTCGATGGCCCGGCAACTGACATTGGCTGTTAACCCTTGTTGCGACATGGAATAGTTCCTGCTGAAGCCCTGAGGAATATGCACGCTGGAGAGTAATCCGGGTACGACTCCTGTGTTGACCGTGACATTTCCACCGGAAAACCCGAGACGAGTACCATTAGCATTTGGAACTCCATCTGAGCCGGAAAATTCTTCGATGGTGGGTACGACCCCCTCTAGGCACACAACACATCATCGCAAAACAGCTTCAAGTAATCTGAGAATCCGAACCTACGAGTAGACACATTATATTTTGCACCATTGAAATCGAATGTCCCAGGAAGACCAAAGGTAAACCCTGCAGCAGTGACTCCGCTGAGCATTCCACCGATGTCGAGAATCTCGAAAGAACTGTCCTGGACTTGATTATCTCGATTTATAAGCCACTCGTTAATTCGAGTAGAGATACACACTGTCAGTGAGACCGTTTGCTAGGAATTCTTGGCGGAGTAAGTTGGCAAATGCGCTTCCAGTTATGTCAATTTCGGATCCATTCAACTGTACTGGCCACATGAAGTAGGCTGGTGTCAAGAGAGTTATCCACCTATGACTCGAATGAGATAATCTCGACAGTGCTTCCACAGAAGACGCACCCGGCCGTTAAGAGCCTCAGCATCCCAAGGATAAACAGCGTTAAGACGGTCAATCCTATATATCGAAGTTCCAGTATATGAGAGCCCTGTGCCAAAGCGACACCAGCGCTCAGGTGAATTAGAGAAATCGGCTTCCACATTCGATGTCTTAGTGCCTGTTTGACCGAAAGCGTGAAAAGACTGATGGAAAAAAAAATCACATCTCACTTGATGATAAGTCGGAGGGAGCAAAAGGTAGACATACGTAGCAGCGGTGACTGATAGCATAGTTGCTATCAATGTAACGATCATTGTAACCTCTGCCGGATAGCTCCTCATTAATTCGCAGACCGAATCGGGTGGGGCAAGGTACTGAAGATAGGCAACTACACCAAGGAATCCGTATCCAAATGCCAAGATGAAAATCTGGACACTGATTATGGTAATCTGGATACCAATGACAACTGTGAAACGCTTAAAGTTGGTGGGAACCTGAAACATTGCAGGAGGGGTAGAAGCAGAATCTATGCTGTCGTTCGGATGGAAATAATATATATTTTATGGAACACGAACCTTGCAGCATGCACGCGACTGACACAGCCTGGGCTATTGAATCATTCGAGCGGAATCCGTGACCCGAATTGAGTGCGCGAAATGTATACAATGAAAATTATCAGTAGCGCAGCTGCTCTCTATATCAACATGTTGAATAGATACAGAGACATTGCGCGTCTTTTAAATTTTAGATTCGCCCTAGACGAGTCCTCGGAAACTTGAAGGCGAACCCGGTCACCGTATCAAGGACATGCTGGAAATGTTGAGGTTCAACGTTTTCCTGTGACTCTGTTGAAGGTTCAGATTAATAGATGGTAACAACATATGTATACAATGATTTGCCGCCCAGTTTGCTTTTGCTAAGAAATTAAATTTCAGCGCTATAGACACTTTGAAGAAGCTTACTGGGGCACCGGGAGAAATACACTTAATTTCCAATGCCTGCAACAAATCGCACCACCAACGCACGGTGACTCTAAAACATCCTTCGAGCTTCGAGAGGAAGGAGAGGGCATGCGAGTTGAAACGTTGAAGGGTGGTTTGACCTAAGTTAGGCCACTTTCCCACATCATGTGTTTATTGAAGGCTTAGCGCTTAGGCTTGGAGCGCCACTTTAACGAATCAAGGAAGCAATGATTATTATAAATGAAGATTGGAAAACTAGGGCCCAATAAAAATGACCCTATGTGACTACGAGATTATAGATCTAAGTTTGAATGGTACAACAGCTCAATGAATCGGCGCAGACAGTTGTCTCCGGTTACGTCCCAGGAGCTTCGCATCCAATATTGTGCATCCTTGCTATATTAAGTTGCTATGCCATTGACGCCTGCGTCAGTACCTGCAAGGTATTAGGGTGCGATTCTGGTACTGGCATCTGCATAGTGTGGCGTAGCCATCATACCATCTTGTCGAATATACTGTGGCTCGCACACCCCCGCACCACTACTTGCGGCAGGAGCCCCACTGAAGAATCTAGTGTTTCGGATGCCTTAATATATGCTATGTAAAACAGGAATGGTGAGACTAAAAATGACAACACAAATCGTACGCACTATATTGAGCTGAACTATTTGACAGCTGAAGTGCGCTCAGTACACTGTCACTAGTGAACCAGGAAATCAGAAAGGGGATTGCATCGAAGCAAGCGGGTAAGCACGCTACCCGGCCACTGGGACTACGCAATTGGAGATGAAGCTGTATAGTTGGCATATTCCCGGACAACAGGCATGCTCATTTGATGTTTTTTTCTCGAATGTAGCTCCATACTTGGCGCCCATGGCTGGGTAGCATGTGTAGGTTGTTTGTATTTCTGCCGCATTCATTTTGCAGTGATCGGCGATCCCCTATTTCTTAGCACGGGGCCGGGTAATAAACACGCTCGAGACCCGAACGTCATCGGAGAAGCGTGTCGAACTATTCAAAAATGTTCAAAACGATATTCCATGGAAACGGGCAGTCATATTGAACACACGTGCCCTTAATGTGAGGCATGAGAGTTGCTTAGTCGCCGCGGTGAAACGTATCTGCAGTCCAGAGTGCATGTGAGCTACTTGATAGAACGGAACTGTGATCCCCGCAAATGAGCGCTGACTCTGTAAATGTACTCGTCAAGAACGAGGGTAATTTGAATTGAAGACCTACCACCCAAATAGAACCGTCCGATAGTTTTATGCGATAGCACTTACATCTCTTTCCCCAATTTCTGACCTACAACCGTACAGCCGGACAGAGATTTTAGAATTGAAAACTTCGAGAGCTAGACACGGATCCGGGTTAACTAACTCCTGCCCTCGAGCCTCACTGATCTGAGTAAGAGGCACTGTCATGATAGCATCAACATTTACATGTGGTGAATCACCACTCACCACATGCAAGAGGCCGAACGGCAAATATTGTACCAAATAGCTGTGCATTAGATCTTGTGGAGGGACAGTCGTCCATTAAAGTATAGCGTCGACTGTATGGGTTGAGTTTTTTTTGGTATTACCACCAGTACTAGTGATGGGACCTTCAAATCGAGGCATAAATTAATAATAAACCGGATTCAATACTTGACACCAACCTGTCCTAGTCAGCCGAGGTACAGCGTGAAAATAATCTCGGATGGAGCAGAATGGAACGTTTCTGTAATAGCGCATATACCTCACTCAGGGCCGGGCCTGGCTTGGTAAGTTCAACTAGTATAGGCCGAGGATCAATGGAACGTTGAATACTGATGGCGGCTAGATGAATTCCTTCTATGGTATAACCTTGTTCTGTGGTACTGACCTATGTGTACTTGAGGTCAACGTCCGAGACCAATGTGGTGTGTGCAAAAATAAACGTAGAGGGAGATTAGAGAAGAGGACAGGCCAGCCGCACCGGCATCAGCAACGCTACGGCAGAGCAGAACATCAACTGCAATTTGTGCCGCGGTGCCGGCAGTGCAATGGGCACTACCTCATTTCCTTTTCTAAACCAAACCAGCTGACCTATAAAAATGGCAAGGCTCAAAGTCTAAACGTGAATGTGCAACTGCCAAAACCGAAGGTCGCTCAAGCAACATATATCTACCTCGTCATTCTGTACAAGCGCAGGTACAGGCCACAGGCCTGGATGTGACCTCTCTTGTTCGTCCCATCTATCCATGACGAGATTTGATGGGGACTCTGGGATAACCACCAAAGGTTCCATCAGTATATAAGTCCTCAGGGGCTGCTCCTGTGATCTGGCAACCAATAACCGCGGCAGATCGCGGCACTAGGCCGTCAGGATGCAGCTTCCAGTGGCATTGCCATGCTCTTAGGTAACTACGTGGGAATAGAGAAGCATTGAGAAAACGATACGAGTGGCAGTTTTAGCACCCAGCATGTGTAGGGAGTTGTGTTCGAATGAATCGCCTTTGGGGGATAACGACAGCATCCACTACCATTGGCAGGATATGCTGGCGGGAGCATAAACGGAGTGCGGTAAACGACCCTTGGAATATGATAACGGTGGGGGGACCACTAGCAAGATGGGGCCCGGCAAATACAACGTGTGTGTGTCTAACTTGAACAAACCTTCCACATTATAAAAGCAAATGGGGAAAAGGGAACCGCGTAATTGCCATCAAGTAGTTTTTGATATCTTTCCAACGCAATCGAGAATGGCATGGTTTGCATTGTGCAAATTGTGCTAGTGATCGAAATAATTAGCTGGTCAGTTTCTGCCCGAGGTAAAACGTGGACATATCTCAGGAAATATTGTAGCGATGGCGATTTGTTTGCAGTCTCTACATCAAAAAAAAGAAGACCCGCGTCATGGAAGAAAGGTGCAAAATTGAGATTATGCCAATTCAACATGTAACGAAATCTGATACAGATTGCTACTGTATGCAGAGTTGAGATGTTAGAAAGGTGCTGTCGAATCAGGCTGTGCACGATGTAGATGTGCAAACTGGGAATTCGGCGAATGTGCTGTGTAGGTAAGGATTGTATGTCCTTTACACACCGACCAGTGCTTAAACACGTGACTCACGGATGCGAACAGTCACCAGTGCTACTCTTCGCATTGGATTCTCATTTTCTTCTTTCATTACTATCCTTCCGCTCAGATTCCACGATTCCCTTGCTTTGACCGTTCACCATATGCTCCTTATTCTCATTCTGGTCTAGTCAACTACTCGAAAACATATACCGCCCATGTACACTCATCTATAGAGAAATCGAGAGTGAAAATGCACAACGAAATCTAGCAGTGTCTCGCGCGCTAATTCCCTGCTCCAAGTACGACCGAACGCCTCACAGAAAGTCCTCAAACGTTTTATATCTAACTTCGTGTTAACTACTAACACGTCTTATAGCCATCAGTGAACAGATGATTCCTTGATATGGTACCCGCGGAAACTACAGAAGGATGCAATTCTGCTCCTGCTAAATAAGAGCATGTATACCTATGTATATTGTGAAAAATTTGATCTGTAGAGACATAGCCATCGATGCCCGCAAATTCAGAGCAACACAAGCAATCTATCTGTTCGCAATTCCCTGCCGATCTCATACCCAGCCTTACAACTCCCAGTGCGTAGTCTTGCATGACCAGGATCATTAAGTTCTCCATGTGGCACAGCGGATTCCGATTCAAAAAAAATTAGGGATTGATTGTGTAACTGTTGTACTTTGAGCGGTCCAGCCTTGGTCCAGCCTCTAAGTCAAGAATACGCATGACCCGAACCAAGTGGCACCCCAATCAGGACCCCGGAAAAGCCAACCCCGACAACGCGCCAAACAGCGCCTGTTCTTTCCTGTGAGCTTCCCACACGCATATCACAGAGCATTTTGATAATGTTCAGTCTCTTACCTGACTTGGTGTAGATGGTCCAGTTGTGAAGGATTTTCTTCAATAATTGCCTCAATCGATGTTGACTTGGCAATATGTCGAATCATCGAGTTTTCATTCACAGATTCTTCATCCTATCAAATACTCCACACCAGTCCAAAGTTTAAATGATCTTCTTCAGCCCAGGTGCGTGGACTTCGACCCAGGGCCTCGATCTCTTCACCAAGAGCTTCTTGGCCGCATCCAAGCCACCGCCCATCTAGAGTCCGTCAGACCTCGCCCTGGTGAGGTTATCATCATGTGATAGGTATTGAAGCAAATACTTGAATTTGATTTTGGATCTCGAAATCAATGCACGTGTGCGCACAACTCTAAATCGTTTGTGTACAAATGAAACGGTTGTCTCTTACAGCCGTGCCGACAACACTGGTTTTGAATTATTGCAGAACCGGCTGCATTTTCTGCCTAACCTGGTGCGTGTTACTTCCGCATGTCATTCCCACCTTCGAGCTCGTGCGTATAAAATCGTTGAGGCGTGTCACGTTAGGTTATATCTCCTTCCTCTTTATCTACGATTAAGACTCGACGTCTTTCGTCAATAAGATGCAACTCACGAATACTTTACTTGGGTTTGTGATGCCATATCTACAATTCATTCTAGTGTCATTACCTTGGATGAACAAGCAGGGTGGTGTTGCTTATTATAACCCGACTGCCAGAGGCGGATCGATGCTCATCAATGCTGGTGATGGATATGGTGAACCTATGAATGTATTTCTCTTTCATCACTGTGACGCTCTCGAAGCCCTAACGTATGACCCGACTGACCCCAACAATCTAGGTTATCATCTCTGGACTTAGCTCTCCCGCTGTCCTCACATATAAAGGAGCTATCAATTATGCCCGTGCTGCTGGCTTGTAAGCATGGAAATATTTGTGGACTGCGTCTTACTTATTTGCTTGTGATAGTTCTGAAGAATGTTTCGGCCTTCACTTAGGTGGTTATATGTCCGCCGACTTGGGAGATGGAAACGGATGGGTCAATCAAACCATCGAACTTCGCCAAGACTATGGAAACGCAGGAGGCGGAACGTGTTTCGAGAGCCTCGTCGGAGGAAATCATTTTCGGTAAACTTATTGACTAGTGATCTAGGGTGGTAATAATATTCGTTCAGTATTTATAGACAGAACGGCACTGCGGCAGACAGTGGTGCTCTCTTCCTAGCGTAAGCATCCTTAAATTGTCTATTGTTCTACTAGCATCTTACTTGTTGTGCCAGCGTGTCTCGAGAGGAGGTGTGCAATTCGACAAGGGTTTGTTGCACAGCTGAACACTACCTTTAGCCCGTATCAGATCATCATGCTATCGTACCGAATGGGTACAATATTGGCCGGTAAGTAACTCCGTGACCGTAACGAACAAACGGGCCACTAATACAGCTTCAGCGACCAGCTAGTGTCAGCAGCGGTTGGTAAAAAAAAGTTTCACGGGGTCAAATACACCACCACCGCCCAAAACGTCACTGGTCTCCTCGCAGCTGGCGTTGATGGTATTAACCATGGTGAGCTTAATCAGTTAAGTAGTTGCTTAGCTGACATCAGGGTAGGCATTGCTCAAGATGGTATTGTTACATTGTTGACCGTTACGATCGATTGAGAATTATGATTATATCACTTTTTCCCTGGGATTTCTTGATTCTTTGCTCGTCTCATTGACAAGTGAAGATGCTGGAGTAATACTACAAGTGCTGTGCGTGGTGTGTCACAAATCAATGAAGTAAAGCCAAAGGCAAAGAATTTGAAAAAAAAAACCTTGGACAAGACCAAAGACTATCGATCGACTGTTGATCACAAATCCACCTCTCCCTCAGCATCCCCGTCGTCTCATATAAACTCGTCATCATCTTGAGCTGGTTGGGAAGACTCGAAAATCTCAGAAACCTCGGAACTTCGCGATAATCGCATTCGGACCATATGCCCTCGTTAGTAGGTCCGGCGTCAAACGCGATTGAGAACCGAATCAAGCTGGATGTAGTTTGCATCGTCCATGGCAAATCCATGATACCTCCGTTCCTGTGTTTGCTGAAGGACCGAGCATTAGGACAGAGCATTAGGATACTCATATACAGAATTAAACGCCATCCATGTTGATAACGCAGGAACCAATAATCATGCCGCTTGTGTGATTAAGCAGTTAATTGAACTTCTAGAGATGGTGGTGTATGAAGCACGTCAATAAAAGGGAATAGCTTCGCGTCGTCTTGACTTGGACAATGGATCATATAGCCGATATATCTGTCCAAAGAGTAGGTGATTTCAGCAGCTGAAGAACCATATGAAGAGGTTCTCGTTCTCCCAAAACTGACGAGTGAATTGGAAATTGACGACTGTCGTCTTAAAAGCGAGAACTCACACTTGGTCATGGCAGGAATGTGAATAACGGGATGCATAACTGATATGACACCTCCAACTGCAACAGAGATGTGGACACCATCGTCACGGTTCGAACTTCGCGAGTGAGCGGTTCAGATTTCTCCGAAATCTGATCGTAATCTTCTGAAACTCACAATAACATATTGCAAGACGAGCAACATTACGAGCGTACAGAAAAATGTGAATTCAACAGCGAAATCAGACCAAGAATCACAAGATTCAAGGAGAAACTTGTTCGGATTTTTCCGTTATTTGTCCGTGTAGATAATTCTAGCAGACATGTGTAAGCAAGTGAGGTCTGCAGCGATCGCCGATGATGCATCGAGCTCTACTTGTACCCGATGTTCTTCTAGAGATATTTGGTTTCCTCCAAACCCCTGGACTTCGTGGAACACGTTCGGGATGCTTTGCAGCGCTTGCAAGAACATGCAAAGCCTTTCACGAGTTTGCAATGAATGAGCTTTGGGCTAACATTATGAACCTGGATCAACTATTAGGCTGTGTAACGAGGCTGCATCCAATAGTATATCAAAAGGTCAGCGTGAAGTGGTCGTGTCATTTTCATCCATAGATTCATCGAGTTTGTCAACGCAGCCTGTTTGCTACCACTGGTCCTCTCAAGGCCTCGAACCATTATCTGAGCCTGAGACCCATCAATTTCTGCGTCATGCCACCCGTGTTCGCTCAATAGAAATAACATCTGACGCCCATTTTCACCTGCTCTCAGTCTTCCCCAACGAGACGTGCTTGTTCCCTAGACTGACATCGATATCCTTCATGCTTAAATATCCAGTTCACTACTCGCATCTTTTCCTGTCCCCCATGCTGCGTAATTGTTACCAAGAGTCCATTCAACCGGATTTCATATCAATGGTGACTCATTGCGCTTTGGAGCACTTGACCGTAAGGTCCTTTGGTGAAGGCATAGCGGATAAGCTGTCCCTAGTGTCCGACGGTGTCCGTTCGTGCAAGCGACTTGTAACTCTGACTTGTCCACCCCTCGACTTGGCTGCATGGGAGCACCTGTCCACCCTCCATACCCTTATCAAAATCGCAATTGGCAGGGAGAAAAAAAAAGTTATGTCCCCCAAGTTGGATCTCAGTAAAAATCACAATTTCAATTTCACACCTTTCGTCAACCTCGTGTTTCTTTTTTTCCACTCAGACACAGCCGTATACCTTACAACAGTCCTGCAACACTCAGAATTCCCTTCACTAAAAGAGTTTTGCATGGATGTCGGTGCATTGTCGTGGATGGAGGCTGAGCAGCTTTTTCGTGCACTATCTCTGTGCAAAGCATGCCACACCCTCGAAACCATTGTCGTGGTCTGTTCGGGTCCAGAAGCTCACGAGCCCTCAGCCAACTCTTTGACAACAGTTTCACATATCCTTTGTTTCACGCAGCTCCGAGTCTTGCGCCTGAGTCTTCATCACTCCATTATCATCAACAACGACCTTCTTTTCGAAGCCATATCAGGGTGGCCACACATAGTTTGGCTGGAATTAGTGGACCGGGAGATAACGCCTGTTACATTCCGCGGGATATTTGCAGCGCTCCGTCAATGTCCCCACTTGCAGTGGCTGCAGATATCAATGGACACTGTGAACATCGATATCGATCCTGACACAGAGTCATTTCAACATACCGCCTTACAACAACTGATTTTGAGACCATCTGATTTAGCGGATGGTGAAGCTGTTGCTCGCATCATCTTCTCCATGCTCCCTTACGTCAATAGGGTTCTATACTCGGTATATCCTGAACTATACTCGTGGCAGGAGGTCAACGGGCATCTCGAATCTCTCAGATCCCTCCCGGTCACCGGTCGCTGTATCACAGGAGCACCATCGGAGACCTGATTTTGGGATATACTCGTGTTCGTGCAATGATCTACTTTCCTTCTTCGTTTGTACGTGCCTGATTTTGCTGTCGTTGACCATCGTTCCAACTATTTCTCTTGTCTCGCCATGATTGTACCACAAGACCATTAAGGACGAATACCATTTTTTTGTATGGGCCTTCCAGCAAATCCTTTGTGAAATGGTTCCCTACTTTCAGCCCGGTAAGAAAAATGTGAACTCATCAGAGAATTCGGACCAAGAATCATTTCATTGAGGTGGGCAAAATTCAACACAAGTGGAGAGTCTCGAACTTGTTCGTTATTTATCCGTGTAGATTAACTAGCATATGACATAAGCAAATTTGTAGGGTCTACAACGATCACATCGATGATGCATTGCGCTTATCGACCACCTTTTCGAACGTGGCGTTTCCGTGACCAGCTGCAGAGTGTGGCACTAAAACCAGTACCCCATTCTGCAAAATTTGGAACTTCTGCGCAGGATCCTTGCGTTCTTGTGAGTAATCAGTACTTTGAAATGACAATTCAACAGCTCAATAATAAACAGTCTCCAGAACTATCAAAGAACTCTGAATCAGCCGGTCACGAATGTTCAAACCATTGGACAAACCATTGTCCTAAGCATACATGTGAGTGATCACGAGGATCGTTGTACACTTGTAAGTAAAGCAAACCTTTGAATGGCAATTCCATAGTCACTACAGTCAGCTTCCTCGAGACACCGACCCACCATTCCTCCTCCATCCTCTCACCTTACTTCGCTTTGAGCAACACACATCCCATCAGGTTTATATCTCCTATGCGCTGGCAGTTGTACCTGCGTCATTGATGAGTAGCTCGTCACTGTTACCTCAAAGGCACCCGTTGGATTTCAGACGAAGTCCATCGCACTACCAGTGTCGGAGATTCCGTTACGCCACAAAGATTAAAACGATCTACTACTTCCTAACGGATGTATCTGCACCTACGAGCATTTCATGTTGATCAAAAACTCTTTTGCTGTGCTGATCGTCGCGGAGCTCGAGACGATGCAGGAAGGTGTTCACTGGGTTCTGGATCAAGACGCTGAGGTATGGATATTCACCCGTAGCATGGATGTGTTCACCGACATCGTATAGGTTTATACTAAGGACAATGTGCATTCTGTTTCCGGATGTTCAACACGTCCTACATCACAATAGTAGGTCCCTCCCTTCGATCAGACACCAGGCCTCTATAGTATACATTCAAGGTATTAGATAATATCGTGAGATGAGGGTGATCGTCGTAAATAATTTAATGATGACCATCGGTATACTCAGGAGAAGTACAACAAATAAAAAGCCAGAAACGAGTCCAGCGACCAGCATGTTTAATCATTGCATGAGGATTGGTGTTCGAAGTCGACTGAGCAACAACGGGGGGTGCGATGGAGTTGGAGACTGAAGCATGGGGTTGCGAAGATGACTGGGTTTGAGCTGCACTGCTGGATTGCTGCGCGACAGTGTTATTGGGAGGGGGTAAGTTTGCGGCAGTAGGAAGTTTTAGGATTCGCCGTTTCTCTCTTGCTGAAGCATTTCTCTACGTGATGCGAGATAGCGTTTGAGACAGAAAACGATATCAGGAGTTTAGTATTTGAGGAGAACGATAGGAACGTACACGTTTGCCCCTGGCATATGGGACACTGGATACTGCTGCTGAGGAACGCTCGTGGAGCTCGATATCTGAACCGCCTGATCTGGCAAAGAGACGATTTCGAATCCAATGGAAAGGACGGGGTCGGGATGGCGTATGGTGGGCATCGTAATGTGATGGGCGGAATAAAGATAACAGTTGACTACGAAGGTTGCCTCTATGCGATGGTGATGATTGAGAGTGTGGTACAGAAGACTAAGGATATTGCGACAATGAGAACAGGACTAGATGAGAAATGATGAAGACGTACGTGAGCACGATCAGGTATGTCGTCGAAAAAGCCTCGGGGTACCCTAGGGGAGACCTTGATTGGCTGGCGTCGGGCAGGGCGTCGTGTAGCATCAGTCTAGAATGCATAAGCTTAAATGACTGTTGATGAATGAATGTTTCACGTACGACCAGTAGTGACTCGTTGGGCTTGTCCAAAAGAAGATCGTCAAGGCCAGCTTGTTTTAATATCGCAGAAACATCCCAAGTGTACGCATTTTCGTCCTCGCAGCCTGTAGCTAGTAGCTTTCCATCTGCTGAAAACGACACGACGGTTACTATATCTGTATGGTTGAGGGGCAAATTGATGGGCTGGTTGTTGTCGAGGTTCCATAATCGAGCTGTGTTGTCATACGATGCGCTTGCGAGGATGCGGCCATTCGGAGATATTGCAATACCATAGACATAGTTGGTGTGCCCATTGAACACAGCAATCTGCTTCCAGTTTGAAGTATTCCATGTCCTAATCGAGCAATCGTCTGACCCAGATATCAGCGTTTTTTTTTTTTTTTTTTTTGGAAAAGCGAGTCTATTATATAGCAACTGACACCGTCTAGCTCTATATAAACGCTTATAGCAACGCTTGTAGCGTCGTCCGAGGAAAAATGCCACTTACGCACACTCCTATTGTGGAGTAGTGTGGGACTCTGTATGTTACCTGGTTGCCTCGGTCTGCGAGGGCCTGGGTAACCGGATACCCACTAAAACCTCAAGGTTAGTCGCCCAGTTGTTACTGGGGGGTTGTGATGGGTCGTGAATTATGTCTGACCATGTATGTTCTACTTTTGCTGTTGTTTTCGGACTTCTTCTTATTTTGCTTGCTATTACTCTGTCAAGTTGTAGTCTTTTGTCGATCGCGCCTATCCATCGCTTTTTGATTGTGATTTCCGAGTTGTTAGTACCCGCGAATCACTCTCTCGCACCTTAGATTCCATATTAAATATGCTGATTCTGATATCAGTATTCTCATAAGTCTTGATGCACCCGCTGTTTTCTGTTTGTTTTCTGTGTTATCGTTGTGTTGGGGTTGTGGGAAAGAGATGAGTCCGCAGCCGAGAATGATGCCGATGTGCGGGTTAGGCCATTGTCCGTGCTTCGCTGGCCATAGGTTTTTGGCTAATTCCCATATAATTTTTCTAGCTGGGTTGTTACAGTGCACTAGGATGTGCTCCATGTTCTCTATTTCGTCGTTACACTCGTGGCATTTTGCCCTATGCGCGTATGCTGGTATAGGCAACCAGAAGTCACCTATTCGGTATGCATTGTTGAGGGTTTTGTATATGAACATTTGTATGTTTTTCGTTATGTCTTTATTCCTACATCCTCGCCAGATTGCTTCGTCGGTTTCTAGGGTTTTCGATATTGTCTCTAATGCAAATCTGGTCATTTCAAGCAGGCATATGGTTGATCTCTGTTGGTTAAGGTGAGTTTTTCGCATAATCGCTTTATATGCTAATTGTTGTGTTATTTCTGATAGTTTGGCGCCTTGTAGGTCAAAATTACGTGGTACATAGGTGTCGATGATATCGGGTTCTGGACGCGTCGTTCCGGTGAGTGCAAGCTGGTCGGCTTTCTCGTTTCCTATGTGACCGGCGTGTCCTTTGATCCATTGGAAGGTAGTGGGAGCCGGGCGTCGGCGAAGGTGGTACGCCGTGGCCTGGAAGAGTATGGCATTCTCTATTCCTATCCAGCCAATGTCTTCCCACTGTTTTAGGTGTGTCGTCAATCCATTTATTACATACTTTGAGTCAGTGATTATTTTGATTGGTGTTAGTGGGCTTATTGATTGTAGGGCTACTAGGACCGCGGCTAGCTCTCCTCTCTGGTTTGTTTGTTTTGTTCCAGGTACTCTTAGTGCTTTGTTTAATGGATTGTTCTCCTCCAGCCATATTCCGCTTCCACATACTGCGTTTTGTTTGCCGTTGTTTATGCAAGATCCATCTGTATAGACGGTTACTTGTTCTCGGTCTATATTCCGACCAGCTACTGGTGTTCGCAGACGGTAAGCTGGGATTTGTATTAGGCGGTCAGTATTTACGAAGATTCTGAAGCATTCGGAGAGTTGGCTTTTGCTGGTTACCGATGGGTCGAATATAATCTCTCCATTGTTTTGTGTTCTCGCTTGTACGTTCTTTTCCTTTCTTCGGTGTGTCAGTGTGAGATTATCTTTTCTAGGGGATGTATTGGGGTTGAACAAGGGGTTTAGGCTGTCTAGAATTCTTTGCGCTGTTTGGGCGCATTTGTTTGGGTTTTTGCAGCCTGCTAGTCGATTTTCGATACAGGCGTCACAGGGGCAGGTTGCTGTGGTGTTGTGAGTGTTTATGTTAGTCGGTCTTCCAGCGAGTCTTTTCAAGTCTTTTACTGACTTGATGTTGTGTGCCGTTTGTAGGCATTTATCTCTTCTTTTGTTGTATGTTTTGGGAGGGGCGCCTAGGTGTAGCCATGCGGGCATCTGGTTTTTTAGTTCTTGGGACAGCTTTATCTGTTACGAACTGGGATGGGTTCTAACAACCTGAGCTCAAAAGAGAGCTTTCGTGGTTGAGTCAAGGTCGGGCCGATGCAATGACAATGAAGTCGACTTGCAAAGGTATCAGTCTAACGTCGAGGGATACTCGAAGTTAGGATCAAAGGTTCTGACTAACGAAGAGGAGTGCTCTAAGTTAGAGATCGGTTCGGACGACTTAAGCTTGGAGGGCTTAGGCGAAGGAAGTCAAGTATCGGGTAAAACCCAGTAAGATTAAAGTAAAGAACTACATGGTACGAAAGCGCGTATTTATAAGGGATCCTAGGAGAGATTTAGGGCAGGTGTTAAGACAAGGAATAACCGCCTAATTAAGTATGTATGCGCGAAGAAAAGTAAATGATCCAAGAAAGGGAAACATCGGTCATCTAGCGACGGCAATAAGCGATCGTGATGTAATACAGTGGCAAAGAGAAGAAAAAAAACAAAAGGGGTCTGAGCGTACTGTAACATTACCCCGTTTTTATCGTGAAGTCACCGACTTCATCAATCAGTATTGTCATAAAGAGTATGGTCACAGTCATAGTCACGATGAAGGAGGGCGTCTTGCTCCTCAGTAATACAAAGATCCGCAGCATCTCTGTCAGCTTCCCAACGAGCGAGGGCGCTATAGAATTCTGGATCCTTCCAGTCAATAGGAAGGACAGCTTCACCTTTAAGCTGTTTACAGAAGACGGAGAAATGGCCTGGTGCGTAAACGCGACAGACGCGGCAATGGTACTTAGGGCAGTGCTTGTGACGATGTCCAGGAGTGCGACAGTTACGACAAACAAAATTGTTGTCGGGGTCGGTGGTTACGATGGTGACGCGGGACGCGGTGGAGGGCGTTGGGGACGCAGAGCGTTCGCGATTACGGTTGGTAAGGTCGGGAGGGGAAGGAGCGGAAGCACGTGCAACTCTTGTTCTACGGGTGGTCCCGGAAGAGCGTCTGCGATGCGTTCTGCGGAGTGGATGCGCTGGTTCATTAAGTGGAGGAGTCGTTTCCTGCAACACTTGCAATGCAGCCATCGTCGAAAGAGACATAGTACGTAAGCCAGGAGTAATATCCTCAGGTGAAGCGGAAGCAGCGCTTTCAGCTGGCGGAGGTACAGGAAGAGGTGTATCAGGGGAGTGGGGACGAAGGACTGGGTTCTTAATAATACGCTCGCATACTTCGTGGACAACTTCACGAATAATAGTTTTAGCGTCATCAGGCATAAGACGTATAGCGAGGTTCCTAATACGCCTTTGTAAATGAAGGAGGATGCTGGTGTGGCGGGGGTTAGGGAGGATTCTGGCGGTACGTTCAACGAGCTCAGCGGCTCGGACGATGTTGATAAGGAGCCCGACGGCTGTGGCGTCATGCTGGGCAAGGCGTTCGTCGATGTCTTTGGAGTACTGAATATCTAGGCACGCTGCCTCGATAAGGGTCTGGTTCTCTACCTCTTCTAAGATGGCGAAGTAGTCGGAGGAGGCGGTAGAAAGAGGGGAGGCGTTCTGGGTGTTGCGCACTTCCTGGTTAATGAGGTCGGTAGAGTCAAGGGTCTTGTTAACGGTATCAAGGTACGAGTCAAGCGAGACAAAGGCGGATGCGAGGTCAGAGGTGATGTCGGAGGAGGAGCTCATAATGAAGTTATTGGTGAGAGCGAGATATTCGAGGGCGATAAACTTGATAAGGCGAAGATAGTCGGAGAATTGCCAAACAATGTCACCAGAGTACATTGGAACAGGTTAGGCGAGTTTATGCTTCTTCTTATATGCTCTCGTTATCTCGGAGGCATTACCGAGATTCTCTTCTGGGATCCACTCGTTACTGGCTGAAGAATAGCCGACCCAAGATACGAGATAGCGTCTTCGTTTACCCGTTCCTTTGTGGGCAAGAATAGCCTCAACTTCGTATTCTTCTTCCTCGTTGATGATGTCAGGTGGTGGTTCTTGGAAATTCGGGCCGTGTACGTCAGTTTCGCGATAGGACGATAGTTCCGAAGCGTGGAATGTGGGGTGTATTCGCCATTGTTCAGGAAGCTGGAGTGTGAAAGTGATCGGGCTTAGTACGGCTTTGATCGGGAAAGGTCCGTATCTTTTCGGTCCGAGCTTCTTCTTTGGGATTGGGACGATCAAATTCTTTGCTGATAGCCAAACCTTATCGCCGACTTTCCAAGGCGTATACTTTACTCCGTGAGATCGTTCTGCCATTCGTTGCATAGCGATGTTGTGGCAGGCTATGGCTTCTTCTCGAGCCTTCTGTAGAAGTCTTATACGTTCCTCAGCTGCTGGGACGGTTGACGATGCTAGGGTATGAGGTAGCGATCTGGGGTTGTATCCCATCATAAGATAGAATGGCGAGGCATTACGGGAATCATGTTTTCTATGATTATGGACGAATTTGGCAAGGGGAAGGTGTTCGACCCATGTTTCAGGGTTGGTTCGGCAATAAATCCGAAGATACGTTTCTAGTTCCTGATTAAGACGTTCAGTTTGTCCATCGGTTTGCGGGTGATAAGCGGTAGAGGGTGCAATGGTATAATCGAGGAGTTTAGCTAGAGCTTTCGAGAATTTAGAGATGAACTGGGGGCCTCGATCGGAGATAATCTTGTCGTAGAGTCCAAATCTGCGGTAAACGTGTTTGAAGAAAAGTTTTGCTACGCCTTCTGAGGTGATGGTTTTCAGGCAAGGAGTAATAATTACCCCCTTCGTAAGGCCGTGGTCGACCACGACCATAATAGAATCGAATCCACCGGAGGGAGGGAGATCAGTGATAAGATCAACGGACAAAGAACTGAAAGGCACTGTGGCGGTAGATGGAATGGGGACGAGGGGAGGGGTCACCGGGTGGGTGTCAGCTTTCATCTGCTGACAAAGAGAACACCCATCAACGTATTTGCGGACATAGGCGCCCAGTCCAGGCCACCAGTAATCTCGCTTGACAAGTTCTTCGGTTTTGAAGCGGCCAGGATGGCCCGCAGTGGGGTGGTCATGGAGACGGCGGAGCAAGTCATGACGGGCGGTGGGGGAGACATAGGCCCGATCTTTGTAGTACAGGATACTGTCAACAATCTTCCAATCGGACAACGCCGACTTCATAGGAGGGAGACAGAGGCCGTTCAAGGCGTCGGAAGCAGTAGAGAATATAGGATCGGCGGAGGGGTCGTCTGTAGAGAGGGCGTCACGCAGGGAGTCGTCGAGAAGGCGTACAAACATGGTGTCAGGGAGCAGAGTGACGTCTGCATTATCCGTATCCGTGGGATGGTGATCGGGCCTGCGAGATAACGCATCGGGGGCGGCTAGCTTCGTTCCTGGTACGTGGTGAAGTTCAATATCAAACAAGGAAAGAACCAACTGCCAACGTGCTTGGCGACGGGTTAACTTCTGGGCAGTACGAAAATAGAGCAGGTTCTTATGATCAGTGAACACGATAACCGGGTGTGGGTTCCCTTCAAGGTAATGACGCCATTCAGTGAGTGCGCGGATGACAGCGAGCAGCTCCCTATCAAAGATTTGGTAGTTTCGCTCTGCTGGGTTCAAAGACTGGGACAGGTAGCCGCATGGGTGATACTGTCCATTATCATCGGTTTGAAGGAGTACTGCTCCGGTAGCCACGAGGGAAGCATCGGTTGCAACTGCGAATTGACGAGTAGGGTCAGGGTTTCGAAGTACCGGTTGACGAAGGAAACAGTTCTTCAGGGTCAGGAAAGATTCGTTACACGCATCAGTCCACAAGAACTGGACGTCTTTCTTCGTGAGATCTATCAAAGGGCGTGCGAGATCAGAGTAATGCGAGATGAAGTTCCGGTAGAAGTTGCAGAATCCTAGAAAAGATCGAGTTTCTTTCACCGTAGTGGGGATGGGCCAATCTTTAATTCCATTGAGTTTCGCGGGGTCCATGGTAACGTGACCCGGTTTAATAATCATTCCGAGGTACTCCACTTCTTCGGCATCGAATGTGCACTTTTCCGGTTTCAAAAAGAGTTGTTCCCGACGAATTATCTCCAGTATCCTTCTAGTCCGTTTTTGATGCTCATCAAGCGTCTTTGAAAAGATAAGGATGTCGTCCATGTAGATGACCAACCATCCTTCGTTAATCTCTTGCTGGAAGGTTCGATTCATATACGCCTGGAACGTAGCCGGTGAGTTGCAAAGGCCGAAAAACATGACGTTAGGTTCGAATAGTCCGAATTCCGTAGTGAAGGCCGCTTTCCATCGATCGTCGGGATGGATCCGGATGTTATTATACCCAGATCGAACATCCATCTTGGTAAAGTACTTGGCGTCATGCAGCCGAGCGATCAGTGTGAGAGGGAGGGGAAGCGGATAAGAGTTCTTTATCGTCCAATCGTTGATGTACCGGTAATCTTGACAGGGACGGAGTTCTCCGCTCTTCTTGCCAACAAAAAAGAACCCACTCGCTTGGGGGGACTTCGACTCGGAGATAAATCCTTTCTTTTTATTCTCATCGATAAATGCCTTGACCGCTGACCGTTCCTTCTCAGATAAGGGGTAAATCTTCGACGTTTTCGGGATGAAGCCGGGTTTCGTTTCAATACGGTGATCAATTCCGGGTCGTTCAGGGGGGAGTTGATTGAGGCCATCTTTAGCGAAGATATCACGAAAGTCATGAAGGTAGTTGGGCACAAGTTCTTCAAACGATTTCTTCTTCTGTTCCACCTCGCTATGTGCTCCGGCAATGGCGAACTGCTGGGCTTTGTTGCTAAATTTCATTTCAACCTTGGAGGTACCGTCTTTAGTGAGAGGGGAATCAAAAGAAACATTTTCGATAAGACGCATCTCCGTTCCGTCTTCCAAGTACTCGATAAGAACATCTTCGTCCCGCAACTGATAGGTGGTGATGTCGGTTACCATAGGTTCGTAATTTCCCCATATATCTTCTTTTGTATCAAAGACGGGGGCCGTCTCTTCGGGCACCGTCATTTCCTCATCGGGAATCTCTTCGATGGACGCGGGGGGGTAAGTCGTGGAGTCAATGCGTTCAGGTGACACTAGTTCAACTTTCGTTGGAACCGTGGAGTCAACGCATTCAGGTTTCACTGACTTCTTAAGCTGGGAATGCTCGTACTTCGGTTTCTTCTGGAAAAGGAGGGGTAATCTATTCCTCTTTCGTTCGTTATCAACGTCTTCTTCGATCAAGTCGGACTTGGGAGTCCTAGGCAAGGAAAGTGTTCCTGCCTTCCATCGAATGATGGGGTCCATAGCTCGCAGCCATGGAATTCCTAATAGAATCTGGTCCCTCTTCCCGAGGCGTGTGACATTAAACTTGCCAATCATGGCGCAATCATCTATCTTCACGGTCAGTACGCAATAATGCGTAATTGGGCCACCCTTGGTCAGACTTCCATCGGCAGTGGTTACTTTGAAGGGTTTGGAGAGTCGATGGGTTCGGATCTTATGGAGTTTAATGAAATCTTCGGAGATAAAGGTTCCGGCCGCTCCTGAATCAACAACGGCGGTGGTTTCGACGGTTTTCAGACGAGTTTTGGAAATAAGAGTCATTGGAACGCGTAGTTCTTTTCGTTCTCCAATAGCCTGTACAAGTCTTATTGTTACATCGGAAGATACTGACGTCGTACCAGTCTTCCACATTAAAAATCCTCCGCAAGGCGGCGGTTCTCCGTTTCATCATCTTCTTCCTCGATCTTTTCTTGCCTAACTGGGACCTTCTTCTTCTTCTTATCAGGGCAGCTATTGGCACGGTGGCCACGCTTCTTGCACACGAAGCACAGGCCTTTAGCCATGCAATCGGCACGTTCTTCTTCGTCGAGACGGTCTACGTCCATTGCGTCATCGTCCTTCTTCTTAGGTTGGGGGCGATAGTTGGGGTGTCGAGTAGCGCGGGTGAGGGCGATGGTGGTTTTACCACGTTTCATGTTGCTATCAATTTTGATGACGGCGGTAACGTACTTGTCGAAATCGGTAGGAATTTCTCCCATAAGATGGACGGCGTTTACGAGGTCGTCATTCAGTCCTAAGTTGAACATATGGATAAGGACGTGCGATTCTTTGACGTTGGCTACCGCTACGAGCGCGCGGAACTCGGCGACGTAGGACGAGAGGCTTCTTCCAAGCTGTTTAAGCTTCTGAATCTTGTTAAGTGCGACTATACTCGCATCGGCGGGGATGAACATTTCCCGAAATTCTTTCTCAAAGTCAACCCAGGATCCATACTTGGATGATCTCCCTTCGCATAGTTGGTAAAAGGTGTCAGACCAGGACGAGGCCGTGCCTTCCGTCATATAGGCAAGGGCGGTAACTACCTTCTTTTCATCGGTTGAGTAGATCGCGGCGTTAACGGTGAAGTACGCTTTTACAGAGTGCAGCCAGCGCGAGGCTTTCCTAATATTACCATCGAAGGCAACCGGGGCTCCGGCACAAAGTTCAGCTTCTTTAGTTGCGTGAGACATTCTGAGGCTGGGATGAGCAGATAGCTGTCGAGGGGGTCTTTCTTCTGGGAATTCGTCTGAAGAGGAAGTTGAGGTAGAACTCGAACTATTTTCGATATCAGTGGGGATCAGGCGGGGTTCGGTGATAGCCGACTCGGGAGCCGCGTGAAATTCTTCTTCCGGAGTATCCGATTCTTCTGGCTCAGGATCTGGCTGGGTAGGATCTCTTTCCCACCAGAACGTTCTCTGCCAAGAGCTCGTCTTGAACTGGTATCAATAAGGGGGCGTCGCAGATGGCGACGGTCAGATAAGCACTTTAATCTTTTGTTACGAACTGGGATGGGTTCTAACAACCTGAGCTCAAAAGAGAGCTTTCGTGGTTGAGTCAAGGTCGGGCCGATGCAATGACAATGAAGTCGACTTGCAAAGGTATCAGTCTAACGTCGAGGGATACTCGAAGTTAGGATCAAAGGTTCTGACTAACGAAGAGGAGTGCTCTAAGTTAGAGATCGGTTCGGACGACTTAAGCTTGGAGGGCTTAGGCGAAGGAAGTCAAGTATCGGGTAAAACCCAGTAAGATTAAAGTAAAGAACTACATGGTACGAAAGCGCGTATTTATAAGGGATCCTAGGAGAGATTTAGGGCAGGTGTTAAGACAAGGAATAACCGCCTAATTAAGTATGTATGCGCGAAGAAAAGTAAATGATCCAAGAAAGGGAAACATCGGTCATCTAGCGACGGCAATAAGTGATCGTGATGTAATACAGTGGCAAAGAGAAGAAAAAAAACAAAAGGGGTCTGAGCGTACTGTAACATTATCGGTGCGAAGCTTACTTTGTGTTTTCGCGCCATTTTTAACATATTTATGATTAGGTTTGGTAGGCGGTTCGCTCTTTTTCCTAGTGCTGGGGGGTCCCACAATGTCAGGAAGGTGTTGATGTCATTTTGGTGTCTGATTCCGTTTGGTTTTAGTGTGTTTATGATCGCATCTGTTATGAACGCCCAGGTTGGGCGGGATTCTGACAGGTTCATGTAATTTTTAAGCCAGGTGATGTTTATTGCCTCATTTCTTACGCTGATGTTTAGCAGGTTGATTCCTCCTTCCTCTGTCGGGCGTTCTAATCTTGTTAGGCTGATGGGAGGTGATCTGCGGTCGTTCCATATGAAGGTGCGTATTTTTTTTGTGATAGCTGCCTCGATTGATTTTGGCATGCCTTGTGCTTTAGTCAGGAATTGAGTCATTCCTCCTACGATCATTTGGACGATGAGGCGTTTGCCGTCTAGTGATGGGTTGCACATATTCCATCTCTTAAGGTTTTGTTCGATTTTCTCAAGGACGGGTTCCCAAGATGTCGTTTGTTCGATGTCGTTTCCTATCCAGGCTCCCAAGGTTCGTATCGGGTTTCCGTCTTTTGTAATTTTGATTGATTCAGGCCATGGGTTATCTAGGTCATTTAGTTTTCGTTGTGATATTACGCGTTCTCGGTGGGTTTTGGAGCCGATGGGAAGTATTTCAGTTTTCTCCATATTGAACTTAGCGCCTGACGCAGTACACCAGTCGTTTAGGACTTCTTCTAGGTCTTTATATTTATCTTTGTTCGAGAGGTATATTGTTGTGTCGTCCGCGTACATATTTACTATTACTCGTTCTTTTAGGCCAGGGATGTGGTAACCTTGGATTTTTGGTGAGTTTCTAAGCGTGCATGCCAAGGGTTCGATTGCTAAGTCGAATAGTAGACAGGATAGAGGGTCTCCTTGGCGGACCCCTCTAGTGACGCGAAATGGTGAACTCATGAACCCGTTTATTGCGACGTGGGTGTATGCTGAGTGATATAAGCTTTTGATTGTATTTATGAACATTTGAGGTAAGCGGAAGGTTTTCAATGTTTCGAAGAGGTACTCATGTTGTATTTTGTCGTAGGCTTTTTCTTGGTCAAGCGCTATGATCGCGCCATTTTCTTCCATGAGGTCCGCGTATGCTGTCATGGTTTGTGCAAGTCTAATGGGGTCGAAAATTGATCGTTTGGATATGAATCCACTCTGGTTCGGGTGTATTAGTTTGTGTATAATTCTGGCGATTTGTAGGGCTAGAGCCTTAGTTAGTATCTTGTAGTCTGTGTTGAGAAGAGTAATCGGACGGTAGTTTTCGATTTTAGTTCGGTCTTTTTTTTTATATAGAGGGCACATCCATCCGACTGTAAATGGGGAGTTATTATTAATACCATGAGTTTGTATATCTTTCATTACTAGTGTCATTGTTTCTATTATGTTGAAGCTTGGTTTCTCGTCTCCTTCCATTTCAGTGTGTTTCTTGTGGAGTAGTTTCCATAGATCGTACGGTATGCCGTCGAGGCCGGCTGCTGTTCCTGATTTTGAGGACATGAGCGCTTCTAGTATGTCTTCGTCACTCAGTGTTCGGTTCATTCGTTCAGGTGTTGTTTCAAGCTTCTGTGCGTCGGGTATTTCTGCTAGCACCTTCTTCCTTGCTCTGATTTTGGTGCTTTCTTCAGTTGTTGTGTCTCTTGTTTGGAGTTCATCATGGTACGTCTTTGCGATTTCCGCCATTTCTTCTGATTTTGTTGTGTACCTTCTGGTATTGGGTATGTTGAGTCGGTAAATAACGTCTCTTGGGGTTTTAGTGCTGTTAATCTTCGACCAGTATTTGCTAATCGATTCGCCATGGGAGGCCCATTGGGCTTGTGCATTAAGTGAGAGTTTCTTACATTTTTTCTTTTGTAGATGATTAATTTCGTTTTCCAATATGATCTCATTTAGCCTTGTATCCTCTGATGTATCGATGTCCGGCCGGTTCGCTATAGCTCTTAGGTCTTTTGTCAGGGCTTTTATTCGTTGGTTAATCTTGCATAGGTGTGTTTTTGCTACTTCTTTTGCTACTTCGTTTATCTGATTTTTAAAGGTGGTCCATGAGTTTTGTGGATTTGTCTCTTCAGTGCGTTGCGTGATATTTTTTATTTCGTTTTGGGTTTCGATACCTATCTCATTTATTCGTTTTATCAGGTTGTTGTCTGATAATAGTCCTGGAGGCCAGGACCATCTCCCTTTTCCAATGTGCGGTAGTCCGGGTGGAGCGAAACGTACGGAGACCATCTTGTGGTCTGTGGGTATTTGACTGATTTGTGAGTCCCATTCTACAAGACTGTCTGTGTGTTTTTCTGAGGTGTAAATTCTGTCTAGTCTCGATAGGGTTTGGTGTGCGCTTGTGAATGTGAACATTCTACTGTGTGGGTGGTCTAATCTCCATCTATCTTGTACTTTTAGGTTGATTCTTAGGTCTCTCAGGGCGTCGATTGCTGCTTCATGGTCGAGCCTTGCAGGGGCGCGGTCTATGGGGTCTTCTGTTAGATTAAAGTCTCCGAGCATAAGGTCTGGCGATTCTAAGTTCAGGCGTTGCCATTCTGTTCTTATCTTGTCCCAGAATGTTTTGTGTTCGTTTAAGTTGTTCGGTGCGTATATATTCAGTATTCTTAGTTTTTTGTCGTTGTGCCAGTTAATAGAGAGTATAGCTGCTCGCCCTGGAACTATGACTTGCAACGTTGCGTTCTCGGTGTTCGTTATTTCTTTGTTCAGTACAAATGCAATTCCGGCGGAGCTGCCCGGGCGGTCTGGATCGCTTGAGTTCATTACTCTGAGCCTTCGGGCGTACAGATTGTCTATTTGGGTTATGTGTTCTGGGCATAGGTGAGACTCTTGGATGCATAGGATGCCTATTTTTTGGTCTCTCATGGTACGGTTTATAGCTACCCATTTTGATGTTTGACTCAGTCCAAGGGATGGTGAGGTGCGTCCTTTGATGTTTAAAGTTGCTATTTTGATGTTCGCTCTAGTTTTACGGTCGTTACGTGCTCGTGTTGCAGGTAATTGGGTTCCCGTTTGTGTTGGTTGTGGTTGGGTTTCGGGATGTGTTGGGTAATGTTGGTTCATCATGTTCGGGTTTGGTGTTGGTGTGGATTGATTTCTCCAGCTGAGGGTGGGGTATTGGTTTGCGATTCGTTCTCTGGGCTGGGGTGAGTTATTTATGTTGTCATTTATGGGGCGTATTGGTTGATTTATACTTTGCCAGGTTGTGGCGTTTCCACTTCCAGATCCCCATGGACGGTCCTCGGGGAGCCTCCCAGTGGTGTGAAGCGGCTCTCCTTCACGTCCATGGGGGAGGGGACCAAGACCAGCAGAGAGACCGTGTTGTGGGGGGAAGCAATTTATTGTGGGGGTGATCGATATACTAGGACTACCTTACGATCGTGGTGTAGGCTAGAACTGACATATCCTGGTCAGTTGTCAGTGGACTATGTTAGCTTTTTGGCGAATAAAATGTTCGGGGTCGTTTTATTCGCTACTAGAGAAAACTTAAGCCTCTCGGCACGGCTCGTCCGAACCTAAATAGGTTTCCGTGGTCTGGTATGCACCATGCTTGGTGAGACGACTCTCGCTTTCCTGTCCCGTTAGTACGACCAGTATATTTGGGCTAAGAGTCTTAAGGTAGATAGTTCGTGTCTCGTCGAACTAATTCATAATGGTTCCAGCGTCTTCCATCTCACTTAGGTCCCGGGCCTAAGGTGAAGTTGTTGGTGTAGAGTCAGTCTTTAGTCGAGTCGTAAGGGTAACGACGGGGATTTATTAACGAACGTTGATGGGCAGTATGACTACGTAAAGTGCGGGTGGGTGGGTAGGGTCAAGGTATTGAGTGGGGCTTAGGTAGGGGTAGTGAGATGATTGTTATATGTACTGTTCGAGGCGTTATATGGTACTGTTACGCCTTGCGGCTAGGTCTACCTCCCCTAGTTCTACCTGATTGGCGGGACGAACTATTCGTGTTCCTAATACCTAGTTTCGGTCCGTTCCACTGTGGGATATGCGGGAACGGGCAGAGGCCGCGCGGGTGGGCTAGCGAGTGACATATTTGGCAGGGGAAGAGTGCTGCTGCGATTCCACGGCCTTCTAGGCCAGTGGGGTACTCTAGGAGGTGTAGGTAACCCCGGAGATTCGTCCAGGTTTTGGCATCATTAGTTGGGCTCGTTGCGAAAATGTTGAAACGAGGCGCTGATAGGCCGCCTGTGATTTTGAAATCTAGCAGTTCGACGCGGATTGATTTAATGAAGTCCCTTGTAGCTTTGTAGACTAACTCGTCATCTTGGAATCCGCATTGCGAGAAGATGTCGTCGATGTCGTGTCTATGCGCATCGTGTGACCATACATCAGTGACGGTTTTTCGTACGAGTTCAGGGTCAGAGGTGGTGAATTCCGATAAGCAGAAGAGCAGCTCAGGAGGTTGAGTGCAATTGAATGGTAGTGCTTCGAAGGTGATGTCTGATGATGACCAGATGCGCTGATTGACGATAAGGTTCCTTGTCTCCTCTGAGACGCTGTGGACGAGGAAGCCGGTTGGGAGTTCCTTCGCCCCTCTGCCGCCTTTGGGTTGCGGTGGGGAGACGCGTACGAGTGGGGATTCTTGATGTATATAGTCTGCGATAATGGCAATGCTCGCGCGGATGCGCTCTGCAGTGATAGCGGTTTTCTCTGCTATTTCTTTGGCAGGAAGGTCAAAGACCCTGACCATGAATTTCAGGTGTTCTACTTGAAACCAGGCGCGGAGGACTTTGTCGTCGAGGTGATCAAAGATTTGGGCTGAGTGGGCCATATGCACTAGGGGAAAACCGCCTGGGGGCGTGGGGGTGAACTGCGGGAGAACGGTGCGGTGGTTCACGCCGTTTTGGCTGAGGACTAATCTGTTCGTTTCAGCTAGCGCGAGGTGGGCGAGAATGCTATTCTCTTCCGCCGTCTGTACGCGCGCGGGGGGAGGGGGGGAGGGTGTGGCGCTCATGGGCTGGTCCACCATGGCGTTGCCTGGGGCGTGGATGGAGCTATTCAGGTCGCTAGAGACCGCGCCATTCTCTAGGGTTCCTGGGGAATGGGTGATTTTGAACTCCTGGTACACGAGGAGGTCGTTCAGCGGATTGTTTGCGCATCCTTCACGATGAGTGGGCGTTGGAGTGTCTGGGGGGGAGCCGGGTGGGGAAGGGGGGTCTGGTAGGAAGTCTAGCGGTTCCTCCATGTTTTCTTCAATTTGTAGGATATTAGGGGGGAAGGTCCTTGGTCCCATTCTAGGGGTCTGGGATGTTGGGCGGGGGGTGATTGGGTAGGGGCGGGCAGTCTGGGAGGTGGCTTTGATAGACGAGGTTTCCTTATCCTTCATCGTGTGGTGGACGGGGATTTCGTGTGTTGGTAGTGGGTTTTTATATCAGTTTTTAAGCGCAGTTTAGGCTGAGGGTCAGTTTTGGGGTCGGTCATTTCAGCGTGGCCGGTTCATATCGAACTCGAGGCTGAGGGACGGGTAAACCTGTGGGAGGGGGGATCTATGTTTGTGAGATTAGCGATGATTAGCGAATTCGTTTTGTCAGTGAGGCGTCATATCTTGGTCGTCAGTTTTACGTCTGGGGGCGTTTAACTTGGGGTGGTGCTTATTTAGTTTAGTTCGTTGGTTTTAATTCACGTATCTCATCGCTATTGGGTTGTTGTTTTTATGTGATCGTGATGGAACGTTGTAGTGTTGCGTTGAGATATGGTGGTCTGATTATGGTGTGTTTTTGCGCTAATAGTTCGTTTCGTTGAGTATTCGGGGTGTGGTGCATGGTATTGTGGTTTTAGTTGTGTATTACAGGGGATGGAGTGCTTGGGACCAGTTTTTCACTGTGAGTTTCTATAGCTCGACCTTGCCCGCAATTTTCATGCGTGGGAAAAACCGTCCATGGTGGTGGTAGCGGTTCAAGGGTCCCCCCTCAGCGTTTTTCCATCTGGGGTCCAAGCCAGGCACCACACTCCATATGTATGTCCTTTGAGAGTGGCGACAAGTTTGCCTGTTTTCAAATCCCAGATCTTGATTTTGGACTCGGAGTCAAGATTCGGCCCGTCACGTCCACCAGTTGCAAACACGGTCATGTCTGGTGAGTAGACGACCGCGTACACGTGTTCATGCCCAGTCTCGATTGGACCGAGGATTGTCTCTCCCTTCTCCGCGTCCCACTCCCTTACAGTTCCATCTCCAGATCCGCTCATCACTTGCTGACCATCTCGACTCCAGCAGACAGAAGTCACAGTTCCTGTGTGACCCGTCCATTTCGCAATAACTTTGCAAGTGTCCATGTCCCACAACCTCACTCCACCATCATCACTTCCGCTAACCACTTTCTTCCCGTCCGGAGACAACGCTATCGTCCACACTCCTCCATAATCCCCGTCCCGCCAGTCCTCTCCTATCTGTTTCCCACTCTTCAAGTTCCATACCCGCAGCGAGCCATCCCATGAACATGTCATCATCCGTTGTCCGCCCGGTAAATGTATGGCGCCCTCAAGACAATCGGTGTGTCCTTCAAATTTCTGACAGGGCTTTATCTCTGATCCATTCTCCGTGTCAGCAATGGGTGAAGACATTATCCTCAGTTTCGACTACGTTGTCTCAGCCTCCATTCAACAAAGTCCAAATTCATCACTTACTATGATATGTTTTGACAGAAAGACACGATGTGCGTATAGGGCAAGTCAGAGTCGAGTACACTGGAAGCTCGTGATGGTACGTTTTATATGTGATATTCTCATGCTTACTTCACAGCATGCGTTATAGGCTGTGCAGCTGAAGCGCCAAAGCCTCATTTGTGACGATGACTCTTAATCCATCAGTCACAACCTTGATCCCCGTTATAACTGCCCGGTTAATAATACATTGCACATATCTGCCTCTACCAGCCAGTGGCTTCTCAAACGCATCCGTCGTCTGCCAGTGTCAAAACTAATCGTTCAAGCGGTATATACCGCTTTGATTTTGAATCCATCCAATTTAGCGGATGGGTGAAGCTGTGAACTACTTAAAGGTGAGTCCCTCGAGACACCGACCCACCATTCCTCCTCCATCCTCTCACCTTACTTCGCTCTGAGCAACACACATCCCATCAGGGGTTTTTTTTTTGACTCCAATACCATCAGGGTTATATAGCCTATGCGCTGGCAGTCATAGCTGTGCCATCGATGAGCAACTTGTCACCGTCGCCGTCACCTCAGAGGCACCCATTGGATTTCGGACGAAGTTCATCACACTACCAGTGTCGGAGATTCCGTTGCAGCACAGATATTAATACGATCTACTGTGTCCTAACGGATGATCTGCACCTACGAGTATTTCATGTCGACGAAAATCTCTTTTACTGTGCTGATTGTCGCGGAACTCGAGACACCCCCAGGATGCAGGGGGGTGTTCGCTGGGTTCTGGATCAAGACACCGAGTTATGGATGTTTACTCGTAGCATGGATGAGTTCACTGACCTTGTATAGGTTGATACTAAGGACAATGTGCATTCTGTTCCGGGATGTTCAACACGTCATACATCGCAATAGCAGGTCCCTCCCTTCGATCCGAACCCATTGGATGTCACGCACTTGGCATTGCACGTACCTCGATGCCATTGTGAAAGTTCAGTTCACCCATTGTTATTTAGTACGGTGTCTATCGCACTCGAGCGCCAGTTCTGCATCATTGCTGGTAAATCTTCTCTTCCTGTCACAGAACTTGCTGATATCGGATTGCAGGATAAAAGTGCTAGTACTAGTGACTGCGCGAACACTGGAAAGATACTGTCCCTCTACTAGTAACCTTCCATTGTTCGCAGTGAGTCTGGGTCTCCCTGCTTCAAGGTGCTCCACGTGGAAGTCGAGCTGGAAGTTGGCACTGGCAGCTCCCACAATCTCATTAGTCAATACGATCACCTCATTTGTCAGTGTTGGTTAATGAGATCGGGGGTTCATAGGGTCAGGGTCTACACTCGCGGTCAGAGATGACTGCTTCGAATCATTGATCTCTTGACTTTTCTGATAAGTTTTGGCGCGGTGTCTTCTGTATAGCCAGTTCTCCCGGTGCTCGGGTGGGGGAGCGTTCCTCTGGCAGGTTGTTAGTTTCCATGATCTCAGGTATCTGTCTCCACACTACTTCAACAATCAACGTCATCAAACATCGCACCCTCCTGACTTTCGTGCTGAGGAAATGGGTCTAAATTCTCAGTATATCGCCACGGGCATTGAGAATATTTTCCAGGACGTCGTTCGGCCGTTTGCTAGGACCTCATCAAAGGTTTGGAGCACAATGTTAATTCGGGCTGGGACAACATGAAGAAGCATGATGGATACTCGCTTCGCTCATTCATGTCACTCAAGTACATTCCCAGCACTAGCCTCCCAATTTTGCGCACGCATCTTTAAACCAACATTTTCAATTGGTGCGAGACATTCAACGATAGCATGGGCTCATACTCATATGACTGGGCTCTAAGTGAGGCAGTTCTGGGATCGCTGGGATTCGTCAGTATCGAGTTGCAGACGTTTGGAGACAGAATGGAAGTGTTTCAAGCGCACTCCTGTCTTTAAACTCAAGCACAGTCTCACTCATTACCGAACCTAGAGGCAGTTCTCAAGTGCTTACCGACTGCATGACGGCATACATTGCGAGCACTGCTACCGATACCAATCCTCTCATCCAGTTTAATAAGCGGGTCACGAGCATCTCTCGGAGTGGAGACGCCGCAATGATTAATGATTCTGTGAGGGACGAATCTAGCCCGCGCACGTCACAGTATTTACACGTTATATCGATCATCCCTCTCCCGTGCCTGCAGATGATTGAACTCGGAGATGCTGGTTTAAACGTGATGCAGAAAAACGCATTGCGTAAACTGCAGTACGGCCCTTTAATAGGTTGGCATGCACTTTCGATCAGCATAGTGGACCGAACTTTTTGATATCATAGGTTGATCATAGGAGGACAATTATTCACAGACCTTCCCATTCAGACTATCATCTACCCTTCTGACAGAGTTGAATCTAGCACACCGTCTACGGTGCTGATTGTGAAATGATGCAGAATGCTTGGGAACGCTCATCAATACCAGTAAGGTAGAGTATGAAGAGGAACTGAAAGAACTCGTGCTGCACAATCTCATGGAAGTATACAATGTGGATTATGGTTTCTTGTTGGATCAGTACGTAGACATGCATGCATGGGACTGGGGCTACAACCCGTTCCTTGTGGGTGAGTCTTTGAATATTGATGTGAGCTAATAGACTCACACACTCTGCCACAGGTGCTTTTGAATTCGTCGGGTACCAAACGATGACCTGTGGCTTCCAATACCGCCTTTGCAAATGTTATAGATACCGACAAACATGCGCATGAAGGACCAACGGCCATAAATCTTCATGGCTGTCGAGTCTTATAAAACAGCATAGGGATAGGTGCACGTTTTCCAAACTTTTAAGACATAATGTGGGGTGATGGTGTCTATACCGCCTCCCGTGAATGTGTGATTAAAATACAACTGTGCTATTCCATATGTACGCAAAAGTGTGATCGACATCTACCGCGTGTAAGGACGAAACGGTTGGTTCTGCGTGACTCCCGGTACTTGCATACTTCGTATGCAATGAGCAGCATCAGGCCTCCATTGTATACATTCCAGGTTGTCGTGAGATGAGGGTGATCGTCGTAAAGAATTTAATGATGACCGTCAGTATACTCAGGAGAAGCGCAACAGATCAAAAGCCAGAAACGAGTCCAGCGACCAGCGTGTTTAATCGTTGCATGAGGATTGGTGTTCGAAGTCGAATGAGCAACAACGGGGGGTGCAGTGGAGTTGGAGACTGAAGCATGGAGTTGCGAAGATGACTGGATTTGAGCTGCACCACTGGGTTGCTGTGTGACAGTGTTATTGGGAGGGGGTAAGCTGCTCGCAGTAGGAATTTTCAGGATTCGCCGTTTCTCTCTCGCTGAAGCATTTCTCTACGTGATGCGAGATAGCGTTTGAGAGAGGAAATAATATCAGGAGTTTAGTATTTGAGGAGAACGATAGGAACGTACACGTTTGCCCCTGGCATATGGGACACTGGATACTGCTGCTGAGGAACGCTCGTGGAGCTCGATATCTGAACCGCCTGATCTGGCAAAGAGACGATTTCGAATCCAATGGAAAGGACGGGGTCGGGATGGCGTATGGTGGGCATCGTAATGTGATGGGCGGAATAAAGATAACAGTTGACTACGAAGGTTGCCTCTATGCGATGGTGATGATTGAGAGTGTGGTACAGAAGACTAAGGATATTGCGACAATGAGAACAGGACTAGATGAGAAATGATGAAGACGTACGTGAGCACGATCAGGTATGTCGTCGAAAAAGCCTCGGGGTACCCTAGGGGAGACCTTTATTGGCTGGCGTCGGACAGGACGTTGTATAGCATCAGTCTAGAATGGATAAGCTTAAATGATTGTTGATGAATGAATGTTTCACGTACGACCAGTAGTAACTCGTTGGGCTTGTCCAAAAGAAGATCGTCAAGGCCAGCTTGTTTTAATATCGCAGAAACATCCCAAGTGTACGCATTTTTGTCGTCGCAGCCTGTAGCTAGTAGCTTTCCATCTGCCGAAAACGACACCACGGTTACTAGACGTGTATGGTTGAGGGGCGAACTGATGGGCTGGTTGTTGTCGAGGTTCCATAATTGAGCTGTGTTGTCCCATGATGCGCTTGCGAGGATGCGGCCATTCGGAGATATTGCAATATCATAAACTTCATTGGTGTGTCCATCGAACACAGCGATCTGCTTCCAGTTTGAAGTATTCCATGTCCTAATCGAGTCATCGTATGACCCAGATATAAGCGTTTTTCCATCTGGGGTCCAAGCCAGGCTCCACACTGAATCTGTATGTCCTTTGAGAGTGGCGACAAGTTTGCCTGTTTTCAAATCCCAGATCTTGATTTTGGACTCGGAGTCAGGATCCAGCCCATCGTAGCCACCAGTTGCAAACACGGTCATGTCTGGTGAGTAGACGACTGCGAACACGTGTTCATGCCCAGTCTCGATTGGACCGAGGATTGTCTCTCCCTTCTCCACGTCCCACTCCCTTACAGTTCCATCTCCAGATCCGCTCACCACTTGCTGACCATCTGGACTCCAGCAGACAGAACGCACAGCATCTCTGTGTCCCATCCATCTCGCGATAACTTTGCGAGTGTCCATGTCCCACAACCTCACTCTACCATCATCACTTCCGCTAACCACTTTCTTCCCGTCCGGAGACAACGCTATCGTCCACACTGCTTCGCTATCCCCGTCCCGCCAGTCCTCTCCTATCTGTTTTCCACTCTTCAAGTTCCATACCCGCAGCGAGCCGTCCAATGAACAAGTCATCATCCGTTGTCCGCCCAGTAAATGTATGGCGCCCTCGAGGAGACCGGTGTGTCCTTCAAATTTCTGACAGGGCTTTATCTCTGATCCATTCTCCATGTCAGCAATGGGTGAAGACATTATCTTCAGTTTCGACTACGCTGTCTCAGCTTTCATTGAACAAAGTCCAAATTCATCACTTACTATGATATGTTTTGACAAAAGGACACGATGGGCGTTTAGGTCAAGTCAGAGTCGAGTACACTGGAAGCTCTGGATGGTGCATTATATATGTGACATCCTCATGTTTATAATTACTTCACAGCATGTATCATAGGCTGTGCAACTGAAGCGCCAAAGCCTCATTTGTGACCATGACTCGTAATCCATCAGTCACAACCTTGATCCCCGTTATAACCTCCTGGCTAATAATACATTGCACCTCATATCACATATCTGCCTCTACCAGCCAGCGGCTTCTCAAACGCATCCGTCGTCTGCCAGTGTCAAAACTAATCGTTCAAGCGGTATATCTTTGAATCCATCTGATTTAGCGGATGGGTGAAGCTGTTGCTCGCATCATCTTCTCCATGCTCCCTTACGTCGATAGGGTTTCATACTCAGTGTTCCCTGAATTATACTCGTGGCAGGAGGTTGATGTGCATCTCAAATATCTCAGATCCCTCTGGGTCACTGGTTGCTGTATCACAGGAATACCATCGGAGACTCGATTTTGGGATATACTCGTGTTTGGCTATTTTCCATCTTCGTTTATACGTGCCTGATTTTGCTCCCGTTGACCATCATTCTAATCATTTCTCTCATCTTGCCGTGACTTGAAGTTTCTGTACCACAAGACCAATAAGGACTAATACTATTCTTTTTCTTTTGAAATGTGAGAATTTACTGATGCACTGTTGAAACCACAGGAGCTGGAATAGGTGATGCGAGCTCTTTGAAGCTTTGCGAGTCTGTGAGTGATTCATTCCTGCAACATAGAAGAGTGGGGTTGAAACTAAAGGCTGGTGGTTACAGATCATGAAGAAAGGCTCTATCGGCCTCTTCATGACGATGATGCTGGGTGAGTCTACCCCTTGAATTCAAATATACCTCCGAATAATCAAACAACCATCCCAGCCGCCCACCGTTCTTCACCAGCAACAGCCGACGCTCTCATGAAAGAACTCAGCATCTCACAACCAGTTCTAATGAGCAGACTCATCCAAACAGTCCCAGAAAGAACCCCAAAGCCTACCGATTCATAGCCGAGATGGAAGGGCTCGCAGAATTTGTAGGAGGGAGAGAAGTAGATGTCTTCAATGGATCTGTGAGAGTGTTTGAGAGAGTGGCGGGGTCGCTTGAGGGTGATGGGGTGGATGTCGAGACGTTGAGAAGCGGCGTGGAGAAGGCTTTTGAGTTGCAGGGAACGTCGAAGTAGGCGTTGATTCTACTTGTGATAGGCTTGTCTCCAGTTCGGTCTATGGTCCATGAGCTTCATCGTGGCGATATGCTTGAAGGTTTCAACCAGAAGGGCTTTCCGAGTCAATCAGTCAGATATTTTGCTCGACACACGTTCCTGCGAGGTCGATAGAAGAGCCGACAATATTTGTAATTTTGCATCAAGGATGCACTCATAGTACTAAAGCATTCTAAGTTGCCATGGCACGCGCATAACAACTCCATGCAAAAATGTAATGGAGATAATGTCGAAATAGCAAAAACTTAAGCTAAGTACTTCGAGGGGACAAAACAACCAAACCGGGAGCGAACGACGAGTGAGCATTGAAGCAAAGGAGGGATTGAAGCGCGCGTAAAGCAGGCAATGAGGAATGGAGATAAGCGACTGAACACACCACATTCAAGTAGTATCTGAAATAAATCACTACAAAGGGTTGACCGCTAGAATACGATCATCGAAGTACTAAGGTCTGCAAGCGTTGATTTTAGTAAGTGCGAGGAATGTCAAGAGCTTTTAAGAGACTCACTCCTCCCGACACTTTTGCCAGTGCTGTCCATGTGCCATGCGGCTCAAATCAAGTTCGGGACCTCCTCTTGGTATCACTAATGTAGTTCCAGGGCTATAAAATGGATCTCGAGAAGCAGGAGGTACCCAGAATAAGAGCCGATGTTTGGGCCCTGCCATCCACCCACTATTATCATTCAGGACAAAGGGGATTGAATTGCAGTCGTCGTGGATTGAACTGCAGTCATCATGGGATGCTCCCTCCGTTAGCTCAGAGGTGTTGCAGAGCACATGGGTAGGGTTGGATGAGAAGCGAATGAAGTGATTGTTCCAAGTGTTCGATTTCATGGTAGTGATGTCACTGATGTGCTTGATCCTGCGATGTTCATTTGAAAAAGATGAAGGATGTGACACTGTGAACTGTTCCAATGGCTGCCTCGTCACTGCATCCCACAGCCGAACAGTATCATCCCTTGAACCACTGACGATGCGAGTGCCGTCCGGCGAGAACGAGACTGAATTAACAGACCCAGTGTGCCCCCGCAAGGGCTCGCCGACTGGCTGCCCTGTCGCAGCATCCCACAGACGAACAGTCTTATCCTCTGAACCACTGACAATGCGAGTGCCATCCGACGAGAACGAGACCGACCAAACTGACGAAGTGTGGCCCCGCAAGGGCTCACCGACTGGCTGCCCAGTCGCAACATCCCACAGCCAAATAGTCTTATCCTGCGAACCAGTGACGATGCGAGTGCCGTCCGGCGAGAACGAGACCGAGGAACCTAATGGAGTGTGCCCCCGCAAGGGCTCACCGACTGGCTGCCCCGTCATAGCTTCCCACAGCCGGATAGTCTGATCCCAAGAACAAGTGACGATGCGAGTGCCGTCCGGCGAGAACGAAACCGAATTAACTGATAAAGTGTGCCCCCGCAAGGGCTCACCAACTGGCTCCCCTGTGGAAGCATCCCATAACCGAACAGTGTGATCCTCTGAACCACTGACAATGCGAGTGCCGTCCGGCGAGAATGAGACAGACTTAACCCAATCAGTGTGCCCGCGCAAGGGCTTACCGACTGGCTGCCCTGTCACAGCATCCCACAGACGAATAGTCTTATCCCAAGAACCACTGACGATGCGAGTGCCGTCCGGCGAGAACGAGACCGAGCTAACTGACCAAGTGTTCCCCCGCAAGGGCTCAACGACTAGCTGCCCCGTCGCAGCATCCCACAGCCGAACAGTCCTATCCTCTGAACCACTGACAATGCGAGTGCCGTCTGGCGAGAACGAGACCGAGTTAACTGATAAAGTGTGCCCCCGCCAGTGCTCACCAACTGGCTTCACCGTTGCAGCATCCCACAGCCGAATAGTATCGTCATTTGAGCCACTGACAATGCGAGTGCCGTCCGGCGAGAATGAGACCGAGAAAACTGAGTCACTATGACCCCGCAAGGGCTCACCAACTGGCTGCCCCGTCGCAGCATCCCACAGCCGAACAGTGGAATCCACCGAACCACTGACGATGCGAGTGCCATCCGGCGAGAATGAGACCGAGTAAACCTCTCCAGTGTGCCCTCGCAAGGGCTCACCGACTGGCTGCCCCATCGCAGCATCCCACAGCCGAACAGCGTGATCATCTGAAGCAGTAACGATGCGAGTGCTGTCTGGCGAGAACGAGCTAACTGACCGAGTGTGCCCCCACAAGGGCTCGCCGACTGGCTGCCCTGTTGCAGCATCCCACAGCCGAATAGTATCGTCGTTTGAGCCACTGACAATGCGAGTGCCGTCTGGCGAGAACGAGACCGAGAGAACTGACGAAGTGTGGCCCCGCAAGGGCTCCACAACTGGCTGCCCCGTCGCAGCATCCCACAGCCGAACAGTGTTATCCTGCGAACCAGTGACGATGCGAGTGCTGTCCGGCGAGAATGAGACCGACATAACCAAATCAGTATGCCCCCGCAAGGGCTCACTGACTGGCTGCCCCGTCGCAGCATCCCACAGCTGAACAGTGGAATCCAAAGAACCAGTGACGATGCGAGTGCCGTCCGGCGAGAATGAGACTGAGTTCACTGAAGAAGCCCACAAGGGCTCACAGACTGGTTCCCCTGTGGAAGCATCCCATAACCGAACAGTGCAATCCTCTGAACCACTGATAATGCGAGTGCCGTCCGGCGAGAATGAGACCGACTCAACCCAATCAGTGTGCCCGCGCAAGGGCTCACCGACTGGCTGCCCCGTTGCAGCATCCCACAGCCGAACAGTCTTATCCCGCGAACCAGTGACGATGCGAGTGCCGTCCGGCGAGAACGAGACCGAGTTAACTGACGAAGTGTGCCCGACGAGTGCCATCTGAACAGCCGGCCAGTTCATGTCACGTCCAGATGCCACACGAAGTATATTCGGAAACTGTGCAGAAAGCTTTTTGGATAGCGGAGAGTTGGTAGGCGTGAATGGGAGTGCTGATACATATAGATGTGGTGTGCTGTGTAAAACGATGGCGCCGAAGACTTGAATAAATCTCTGTACGTCCATTGCAGTCGACGAGACATCCTTGAATTTTGGATGTCCCTGTGGTTGCACATTAGCGTTTTATCTGGACTTAGTAGCAATGTACTCACTTTCAGCCACTGGGACATGAGCGGAAGGGCAGGAACTGCACCGCTGAGCGCATTGATCAAGGCGAGTGACTCGATCCAAAAAAGCGGCTGCTCGCTGTTGAACCAGGAGCACACTTCTTTTGCAAGCTCCTTGTCGAAGACCGTGGTTCGTACATGCGATATCCAAAATCGAGATGAATATGACAGATGTGGGGGGATGCATTTTTTAATTCGTTCTTGTAGCCCAGGATCTTCACTATTAGGCAGATACGACGACTTTAAATCACAGATATTGAAGCGAAGGCCGTCTCTCATCACTCGAAGTGATGCGAATGCAAGATCGCGATGCACCCTTGACAGGTCGATGAAAAACTCTCCGCTGAATCGTTCGTTCGTCAAGAAATCATGGAAGGATGCGTGAAGGGGTCGGATTGGGGAATCTGGGTTGGTGGTGCCGCTGAGGAGGGAGCCCATCCTTTTTACCACGAGCTCCACGTCGGAATTGTCCTTTTGCGTTGGAAAATGGCGCCTCATGAACTTGAGGGAAGCTAAAGGAAGGGGTTCAGCTGTGCCTAGTATTTGTCCCATCACTGAGCGAAATCTCGCTAGCTTCGTCGAACGCAGTACCTGCGAATGCAGAGATGTATCCCCATGAATGATATTCGTTAAAATGAGGCGATACATGTCGTGCAACAGCGGGCTTCTCTTGGCAGGATTGCGTGACACCACAGCTTCATAGCAATCCTTTGGATATACCATATCGGACTCTTTGATGTATCCGCAGGCGAGACGCGCCCACTCGAAAAGTCCATCGGCTGTCTTAGCGAGGACTGCGAACTCTCTGTCCTGGAAATCCAGCCCTTCCAACTCCCTGGAAACGTAAGCATGGATGTCGCGCTCTGTGATTGCGGGTGGAATATCATCCATTGACATTTGTTGAATATGTTGAACACCACGAAACTCGCCTTTGATGTCATCAAGCGGACGAGAGGTAACGATGAAGCGGAAGTTGTTTGGGAAGTCTGTGATTTTGGGAACAGCGGGATTTGGATGCTTGCCAGCTAGAATACGGAGGAGGTCTCTTCGTGTCTCTACTCCACCACTCTCGTCCAGTGCATCGATCACAATCACGATGGGTTCCCCAGTTGACCCAGACGACTTCCCCAGTGGTCTGACAAGAAGCTTCTGCCACTGCTGGATGATGTCCGTCGTCTTCTTCAACGAACTCGTAACCTGAACTGCATCTGATAGTGCCCGCCTCATCCCCGGATCACGGTCAGCCAAGTCGCGCGCAATTGTAGAAAATATCTTTTCATGGCGACGATCTGCTTCTCGCTGACGGTCAAAACAGTAACATGAACCAAGTCCGCCCACATCTTCGAACCATTTGGCAATGGTGTGGGCGATGGCCGATTTTCCCTTGCCTGCAGGGCCAGATAGCCACAGCACGCATGGAATGTTGTTCCCAGTGCTGTTGACCCATTCGGTGATCTGGGAAAGGATTTCCGTGCGGGTCCCTTGAAGGCATTCTTTTCTGGTATCTAGTCCGGCGCCGTCTGCGTAAGTCATGCCACTGAGGTCTGATATTTCTTCTGAAAAGGTATGAATATATGTCAAGTCACAATGATGTCTGAACCTTACCCATACGGTGGACATGTACATCTACGTCGTGAGCGACCTGGTCTCGGAAGTTTTGCATAAGGGTATCGAACACGTCATTGTACTTTTGGATGGCATCTTCCGTTTCCGAGACAACGTTCTTTCCATGTCTGCTCCCTGTGATTATGGTAGGAGCTCGAGACAGTACGGAGCGCAGTAGCATATTAAGACTCACAAAGATTCTTGGTCTCCGAATAATTCTTGATGAAACGGGCACATTCACGGGTCTGCTGAGAAATCTTTCCAAGGATAGCGTGCATTGACGAGATTTCGCCACGCATCTTGTGTTGTGCTATGAAGATATACACCTCAGATAACTTATCGAGAAGTTTGAGCACTGCTGTGTCACGATAGACTTGAGCTAGAATAATCTGCACAAATGATTGCTGAGTAATAGTAATAGTAAGAGATAGGGGGAGAGAAAATGGAAACATACTTTGGCTGCACAAGACAACGCGCCCAGTGCCATCTTTGCATAGGGATGTACCTGTGGAACCAGATTAGTTTGGTTCTCATTGAAAAGGGAGCCCATACATCCACGATCTGTTCAATAACAGCATTGAATACCCTGAGGAGTTCGAGATGCATGTCCTGTAACTTGCTAGCAGCATCAAGATCCTCCTGTACATCTTGAAGATGAGAAACCATGGTTGTCGCAGGTCTTGAACGTGAACGTATGTACTTTAGAGCCTCTTGAGTATCCTGACGTGCCTGGAGGGCAGGTATGAGAACCTACCGAGGTCGATGAAGTACGTTCATGACAGACATTTGGGGGAACAGGGTGATGGCTGGTGGAATCCTTCGAGCGCTGATGGCCTAATCTTAGTCGTATTCCAGGACACTCATTACGCATGCTTGTGGACTTACCGAGATCCTTGACCTCTTAACACCGCCATTAACTGAAGCATAGCTGGTTTCATCATGATGCACCAATTGCCGTGGGTGCTAGATGAAGTATGCGTCAATAGTTTGCCAGTGAACTAAGTGATGCTGAAAAGCCACGTACCAAGCTTTCAAGAGCTGTTGCTTCGGGGCCTGGAGTCGAATTCCTAGATGAATTGCGTTTGCGTTTGCGTTTGTCCATTGTGAAGCGACTCGGGGTAAGGTAAGGAAGGGGGATCGATTTCATATATAAAGTAATAGGTACAGCAAGTCTGGAGGCAATATTTGTTGCACCGCCCTGATTAAACCGGGAGCATTAAAATAAGCGCGTCAGAATTGCTTGCAGTTGCAAATTCGTGGAGTTTCAAAAGCCAGGACGACCTTGACTAGCTTCGGTATAAAAATACTATCCATGCTCCCTTGCGTCGATAGGGGACTATACTCAGTGTTCCCTGAATCAATAACTCGTGGAAGAAGGTCAATGTGCATCTCGAATCTCTCAGATCCTTCCTGGTCACTGGGCGCTGTATCATAGGAATACCATCGGAGACCTGGTTTTGGGATATACTCATGTTCAGGCAATTATATGTTTTCCTTCTTTGTTTATACTTGCCTGATTTTGCTGCCATTGACCATCGTTCCAATCATTTTTCCGGTCTCGCCGTGACTTGAAGTTGCTGTGCTACAGGAGCAATAAGAACTAATACTATTTTTAAATGGGGCCTTCTAGCAAATACCTCGCGGTTCCTGACTCGTCGTTTGTGCAAGATGGGGACATATATTACACTCGAAAGGCCTGAAGGTGGGTTGCTTGTGCAATTAAAGAGGACACCAAACGATGACCTATGGTTTCCCATACCGCCTCTGCAAATCTAACAGATACTAACAAACATGTCCATGAAGGACCAACGGTCGAGTCTTAAAAACAGAATAGGGATGGATGCACGTTTTCCAAACTTTTAAGACACGAAGTGGGATGATGTCTACACCGCCTCCCGTGAATGTGTGATTAAAAATACAACTGTGCTATTCCACTTGTACGCAATGTGGTCTAGGAATTAATGTAATCGACATCTACTGGGTGTAAGGACGAAACGGTTGGTTCCGCGTGACTCACAGTACTTTCCTATGAAGTATGCAATGAACGATATCAGGCCTGCATTGTATACATTCAAGGTTATCGTGAGATGAGGGGGATCGTCATAAAGAATTTAATGATGGCCGTCATTATACTCTGGAGAAGCACAACAGATAAAAAGCCAGAAACGAGTCCAGCGACCAGCATGTTTAATCGTTGCATGAGGATTGGTGTTCGAAGTCGAATGAGCAACAACGGGGGGTGCGGTGGAGTTGGAGACTGAAGCATGGGGTTGCGAAGATGACTGGGTTTGAGTTGCACCGCTGGGTTGCTGCGTGACAGTGCTATTAGGAGGGGGTAAGTTTGCCGCAGTAGGAAGTTTCAGGATTCGCTGTTTCTCTCTCGCTGAAGTATTTCTCTACATGATGCGAGATAGCGTTTGAGAGAGGAAACAATATCAGATGTTTAGGATTTGAGGAGAAAGATAGGAACGTACACGTTTGCCCTTGGCATATGGGACATTAGCTGCTGCTAAGGAATGCTCGTGCAGCTCGGTATCTGAACCGCCTGATCTAGCAAAGAGACGATTTCGAATCCAACGGAAAGGATGGGGTCGGGACAACGTATGGTGAGCATCGTGGTGTATGGGGCGGAATAAAGATAAAAGACGACTATGAAGGGTGCTTCTATGCGATGGTGATGGTTGAGGGTGTGATACAGAAGACTGAGAATAGTGGGACAATGAGAGCAGGACTGGATGAGAGATAATTAATGACGTACATGAGCACGATCAGGTATGTTGTCGAAAAATCCTCGGGGTACCCTAGGGAAGACCTTGATTGGCTGGCGTCGGGCAGGGCGTCGTGTAGCATCAGTCTAGGATGCATAAGCTTAAATGACTGTTAATGAATGTTTCACGTACGGCCAGTAGTGACTCATCGGGCTTGTCCAAAAGAAGGTTGTCAAGGCCAGCTTGTTTTAATATTGCAGAAACATCCCAAGTGTACACATTGAAGTCGTCGCAGCCTGTGGCTAGTAGCTTTCCATCTGCTGAAAACGACACGACGGATACTGGATGTGTATGGTTGAGGGGCAAATTGATGGGCTGGTTGTTGTCGAGGTTCCATAATCGAGCTGTCTTGTCAAATGATGCGCTTGCGAGGATGCGGCCATTCGGAGATATTGCAATACCATAGACAGCATTGGTGTGCCCATCGAACACAGCGATCTGCTTCCAGTGTGAAGTATTCCATGTCCTAATTGAGCGATCATGTGACCCAGATATCAGCGTTTTTCCATCTGGGGTCCAAGCCAGGCACCGCACTCCATATGTATGTCCTTTGAGAGTTGCGACAAGTTTGCCTGTTTTCAAATCCCAGATCTCGATTCTGGACTCGGAGTCAGGATCCGGCCTATCGTAGCCACCAGTTGCAAACACGGTCATGTCTGGTGAGTAGATGACTGCGATCGGTTCATCAATGTGCCCAGTCTCGATTGGACCGAGGATTGTCTCTCCTTTCTCCACATCCCACTCCCTTACAGTTCCATCTCCAGATCCGCTCACCACTTGCTGACCATCTGGACTCCAGCAGACAGAACTCACAGTTCTTGTGTGACCCGTCCATTTCGCAATAACTTTGCAAGTGTCCATGTCCCACACCCTCACTAAACCATCCTGACTTCCGCTAACCACTTTCTTCCCGTCCGGAGACAACGCTATTGACTGCACTCTGCTATCCCCGTCCCGCCAGTCCTCTCCTATCTGTTTCCCACTCTTCAAGTTCCATACCCGCAGCGAGCCGTCCCATGAACAAGTCATCATCTGTTGTCCGCCCGGTAAATGTATGGCGCCCTCAAGATAACCAGTGTGTCCTTCAAATTTTTGACAGGGCTTTATCTCTGATCCGTTCTCCGTGTCAGCAATGGGTGAAGACATTATCCTCTGTTTCGACTACGTTGTCTCAGCTTTCATTCAACAAAGTCCAAATTCATCACTTACTATGATATGTTTTGACAAAAGGACACGATGGGCGTATAGGGCAAGTCAGAGTCGAGTACACTGGAAGCTCGTGATGGTACGTTTTATATGTGATATTCTCATGCTTGCTTCACAGCATGTGTTATAGGCTGTGCAGCTGAAGCGCCAAAGCCTCATTTGTGACCATGACTCTTAATCCATCAGTCGCAACCTTGATCCCAGTTATCACCGCCTGACTAATAATACATTGCACCTCGTATCATATATCTGCCTCTACCAGCCAGCGGCTTCTCAGACGCATCCGTCGTCTGCCAGTGTAAAAACTAATCGTTCAAGCGGTATATACCACGTTGATTTTGAATCCATCTAATTCAACGGATGGGTGAAGCTGTTACTCGCATCATCTTTTCCATGCTCCCTTTCGTCGACAGGGTTTCATATTCAGTGTTCCCGGGATTATACTTGTGGCAGGAGGTCAATGTGCATCTCGAATCTTTCAGATCCCTCCTGGTCTTGACCCGAGTGTGGCAAAATCTGGAAATTCTGCGCAGGATCCTCGCGTTCTTGTGAATGATCAGTACTTTGAAATGACAATTCAACAGCTAGAAATAAACAATCTCCCAAACCATCAAAAATTCTGAATCAGCCGGTCACAAACGGTTAAACCCTTGGGCATGCCGTTGTTTTATATGTGAGTGGTTCTATTTGTAAGTAAATCAACCCTTTAAATGTCAATTACATGGTCACAATAATCAACATCCTACTTTGACGCTATTGCGAAAGTTCACCCATCGTTTATTTAGCACAGTGTCTACCGCACCAAGCGTCAGCTCTACATCCTCGCTAGTAAATCTCCTCCTCGTATCACAGAACTTGCTGATATCGGATTGCAGGACATAGTACTAGTACTCATAACGACGCGTACATCGAGGAGGCTTGTGAACCTTTGCTAGCTTTTCCAAAATTCTCGGAGAGTCCGAGTCTCCCTGCTTCAAGGTGCCTCACGTGGAGGTCGAGCTTATAGCACTGGCAGCTCCTATCATTTCATCACTCGATTCAGTAACCAATTTGTCGGTGTTGGTCGATGAGATCAGGAGAGCTTGATAGGGTCCGGGTTAACTCTGAGGGCGAGTACTGGGATGCTGGATTTATCGTCAGAAATGAGTACTCGGAATCATTGATCTTTAGACTTTTCTGATTGGTTTTTTTTCGTAATGTCTTCTACATGGCCTGTTGTCCTAGTTTGTTAGCTCTCATGGTCCCACGCACTGAGGTCATACAATCTTTATGCATGGAATCAAGGGAGCTGACAGGATGTCTGACATGGAGCGACATTATGAAGCAGCGCGATGCTTGATCGAGTCATAAATCCATTAAGATTCCGAATACCTAGCTGATATGAGAAGACCCTCCTAATTTATACTCTGCCCAAATTTCGACGGTCTACGTCAAGGGTATATTCCAGTCCACATGTTTTCCCGGATGTATACACTATCACATGACTAACAGCCCTCTGCAAACGCCTTTAACCAATCCTTCATAGCCTCGAACGAAACCCTAGGATCTTCAACTCCATCGATCACATGCGATTCTCTGGTGAAGGATAACATGTCCATTATCCCTTTCTTTTTCTTCTTCTCAGTCCCAGTCTCATTCCCAGTTTCATCTCCAGTCGCATTCCAAGTTCTATCTTCAGTCCGAGCCTCACTCCACCCCCTTAATCACATGATAAAACCCAATCCTCAAATAATCCTCTCCTATCGATATCAGCACTGGCACTGTTATATTGTAGACGTGCACGATCGAGGATGCAGTGTAGAGGGTGTAGTATGTTTTGAGTGTCATTAGTGGAGGTGGCGGTGGCGGAGGAAGCGTCGTTTGGACAGGTGCAGACGTGAGAGGCGTTGGCATTGGTGATACGAGGGAGTTGAAGTTGGACATGGATGACGTGTAGGGGCTAGAGTCGGTGGATGGAACCCTGAATTCAGACTAAACATAATCAAAGATATCGGTTCCTGATGCGAGTTCACCTGCTGAGATGATGGGGTTGCGGAGTGATGCTGCATTGTATAGAGTTGGATGTTTGGTCTATCACTGTATGCGCGCGCAAAGGTAAATGTCAGCGTCATTGGTATCGGCAATAATTCGTGAGCATCAAGCATCAAACATGTTTGATTGTATATGGAGTGTGAATGAAAAAAGGACATTTGGATGAAATGGGACGTACGTACGATGAGCAGCGATGATCCCTCAGGATCGATTGACGAGGAAAACGCCTTTAGATCGGATGAATGGTGAGAGGTCGCGCACTGATTGTTGAATGTCTTGGTGAGACATCGCTTGGTGTTTCGATCGGGATCCCAACGAATTCATCAGATACAGCCTGATATTGCAGAGCAGTTCTGAATGATGGCACATTGTCGATCCTGAAAAATACAAAGTTCTCGGCTTTCTGTTAGAATAAATCATCAGTGGACATATCTAATCGAACCAGTCGTTTACTTTAGGAAAGAGATAAATGATGTCACCTTGGATATCATTCGTATCAGGAAGGTTGAGAGCTCGCGGAAGTTTAGAACTAGGGCTCGAAATCAAAGGTAAGACTGAGCGATGTCCTAGATGTTTAAAATTGTCACGAGAATACTGAAGGTTGAGTCATCCATCTGGTCCAACGGTTTAGATGTGAAGATGAAACCCCCAAGGAAGATTGAACAAGCAGCGAAAGTACATATATGTGTCTTATCGATCAAACCAGAAACTGGAAGGCACCGGGTTTTTCGAAAGCCCGAGAAACCGAAGGCTATTCGTCGCGAACGATGTTGCATTATGTGAAGGTTTGTGAAGGCCATGACTCGTCTGCATTATCCAAATTCAGTGAACAATATAAACTGTTTCGGGGGCATCTGGATTCTGCATGATGGCTGTCAGAAATAAATCTAAAGAGCATACCTGCTGAGCACTGTAACATTGATGGAGAAAGTACAACGAGACTGCAGAAGATCGATTAGAAACATCGCATGTGATAAGAGATCCGTCCGGACAGATCCACATACATATCGATGCGGATGAAACTAGGGTACAGCTGGGTCAGTCTCAGGATGTGTGTCATGAGGAACTTCCTCAGCGCTCACTGGCACTAGAGCTAGTTGCTTCGACTTAGTAACCAATTCCTTTTTCAGCGCAAGGATCATTTATTTTCACAATCGTACCGTAAGTTCAACAGATTTGTATTCACAGGCCTCGAGGGTAGAAGTGCAACAGAAAAGGCTACTATGCAAGACAGCTGACCTTAAGGCCTCAGGTATAAGGTTACTGCCAGTTGGACCAGGTTCTCAGCGTCAATGACAATGACAATGAGTCTCCCTTCGACGATCTAGACAACACCCATCAGGGCCACGAGGGTAGAAGTCCAACAGAAAAGGCTACTATGCGAGAGACAGCTGACCTTGAGGCCTCAGGGTATGAGATCACCGTTAGTTGCCGGACCAGGTTCTCAGCGTCAATGACTATGAATCTCCCTCGGTCTAGACAACGCCCATCATGATATGGATGCAAAATCGATAATCACATCAAGGAGCAAAGATCTCGTAAGATGAGTGGCTAACCTAAGTCTTGAATTCTGATATAGGTGGTATGCACAAGTTCACAACACATGACAAACACATTGAGCAAGAACGAACATCATTCATGTGTCGCGATTATCGGTTGCTTGTATTACACAGGCTTCTCCGCAAACGGAACACCCTCTAGCCTCTTCCTTATAAATAAGGGCTATATTCAAAGACAGAAAGTACATCCCTTTCTTCGATGGCAAAATTTGTGGACTCATCTTCCCCTTCACCGGGGTATGATACCTATGCTCACTATGCTCGTAAATTGATCCAAGCCTTCGATGATGAGCTGAAAGGCACAGAAACCCTCCCACCCAACATACCAAGGCAGTTGACCGCTCCGCTGACTGAGTGTCGGAAGTTAGCCGACATTAGCTCTGTAGGTCTAGTTGGAATCCCTGATGCAGGTCGGTGCTCTTCTGTTTTGATCATCATTGTGCTAACAGTCGCACCAGTGAATTATCAGACGGTTAGCTCTACAATGCCGGTTGGAATCCTGGGTGCAGGTCAGTGTTCCACTGTTTTTATCGTCATTCTACTGATTCAAGTCTAATATCTTAACAGGACCGAGTGGATTGTACACGGCTTTGATCCTCCAGGACCTCGGTATTCCATATCACATCATCGAGGCTCAAGGTACATTCGGAGGAAGACTTCTCACATACAAATTCAAAGACGGGACGGGATCGCCCTACAATTATTTCGATGTTGGCGCTATGCGATTCCCCAAAATCAGTTCCATGCAGCGAGTCTTTAACCTTTTCGACTACCCACCTCTCAACGAGGGCGGTATCTCTCTCAGCACGAAGGTCAAGCCGTTCTATTTTATAGGCGCTGGGAACAACAATACCCTATACTCTTATAATGGTGTCACAGTACGGCAGAACGCGATGCCACCAACTGATCCTTTCAAGGCTGATCAGGTGATCAAAGACGTCGCTGACTCGAACCCGTACATTACTGTAGGTGTGAAGGCGATCATGGACGATGTCATTGGTCCCTTTGCAACACGCCTACTTGACGATTTGGAGACTGGAGGGTCAGAAGGTTGGGAATATATGAAGAGCTTCGACCACTACTCGACTCGTGCTTATATGCAGCTCAAGTATATACCGAGCGAAAGCCTTGGTCTACCCAACAAGTCTCTCTCGACAGATGTTGTCAACTGGTGTGAGACTTTTGATAAGTCCACCGGATGGTACGATCGCGCTCTCTCCGAGACCGTTTTAGAGGCCGTTGCTTTTGGTTGGCATCCCGAACCTAACCTGCCTCCCACGCAATGGTTTTGCATTGAGTACGTACGCACTATCATGTAAATCAAGCCGAGATGACTGATGCTAACACTTTTCTGATATTTTGCAGTGGCGGCGCCAACGAGATTGCAGCTTGCATGGAAAAATATATTCAGAATAGCGGGGGTGCTATCACATACAACTCCAGAGTGACGGCCATTGGAGTTAAGGAGGATAACTCCGGCATGGACGTTGTCACGAACAATGAGGATCATCACGAATTTTCGCATGTCATTTCTACTATCCCCTTACCCGTTCTCCGTACCATCGACCTCAGCCAAGCCCGTCTCTCCCCCATGCAGTCAAATGCTCTGCGAACATTGAACTATGGTCCTTCCATTAAGATCGGAATGCAGTTCAAAACTGCATGGTGGACGACCGGGACGGATGGAAATGGAAATTTTCTGAATATAGTTGGGGGACAGACGTACACCGACAGGCCTTTGCGCACTGTCGTTTATCCTTCCTTTGGAGACGTCCATGCTGGGAAGACGACTACACTTATCGCCAGCTATTGCTGGACGGAGGATGCTACTAGGTTGGGTGCATTGATTGGTAAAGACGACGCAACACTGGTACAGCTTGTATTGAAGGAGCTGGCGGATCTGCACAACGTTGATATAAAGTATCTACATGACCAGCTGATCGAGTGCAAGGGATGGAGTTGGTCCCATGATCCTTATACAATGGGTCAGTGTCATGCAGCCAAGTCTTTTGATATTCGTCTCACTGATATCCTTCTTCAAGGTGCCTTTGCTTTCTTCGGACCTGGAAAGTTCGGAAATCTTTACACGAGCCTCAACAATCCTGCTGCGGGGGGTTATCTTCATTTCGCTGGTGAGGCCATCAGCATAAGGCATGCTTGGGTGGAGGGCGCATTGGATAGCGCTTGGAGAGCTGTCCACGAAATGCTTTGTTTCCCCGCTTTCCAATCTTACCGAACCAAGTTCTTCGAGAACTGGGGAGTAAATCCTGAATGGGTTACACAGAGTGCATTTAAAGCACCTCCTGATCGTCGTGGTGGGGAACCGGAACCGCAGGACGATCTTGTCTGGGAGCACATCGTGCTCACACACCCAGAGCTGTTTATACAATAGGCTTTTCGTTAGTCAAAGTTATCATGAACTGTCGACCTCTGCCTGTGTACGCTGTAACTTGTATCATCACAATGAATGATTGTGGATTGTTCCTTATGCGTTGGTTATGTGTTGTGCATACCACCTGTCTGAATCCGAATTCAATATTCAATAGCAGAACACCGCTATGGAGTTATGAGGTCAAGCAACCTGGCATGAGCCGTAGGTGCCATGTTGCGAGTGATGAGTACTACTGTTCCGAAGCAGAAAGTCGGATGAATCATGAGAGGTTGTGCACTGATTGTTGAATGTCTTGGCGAGACATCGCTTGATGTTTCGAGACGCGGAAGTGAATTCTGCGAAACAACACCAACATCCAGTTAATATCAATAGTCGTCAACCTATAATGCTGGGTATGAGTTCGACAGGGGATTGCGAGCAGATCGACGTAGTTGTGTGACGTGTTAGTAGGTAACACGAAGATAGCGAGACAAGAGGGTTAGAAGCAGCGGCTTCATTTGGAGCGCTCGGACGTGTTTTTAGAGCGGGGAATCAGCGTATGAGATTCTGCTGGTAGGTATGAGTGTATATGAGCTAGTGAACTCAAAACTGTAAGGGTCCTCTGGTACGGTTAGGCCAAACGATTATGTATGGGGGCAGAAGGAAGTGGCGTTGAGCCTGACAGGGTAGAGTGGCAGGAAGAGAGAATACGAAAGATTGAATGAGTCAGGGTATCACCGACGTCCCTCCGATATCTGCAAATCGTCAACGCCGTGCGAGTTGATGAACGTTGCTCTCACTCATACTTGAAACCTGTCGACTTCATCTACAAAGCAATTCGTTTCAGCACAAGACAAGCAAACGTGATATAAATCTATCACCTTTTGTCAAGTAACCGAGGGTTCGCTGGTCTGGTCACATCATTTTCCTTCTCAGTATCTCCACAAGTCGAACACATACCACATTCACAATGGCCGGTTGTTCCTTTTCCTTGACATCAAGAAGTGAAGGTATACCATCCTCTTATAATCTTACATTCCACCGACGACTATGATATCGTCATCCAACTGACCCTTACAGTTTTACCAGGGTACCGAATCGAGTGTTTGGTCTAGACTCTCATCTGTGCATAACGGAGTCGATGCCTCGCCCAGGATTTCCTTATTTATCGTTGGTGTGCAGGTATGTCTCAAGTACTCACATTCTCACCAAAGTCCCCATGTACACGACATGCAAAACCGCCTCCAAGAACAGGACCATAATACGGCGTTTTCTAGATGCAGGGTTGACAGTGCCTACGTTGGCGGGCGAGTCGGGAAGGACCAATGAGCGGAGGGAACGAAGTTACGAGTACGAGTGTAAGCAGTTATGTCATAGGGATGGGACATACTATATGAATAAGGCCTTTGCGGCGAACGGATAGACGAATGAGGGCATATATAGTTGAGCCTAGATTGAGGAGACCCGTGAAGAGCGTGAGGGTAACGCTGGTTCGAGTTAGAAACGGAGTGAAAAGGGCGCAAGAAGCAGACTCATCCGACAAACTTGTACCCGCCATAAGCAATCAAATCTACTAGTTGACTAGTGCCTTGAATATTGAGGAGGTAGCAGCCGCATTGGACGAAGAGAAAATCGAGTAAGACGAGGAGCAGAGTGCGTGCTGCACTTGCACCAAAGATTTGAGGGTGAAATCGTTCCTGAATACCTGTTTGTAGCGCCGCTACAAGGATGTAGGTGACGAGTGCTATGACTTCGTGACAAATGAGAGGGGATGGACAAACAGAAAACAACGCACTCGGTAATATACAAGTCAGTACTATTGATATCATTGCGAGGAGGCTGCCAATCTGTGTAACCAGCCTCTGTGTGATGGACTTTTCATGTCCAAGATTTATAGTGCCAATGGAATATAATAAGCCGGAGTTTGTGTATGACATAGGAATTTGAAACATTGGAGTGGTGTTTTAGGACGGTGACTGGTATAATGCCTGCAAACTTCTCAAGGCGAGCAAGCAGAATAAAACGAAATTGAAGGCACTTACATTCTTCCAAACGTAACAGCTGTTTGACCTAGATGCATTGAGAACTGAGCGGTAGTGTCGTTCATACCCCATGCTGCAAAGTCGGGAATTTGCTGGAGTCGAAGATTCAGGTTTGGTTGAAATGGGTGGTATTGAGACTTTGAGTGCGTGCGGGATACTGTTTGGTGGTGGCGAACTAACAAAACGTTGATAGCCTTCAGGTGAAGCCGGAGTTGAAGGCGGTTCTGGTAGAAAGGCTGGATGTGTCGGAACCGGATGTTGAAGAGGTGAAGGTGAGTGTTAATATATTACAGGGGTGGGTGAGGCGTCAAGCTTTCAAGCTTCAAGCTTCAGGCAGAGGACCCAGGTGAGCGTGTGTGATCTAAACAAAGGTAAATAATTAATCGCTAATAATATAGTGTTTACTTACGAGTTGCTACGGTGGATTCAAAAGAAGCGCTGTGCTACAGGTCAGCAATGGTTTTCTTGATAGACAAATCCGGTGTTAAGAAAGTGCCTTGTTGTCACTTCGTTGATTGTCCTGAATGACACGAGGTGCAACTCGGAACCGAGGTAGATCGAACCGCTCAAAATTCGAACCGAAGTAAACGTAAATTTACCTTGAGGTTACCTCGCTTCGACAACAACACTGTCGCCGACTCGACACACCTTGAACTTGACACTATAAGAATCGTGCACGCCTTTACTACGAGGCTGGTTGGAAGTTTAGTCCAGATGAGTTGCTTCAAGCGCTGTGCAGTCACAGAATAGGCTAATCCCTCTCATTCCCTACGATATGCACAATATATATAGATTCGTGTTCGGTCTATTCTTGCTAGACGAGATATATTCAATCCTCAATCCCAGGTGCGCTCACCATGGATTTCCAAGGAGATGTGTTCAGCTACTGGGGTCGAAAAATTATCGAAGATTATTATGATACTCTCCACCAAATCATTCCCCCACTCACCGTAACTACTCTTGAAGAGGCCTCGCAGATACCTGCGCTCCCTAAGCGTGGTTATGGCCCGCCGGGTACAGTTGGAATTCTAGGCGCAGGAGTTGGTGGTCTATACACCGCTCTTATCTTAGATTCGCTGAAAATTGACTACGAGATCTTGGAGGCATCGGATCGCACTGGAGGACGCCTCCTCACCTACAACTTCCCGAATAGTGGAGAATACGACTACTATGTACGTCTTTCATTCGATGCTGCTGCTGCGTCAAACATACTGACCATGTAAACTCTTGGCTTTCCCGTGAACTAGGATGTTGGCGCCATGAGGTTTCCCCTGCCAAAAAAGGATGTTCAAGGAAACTACAAGATTGGCATTATGAGACGCTTGGGCGAGTTAATTAACTACTCGAAGCTTAACACGGGTCTATCCAAGGCACCTCTAAGTTCTCAGCTTATCGATTATCATTTTACGCCAAAGAGGCAGGGGCATTTTCTCTACTTCAATAATCAACGTCATCAGGTCTCTCAAACATCGCGGCCTCCTGACTTTTGTGCTGGGGAAATGGGTGTAAATTCTCAGTATATCGCCACGGGCGTTGAGAATATTGTCGAGGATGTCGTTCGGCCGTTTGTCAGGGACCTCATCAAAGACTTGGAGCAGAATGTCAATTCGGGCTGGAACAATTTGATGAAGCACGATGCATACTCGATTCGCTCATTCATGTCATTCAAGTACATTCCCAGCTCCAGCCTTCAAATTCCACGCACGCATCTTTCAACCAACGTTATCAATTGGTGCGAGACATTCAACGACAGCACGGGCTCGTATGACCGTGCTCTAAGCGAAGCGGTTCTGGATACGCTGGGATTCGCCGGTGTCGAGTCCCCGACCTTTGGAGACATAGAATGGAAGTGTTTCAAGTAAGCGCACTCCTGTCTTGGAACTCATGCAGTCTCACCCATTACCGTACCTAGAGGTGGTTCTCAAGTGCTTACCGACTACATGACAGCATACATTACTAGCACTGCTAACGATACCAATCCTCTCATCCAGTTCAATAAGAAGGTCACGAGCATCTCTCAGAGTGGAGACACCGCAATGAGTGTTTGTGTGAGGGGCGAGCTTAGTCCGCGCACATATTCACACGTTATATCGACTATCCCTCTTCCATGCCTGCGGATGATTGAACTCGGAGACGCTGGTTTAAATGTGATGCAAAAAAATGCATTGCGTAAACTGCAGTACGGTCCTTCAATCAAGGTTGGCATGCGCTTTCGATCAGCATGGTGGACCGAACTTTTCGATATCGTAGGGGGCCAATCATCCACAGACCTTCCCATTCGGACTATCATCTACCCTTCTCACGGAGTTGAATCTAGCACGCCATCCACTGTACTGATTGCGAGCTACGGTTTGACAAATGATGCAGAACGCTTGGGAGCGCTCATCAATACCGGTAAGGTAGAGTGTGATGAGCAATTGAAGGAACTCGTGCTGCACAATCTCGCGGAAGTACACAACGTGGATTATAGTTTCTTGTTGGATCAGTACGTAGACATGCACGCATGGGACTGGAGCAACAACCCGCTCCTTATGGGTGAGTTCTGAATATTGTTGTGAACCAATCGACTCACACACTCTGCTACAGGTGCTTTTGCGTTCTTTGGGCCCGGAGATTTTCAGGCATTATACAGGTCTCTCACCGTACCAAATGCCAACATGAGGCTCCATTTCGCTGGAGAGGCCATCAGCACCCGTCATGCGTGAGTGAAAAGCAGTTAGGTCGTTCTGGTGATTACAACTTAAATGTAATATAATTTATAGGTGGGTCGTCGGTGCATTAGACAGCGCATGGCGTGCAGTGTATGAATACCTGCTCGCATCTGGACAGGATGACAAGATTCAAACATTCTTCAATCTTTGGGGCCAGAACATCGAGTGGACGGGCCAATCCAGACATGGAAAGCACGATCCATCTGATCCGAACACAATTTTACGAGCTCACATGGGATACATATATGCTGGTGAACTCGCTGGGGAGGTGATGTCTGAATAAGTAGTAGTGAGGTCGGTAACATTATCTGAATCTGCAAAATTGTTCACCTTGTAGAGTCATTGACGATTAGCCCCTAGAAACCGATGCATATCACGTCCGACATTCAATACTGATTGTACTATCACTGGGCCCTACTAGAATGAAAACAGTTGTTCCTTACACACAGCATCTACCGGCGTGAATGCTGTACTACGCATACAGTCATTGTGACCTCACATGGTGAATGTCACTGCAACGTCAGGCATTTGATCGGTTTAGCTTGAACGTGGCATTCCAGGACCTGAGTCTGGCACTAAAATCAGCACACCAATCCACAAAATTTGGAACTTCTGCGCAAGATCTTCGCGTTCCAGTAAGTAATCTGAAACCAATACCATTTGTTTATATGGGCCTTCCAGCACATCCCTCGTAATTCAAAATGATCCGAAAATGATTCTCTACTTTCAGCCCTGGAATATTGCAGGCACGGAAGAGCTCTTTATAACCGTAATTACGAGCACTGCAGTCTGGCATCTGACCAGTCTCCGTTATAGCTTATCGACCAGCTTTTCGAATGTGGTGTTCAGTGACCCGAATGTATCAAGATATGACTATCAACGTCACTATCATACGTACTCATCCTTTTCTTTTACATACGCAATCACTCTTCACTACACGCCTGATACACGTTCCCCTTTGATTCTCCGTCTCAATCATCGTATTAAATACTTCTCCCCGTCGAATATCGTTCGGTAGCGTTTTTACTTAAATCTAAAGTGATCATTCTCGCTCGTCGTTCCTAGTCTGAGCCTCTCAAATCTCAATAGAATGCACTAAAACCAGTACTCCATCCCCCAAAATCTGGAACTTCTGTGCAGGATCCTCGCGTTCTTGTGAGTAGTCAGTACCTTGGAATGAAAAATTCAACAGCTAAACAGTAAACAGTCTCCCAAACCGTCGAAGAATTCTGAATTAGCTGGTCATGAACATTTGAACCTTCGGTCAAACCGTTGCCTTATATATGTGTGAGTGATTCAATTATTGCATACTTGTAAGTAAATCGAACCTTTGAATGTCAATTCAATAGTCACAGTCAGCTTCCTGGCCACCAACAGAACTCCGAGTCGAGCGAAGCCAATCACGATGGTCGACTCTCTTATATTCCACAATAAGATCTGCTACGAATTGCGATGGGATCGTGCCTGAACTATGTGAGCTACTTAAAGGCGATTCTCTTGAGACACTGACCAACCGTTCCTCCTCTCCCCCCTCACTCGACTTCGCTCTGAGTAATACACATCCTATCAAATTTATATTGCCTATGGGCTGGCAGTGACGACTGCGACATCAATGAGCAGCTCGTCACTATCATCTCGGCGGCACCCATTGGATCTCAAATCCAGCGCACCACCAGTTTTGGGGATTCCGTTATGTGAATAAGGACCGATGTGGTCTACTGTTGCCTAACGGATGATGTCCTCCTATTGGGAACTCATGTTGACAAAAACTCTTTGACTTTGCTGATCGTCGAAGAGTTCGAGACGCTCCTTGGCAGATGTGGGAGTTTGCCAGGCTCTGAGTCAAGGCGCCGAGGTATGGATGTTTCCTCACACGTACATCAACGTCATTGCGAAAGTTCGCCCATCATTTGTCTAGCACCCAGTTTATCGCACCAAGCGCCAGTTCTGCATCCCTCCCCGGTAAATCTTCTCTTCATATCAAATAACTTGCTGATATTGGATTGCCGGATATCAGCACTAGTACTAGTAACGGCTCGGACAGCGAGAAAGCTTGTCAACGTCTACTGGCTTTTCCATTTTTCGCGATGAGTCCGAGTCTCCCCGCTTCAAAGTACTCCACGTGGAAGTCGAGCTGGGGGTTGGCACTGGCAGCTCTCATGATTTCATCACTTAATACGATAACCTTGTTTGTCAGTGTTGGTCGATAAGATGAGGGGAGCTTGAATCTTAATGGGGTCCAGTTCGATTCTGACGGTGAGTGCCAGAATTCTGGATTCGCGGCCAGAGATGAGTACTTTGAATTTTTAATTACTAGATTTTTTTCTGATTGATTTGTTTCGTAGTGTCTTCTACATAGCCAGTTCTCCCGGTGGGGGAACGCTACACTGGCAGGTTATTATCCAATGCATATGCATGGGATCAAGGAAACTAACAAGATGTCCAACATGAAACGGCATTATGATCGAGCCATACATCCATTAATATCCCGATTCAATACCCAGAATTGACACAAGATCTTTCTAATAATCTACACCCTGTCCAATTTTCAACGATCGACGTCAAGGATATATCACATTTCCTGTATACACTACCGCGCGACTAACAGCCCTCCGCAAACACCTTGAACCAATCCCTCGTAGCCTCGAATAAAACCCTAGCAGCTTCAACTCTGTCGACCGCATGCGATTCTCCAGGGAAGGATAACATCTCTACTATCCCTTTCCTTTTTTCCTTCTCAGTCCCAGTCTCTTTCCCAGTCGCATCCCCAGTCCCAGTTCCAGTTGCATTTCCACTCCCCCTCCCCTTAATCGCATGATAAAACCCAATCCCCTGTCCCGGAGCAACCCTCAAATCATCCTCGCCTATCAATATCATCACTGGTGCCGTTATATTATCGACGTGCGCGATTTGGGATGCGCTGAAGAGGGTGTTGTATGTGTTGGGTATCATGAGTGGAAGTGGGGCTGTAGGCGGGAGCATCGTTTGGGAAGGTGCGGATGGGAGAGACGTTGTGACGAGCTAGGCGCGCTATTCAGTGTGATAGACGACGACTGGGTGCACCAGGTTTTGGTGCCACCTGACTCGATGATGGCACTACGAGTCCAACCCCCGTATATACTTATCCTCTAAGAGCCGACCGAAGGGGCGTCCTTGTAGCGTGTAAGGATCGAAGACAACGGCACAATAGAGAAGAATGATTCAAACGAAAAATGACAGGATCAAAGTGTCCAATTCGGGGGTCCAAGATACACTAGTGTAACTGTACGACTAACGGCTGTATATAAAGCCCACATAACAACGAGTATCAGGCAGACGCGGGAATGGGGACAAAAGATAAAGAATGGGTAGAAAAGTACTCGGCTCTAGAATAACAACAAATGAGTGTAGTTAGGAGGTTTGACAGATAAGCGCTGTCCGACAGCGCCAGCGTTACAATCAGACAGGAGTAAGCAGTGGTAAACTAGAAAAGACAACTGGTAATGGACCTTCATCAGCTCTCATAAACAACTTCCTCTCCACAACATCGTCGGCCTTAAGCTCATGCAGCTGCACCTTCACGTCCTCGTTGGTGATGATGCCACCCTTGGAGAAACCTTCGAGATTCAGATTCATGGCAGTGGATGCCATAATGAGATGAAGGGTATTTGACGGATCGAAGGTGGCCTTATTGTTACTGTCTCCTCTGGAGATATTATACATAGCACAGGCGAACGTGAGGATGGTGGTGATGGTGATGGGAAGGATAGCGAGGAGATATGTCGCCGACTGCCCAGTCCACCCTACTGTCGATATGTACATTGTCCCATTGACTTCGGAGATGAGGTCATCCGGGACGGTATTATTGGGAAAACTACCCACAACCATAAACCCGGAGCGAAGGAACTGCCAAGCAATGGTAAGTCAATTTGGATTGGACCAAAGGGACCAAAAACCCTCACTGTGGCTGAAAACTCAACAACGCCACGCCAATATTCCTCCTACGAAAGGCATGAATCTAATGTGGGCAAAGACCTTGCAATGTAAAACTCACCAGTTCCTTGTAAACCTGCGTCTGATTTGCAAGATTATCGTCAATAGACGCGTTAGTTGTTGAGGAATAGATGGAGTATAGAGTATCTCCAATCGCGCTGCTTATGAGTCCCTGGGAGTTGATTGACTGGAACTTGGCCATGCCAGCAATGAATGACAGTAGCTGAACATTCTCTGGCCCAAAAGGGGTTGATGATTTGACCTCGGAAGAAATTAGGTCGTTGGAATAATTAGCGCGGACTGTAGTCAACAGTGGGATCACGTTGCACACGCTTGCGTCAAGGAACCTATACTTGTAAAATCCTTGTGAAAGAATAGCTATTGGAATGGAATCGGTCAATGAATACAAACACATATTTAAGGACTCACTGAAGCTTGTATAAGTTTGAGTCAAATTCATGGGCCCCGGGCACACAACGGAAGGAAGAAAGCCACTCCCTAACGGGTTCGCGTTTCCACTTGCATCCACCTTGGTCACATATTCCTGTGATGTGGACGTATCTAGGGGCCGACAGTAAATTCGAGGCAAAATATGTGCAGGGGGAGCTCACTGGCACCACAGTTTGCAGTTATATTCCACAGGCGAAGACCAGTGATGGAGTCATTCGAAGCAGCTGCGTTAGTATAGATCACAGAGGAGTTACTCGTGTTCCAAAGATACTGCGTTTGACTTGAGTCAATGGCCCGGCAGCTGACATTGGCTGTTAACCCTTGTTGCGACATGGAATAGTTCCTGTTGAAACCTTGAGGAATATGCACGCTAGTATGTTTTCCTGGTAACTGTCTTGTGTTGACTGTGACGTTTCCGCCAGAAAATCCAAGACGAGTACTGTTAGCATCTGGAACTCCATCCGAACCAGAATAATTCTCAATGGTGGGCACAATCCCCTCTAGATACACAGCACATCATCACAAAACAGCTTCAAGTGGCCTGAGAACCCGAACCTACGAGTAGATACATTATATTTTGCGCCATTGAAATTAAATGTCCCAGGAAGACCAAAGGTGTACCCTGCAGCAGAAACACCGCTTAGCATTGCGCCGATGTCGAGAACCTCGAAAGCATTGTCCTGGACTTGGGTCGTTCGTTTTAGAAGAAACGGACAAAACACTGGGAAAGGTAGAGATACGCACTGTCAACGATACCCTGCTCATAAAATTCCTGGGAGAGCAAGGTGGCAAACGCGGTTCCAGTGATGTCAAGTTCGGATCCTTGCATCTGGATTGACCAAAGGAAGGGGGTTGGTGCAAGGAGAGTCGTCCACCTATATCCGCACTTAAATTAGACAACACCACAATTATACGATGCTCTCAGTAACGACTTACCCAGCTGTCATGAGTCTCAGCACACCGAAAACAAATAGCGTCATGGCGGTCAGTCTCCGGTGCTCCCACCTCAATATGAATGAGTTCTTCGACAAAGCGACACCGGCGCTTATCTGAACGAGAGACATGGAATCCGACATCCGATGTCTCAATGCCTTCTTCATTGAAATCGCGAAAAGACTAGGGGAATGTTCATCTCTATGTGAGTGGTAGGCTAGCGAGAGCAGAAGGGTATACGGACATCCCGGTAGTCACTGAAAGCGTAGTTGCGATTAATGTGACTACCATTGTTAAATCTTGGGAGCGATGCTTCCATAGATAGCTGACTTGATCGGGTGCAGGGAGATAACCATAATAGAGAACTGCACCAAGAAATCCATATCCAAATGCCATGATAATGACCTGGCTACTGATGATAAACGTATGCAATAGAAAGTCCACGGACACATGATTCATGGTGGAACCAGGGTGGGTGGTATAAAATGAATTCTGGTAAAGATCGAGCCGACAGAGCTGCTGAAGTTAAAAAAAGGAGTAAAGGGAAGAAACTGGGAAGAAAAGGGACTGGTGGGAGTGAGGCCATCATATATGAGCTGAAGCGAAGATGTTGAACAGAGTCTGCCAGGGGTCGGAATGATGTAAGGGTGTCCAAACCTTTTGCGTCAGTTAAAACTTTAAAGGAACCGAAAATTATATAATGCGATTTAATAGACCGGCACAATGTTGAAACGTTGACCATGCGCTAGAAGTTTCATATTTCCTTTCCTGACACCAACTTTTAACTAATAGTACTTGGTCCTCAGTGATGGGCCAGCGTCTGTCGGTTGATGCGCGAAAATCGCTTTTCTAGCTGCGATAATCTCCGATAGCCTGCGCTGTATGGATAGGCACATATGCCGTTCATCCTAAAACTGTTAGCACTTCTGTGAGGTAAGTTACATGTGCATTCGAATTTTTTGTGCCGCAAGAGTAACGTTGTGCGCAGTCAATATGAGCCCTTTACATAGCCTATATATTCTCCATTTATTTCTGACCAGATAAGTCGGTTACCGATTACTGCCGCTCATGTCCAGCCAGGATACTCGAGTTGCTAGTGAATACCCACACTCATCACAGCTACGCACTACCCCAGATAAGCTTAGCTTTTTCGATCAATTTCCACAGAAGTGGAATGCTCCAGAATCCTTTATTCCGCGACATATCTTCAAAATATGCTGCCTCATATTCACCTGGCGAAGCGATCTGCAGTGGTTGCACGGCCTCTTGAAAATACGAAAAGGAGACACCTATCAGTGGGAAGAGCTGCATCGACAATATCTGGCCCAGCTCAATCAAGTGAGCACCGTGGTAAGTCGACAATGGCATCATGGGCATCATTCACTCAAATTGATCACATTAATGTGTTCTTGCGCAGCAAGGACTGGTGCTTGCCACTGCGGCGGTTTTTATCTCCTCAAATCCACCACTTCCTAAAGAAGTCAACTACTCATCTGCTGCATCTTATGCCTGTTTGGCAGAGTCGCTTGTCTTTTCGTTGTTCGGGCTATTGTTCCAGCTGAAGGTATCTGCCTCCGGATTCATTTTTCAAAAGCATAGTGCTGCAGAAGTACACATTCTATTGTCAGGATGGAAGGCTAGAGTTGACCTCACCACAGATCATAATCGAGAGGCGCTGGAGAATATTCTGGCACCTCCTGGGTTTGGCAGTGCCAATCATTATCTTTAGCATATCAGTTCTGCTTTTGCTCATAGGTGGGGAGTTCGCTTTATAATGCATGATCGCGACTTACACAGTTCATTATCAGCCATCGTGCTCTCGGGGTTCGCATCTCACTCCGAAACTGTCCGACTTTATATGAGCATAACATTTGCTTTCCTCGGCACTTGTCATTTGGTGTCAATTCTGGGTTCGCCGTTCTACTTCCATTTATCTGACCTATGCGTCCGCATTGTTTACGCCATGAGTGGTACACGGGCGGACCTTGAACGTTCATCATTAGTGTTGGATCCAGAGGTTCTGCAAGGGTACGTGTTCTAGTAGTCATTGATCACTCCTCTGATTGCACATACAGTGGTGTCGAGTCTAAATAACTCAAATTCAGTTGTTGCTCTACATTGTGCATACTAAATACAGTTTCTTGGTTTATAGAGGACTCGTCTAATGTAATGCTCGTTTGATCAAAGGCTTGTCGTCTGAATCACATTACAATTAACAACTATCTGGGTCACTGCATTGCATCAACATACAAATACCCGAGACCAAATATCAAGCGAAATCTGCAAAGGGTCCTGGTCAGTGCTGAGTGCTGAGCGCTGATTAATGATTATTGGCAGAGATATTGTGCCGCAGGTTACGTTAACAATGTGCTACTGACATCAGACGAAAATTTAATGAGGAATATTCGGATGATGTTGATGGCACTGTTCGTTGATGCATACGTACATACCAGGGTCCGATTGAAATATATTTTAGTTGAACGTTCGACGTTCAACGCTCAACCATATTCAACCAAATTTCCATGTCAGAAAATTCAACTGTATGGCTAACTTGGCGCTGTTATGACAGATAATTGTTAATTTAGTGATAGAACGAGGATCATTGTAGGTTCTACCTCGGTAGCATTCAACATACCTGTTGTGCCAGGAAGCAGGAGCCGTGGCTACAAACTGAGCGCTCCGTGGGCTTCCTGGCATCCTGGCATCCTGAACTAGATGATATTATTACATTATTTTTTGAGCGCTCAGAATAATTAAATGAGCTTTTGACATTTTCATGCATAACAATATTATTGATATTGTTCTGAACAAGTAATCGAAGCCAAATTCAATGAAGCAGGCCACATATACAGCTAGTCAGACCAAAAGAGAAGGGCGATAGTTAACTTGTTCCTATATGCAACGATGCAGACTAGGTTTAACATCACCAAAACTTAAAAACTTGAGGCTGTGGGCCTTGTTCTATGATAGAATGGAAGGACCAGACTAAGTACGTAGTCCCATTTTATTTTCGACTATTGGCAATTACAAATATGGTGTACATCGCATGCCCTTGATCCAGCCAGAATGACTTGTCCCCAAGAAACCACGAAACTACATTTAATATGCACAATGTAAAGCAGCGACTGAATCTGAACTATTGAGACTTGCTCGTTGAAGGAACGACACCACTGAATGTCCAATCGGAAGAGTAATTAATCGCTACCAAATAGAACACCTGCTAGTACCCTTGCAGACCCTCTGAATCTAGAACTGATGTTCAGGGGTCCGCCCATTTATCACTCTTAGTGTAGCATAGGTTCAGTAAATAGTGGCAGCACGGAGAATCAAGAAACGACACCAACTGGCAAGCGCCAAGGAAAGCAAATGTTATGCTCATATAAAGTCGGACAGTTTCAGAATGAGATGCAAGCCCCGAGAGCACGATACCTGATGATGTACTGTGTAAGCCGCAATCATGCATTACGAGGTGAACTACTCACCTATGAGCAAAAGCACAACTGATATGCAAAAGATAATGATTGGCACTGCCAAACCCAGGAGGTGCCAGAATATTCTCCAGCGCTTCTCAGTTACGATCTATGGTAAAGTCAACTCTGGCCTCCCACCCTGACAATAGAATGCGTACTTGTACAACATTACGCTTTTGGAAAATGAATCCAGAGGCAGATACCTTCAGCTGGAACAATAGCCCGAACAACGAAAAGACAAGCGACTCCGCCAAACAGGCATAAGATGCAGAAGATGCATAGTTGACTTCTTTCACAAGTGGTGGATTTGAGGAGATAAAAACCGCCGCAGTGGTAAGCACCAGTCCTTGCTACGCAAGAACACATTAATACAATTAATTTGAATAAATGATGTCCATCATCGACTTACCACGATGCTCACTTGATTGAGCTGGGTCAGATATCGAGAATGCCGCTCTTCCCAGGTGTTTCCTTCTTTCAAGAAGTCATGCAACCAGTGCAGATCACCGTGCCAGGTGAATACGAGGCAGCATATTTTGAAGACATACCGTGGAATCAAGGATTTTGGAGCATTCCACTCGTCTGGAAATTGGTCCAAAGGGTTGGGTTTGTGCGATGACTGTGAGCATTCACTGGGGGTTCGAGTATTCTGACTTGAGTTGGACATGAGGACCAGTAATCGGTAACCGACTTATCTGAGTCGGAAACAGATTGTTGCGAGGATATAGGCTATCACTGCACACAAGGTTACTTAATTTCAGTCCTGCAGCATATGTAACTTACCTCACATGCATGAGTGCTAACAGTTTTAAGATGAGCGTATTACGATCGGAGATTATCGCAGCCGGAAAAACGATTTTCACGCATCAACCGACAGACGCTGGCCGAACTCTCTCCCACTATTAGTTAACGTGGGTGTCAGGAAAGGAAACATGAAACGAAAGTCGCTTCTGGTCAACACTTTGCCAATCTAATCACATTATGTATCGGTTCCATTAAAGTTTTAACTCTGGAGTCTGGACGCGAAAGGTTTGGACACCCAACCAAGTCGGCAATTTATGGAAAAATCACCCCCAATACTTTTCACGATTGCAATGAAGAAGGTATTGAGACATCGGATGTCGGATTCCATGTCTCTCGCTCAGATAAGCGCCTGTGTCGCTTTGCCAAAGGGCTCATGCATATTGAGGTGCGAGTACTTTGGACTGACCACCCTGACGCTAATCATTTTTGGTGTGCTGAGACTCATGATAGCTGGATAAGTCTTTACTGAGAGCATTGGTTTATGGTTTTTGTAGGAGGAATATTGGCGCGGCGTTGTTGGATCCGTCGGTCTTCCTCGTCTCGGATGTGTCGGATTCCAACATAAGGGCGGGTGCCAATAAGACTATAATGCTAGCGCGATGACGGAGAAGGGATCTATAAGAAAGAACTTACGGAACTATACCTAGTAGCGTGACGACGGACAGAGGCAAAGGCCTCCTAATTGTCTGTCTGCGCTAGATAACGAAAGGAATCTCCGCTTAGAACAGAGATTGCTCAGCATGATGCGTCATGCTGAGAGCGCCCGGAGCACGTGCCAAACGATTCGAAAGTATCAGCCAATTGGATTTGTATAAAGGAAGATTCCCGCTACGGTAGTAGTGGGTTTTGCCGGTGTCATGGGCAAAAAAACAAAACCGACCAATTTTTTTGGTGAAAAACGCATGAACTCCGGCCCTAAATATATTTGTCATGTGACTTATGGGTTTCTGAGTGCTTGTTTCTAATAGTAATGAGTGCTTATGTCTCGTTATAAAGTTTTTGGATCTTTCGCCGATATTCCAGCTGTTATTCGTGTTGATGATGCGAAATGTGATTCGACCGTGTTGTTGTTGTTTTTGCATAGTTGCAATGTGCCATGAACCATTGCCAATTATCATGGAGTGGTTGTAGAGTCCACTCTTGGGCCTGTGCGCATTCCTACTGTTGACAGTTGGTACAATTCACAACAGACTTTTCGACCCATCTATCTGAGTGGATGCAATGTTGAGCTCAGACAAGATTGGCTCATCTTTTTTTTTTTTCTTTGTTTCCAATTTATGTCCATTGAGAGGAGTGCTCTATGTAGGACAATACGTGCTTAGTCTAAGGGATCCCCGGTGTCCTTTCTTGTCTCTGGAGTCATGAATGCCCTGATGTGGGGCATACCCCCATCAGTCCACTGTTCCTGCCAGCCGTTTTAGACATGCACTCCTGCGAAGATGAGTTGACTATGTGTATTTGCATGCTAATTTGGTACGTACTGGATTGGATATGTGACTTTTGTGCAAGCTCAACTGTTTAAAACAGTTTTGCAGGAATTCTGTGGGAAGAGTGGGTGAGTGAGAATGCTGTATGGTTGACATTGGGTGTTCTGTTCTTGTAGTGCTCATTCCTGGGGCGGAGAATTTGAGATGGTGAGCATCTGGGAGGGTTTGAAATGTTGGTTGGTCTCTTGTGCGTTTTTTGGTGGTACAGTATTGGCTATGTGGTGTTTCAGCTGCATTTGATTATGAGGGTAGCAGGACTTCACCAAATGTTGATTTCAATCTAGCTGTTGTGTTTACATATCTTACAAGGTGAGGGATGGCGTTGGGATCCATTAGGAGGTATTGGAGGGAGGAGGCTTTGCAGCCTAGGGCATTGTGGAGTTGGTGATGAGCATGTTGGTGATTGGGACATTGGATTAGGAAGTGGTGCACGGTTTCTGGGATCTGCGGGCAGTGAGGGCAGTGAAGGGAGGGTGATTTTCCTAGATGGTGGAGGTGTTTGTTGAGGGGGATGTGTTGCAATCGGAGGTTGATGAGGAGACTGGTTAGGCGTTTGGGAAATGATGCTGTTAACTTGATGAATGAGTGGTGTAGGATGTTGGGGTCTAGCTGATTGATACAGCTGAATCTTGGGGAATTGTTCCATGTGTGACTCCAATGTAGCATGGTGGCTTGTCAATGTTCTTGGAGGAGGGTGGAGATGCTGAGGGGGAGGCTTTTTTGATGAAGGACTGTGGGGAGCTTCTTGTTGGGGCTGTTGTTGTTGCTCAATTCCGCTGCTTGCTTAGCTGCTTTATCTACTTCTTCATTCCTGTGTAGTCCCTCGTGGCCTGGAATCCATCTGATTGTGATGTCAAAAGAAGGGTACTCGTGTGCTAGTTGGCGCATTGATCTTCTGAAAATGTCTGCTAAGTATGTTCCAGGGCATGTTATCAGATTCTCACTGGATAGGATTGCAGCTTGATTGTCTATTGATATGGAGGCTGGGAACAACAGATCCTCTTCTGTTGCTAGAAGGTGAGTTGCTAGGATTAGACCGACTTCTTCAGCTTCATAGATGGTGTGTTGCTTGTCAGTGCCCAGATGGTATCTCAAGGTGCATGGGTGTTTTCCTGCTTGGAATAGAATGGCAGCTGCACTGATGTTACCTTTGTATCCTGACCTGTCGCAGTAGATCTGAATTTCTTCAGTTGCGGCTTCACTTTCTTTGATCGCTTCTTCTCTTGATTCTGCTATGTGAGTCTTGAATGGCAGGTGAGTTGCTGGAGATCACCTATCTAGGATGAGGGTTTCAATGTCATCTGGGGAGATAGAAAAGGAGTGGGTTAGCTTGTGGAGAGCAGAGCAATGGGAGGATACGAGGTGCTTAGCAGCTGTCCTGATCGGTTGGTGGAGTGGGTGGTTCTTCGGATGTGCTGAGAGTCTGACTATTGCTTGGTAACAGGCGTTTTGAAGTAGGAGGGGGATGGGGAGGAGGTTTGCGTGAGCTTCAACTAGGTCTGTTGTGGTGCTTCTCATAGCTCCTGTCATGGCAATGGCTGCTATTCATTGAACTGAGGTTAGCTTGCGGGCTGTGCCTAGGGATCCATGTTGAAGTAGATCTGAGCTGGTTCGATATGCTGGTGTGAACCAGAGATCTGCTGCATATAGCATTTTCGGGACTGCTACTGCTTGATAGAGCTGCCTCATGAGTTGAAGAGGGATGCCCTTTGTCAAGGATCCAAGTCATCTGAGCTGTAATACATACACTGTGCCTTTAGCTATGGCGTTATTGACTTGAGCCTTCCACCTTAGTTCTTTGTCGAGGAGAACACCGAGAAACCTGTGGGAGGGTGTTGGCTTGATTTCTATGCCTTGGACTATGAGCGTTGGTCGTTCCTTGGTTTTGTTCATTGAAAAGTCCATGAGTGCAAATTTGTTGGTTTCAAATCTAGAGTTATGAGCGTGGGACCAGTCGAAGCCCCCTCCTGGGCGTTCTAGCATGTTCTTGAGGATGCGATGAGTGGCGTGGAAGTCTCTTGCTATTGCTACAAAGGCTGTATTGTCTATGAAAGCTAATGTTAGTTCTTCTAGTGCGGACCTACCTTTATGGGGTTTTGCTACTTTGACTAGGTCAGCATTGTAAATGATGTAGAGGATCATCAACAATGGGTCGCCTTGACCAATTCCATTTCTGATGGGGATCCAGTCAGATGTGAATCCGTCAAAGTGCAGACGGGTTGATCTGTTGGTTAGCAAACATTCCATGAAACCTATCAGTTTGCGAGGGATCCTAAGTGTGTGCATGTTATGAAGGAGTTGTTTTGTTACTGCATTTGGGAAAGCCCCTTCTATATCCAGGTAGAGTACTGATGCGACTTTGTGATTTCTCCAGGCATGTTTAATTGTGTTTTCGAGCAGATGGAGCAAGTCTGTTGTGGATCTGCCTGGTCGACTGCCAAAGTGAGTGTTGGGGAGGATGTTATGGTGTTCAAGCAGGTATATGAGTTGTTCTGTGATGATTGCTGATAGGAGTTTACCGGTGGTGTTGAGGAGGGCTATTGGGTGGAATGCTTTTGGCATGGAGTAGCTGGGTTTGCCAGGCTTTCTCAGGAATACTGTGGTGAATTGATGCTGGTCATTGAAGTAGGTCTTGTATGTGAAGGATGCGTTGAAGAGGTGGAGGAGGTGCGGGACTAGGGTGGTGCTACATTTTTTGAACACTATGTTACAGATTCCATTGGGTCCTGGGGCTTTGTAACTGCTCAGTTTGCTGATTGCTCGGTTGATTTGATCTTTGGAGATGCGATGGAATGGGGCTATGGGATCTGGGTATGTATAGTCAGTTGGTACAGTATCAACAGGAGGTGGGGGGGGAAGAAGGTTTCAGCTAGAAGAATACTTTTCTCTGCATTTGATGAAGCTTTGGTGCTGGTCCCATCTGTATTGACCTTGGTGAGAGTTGGGATGCGAGCTATCCCTCTGTTGGTTGGGGGGGGGGGGGGGGTGGGGTACCAATTTGCTGTCCATAGGTCGTTTCCTTCCATGTTCTCTAACCACTTGATCCAGTGCTGTTTCTTGGTGTTAGAGATTTCTTGGGCATAGTGTCGTCTTGCCTTCTTGAGTTTGTTGTGGCATGGGTGATTTGGGATGGCATGCATTTGGTATGCTTGATGGTTGAGGTGGTTGACTTGACTACGGAGGATGGAGAGGTCTTTGGTCCACCAGCGCTTTGAGTGAGGGCTTGGTTTTCAATAGGGCACGCATTAGGCGATTGTGTCCATAATGGCCTTGGTCAGTCTTCTTGCAGATGTCTGAAATTCTTCGTTAGATGCTAATGGTATTGCAGGGAAGGGAGAAAGGAGGTTCTTAAGCTTGTCATTAAACTCCTTCCAGTTTATGTCTCGCCAGTTGTGATGTGGTAATTCATTGGTCTTTGGTATGGTGAGCTCAAGTATAGTTATTATTGGCATGTGGTTGACGCAAGGACCTCTTTGGGAGGGGTCTGTAGTGCATTCTATGAGAGCGTCGTTGGTGTGTTCCATCCTGAAGACATTGTCTGGTCTGGTCCAGTTTTTTGAGCTTGTTGACTGGAGGGTGGGGATGCCTATAGGAAGGAGTTGAATCATGCCATAGTCAGCGATTAGATCAATGAGGGGTTGAGTGTGAATATAATTATATAGGTGTTGGTTTCTGGTCTCTTCCCAAAGGGGGTGGTGATGATTGAAGTTGCCTATCCAGAGGACATGGGAGTCAAGGGTGGGACGGATGGTCCTTATGTTATGAGCTAAAAATTTGGTTAGTGTGGTGAGCATTTCCTGTTTTTGACAATTGTTGTATATGTTTAGTATGGTGCATGTTCCATATGGTCTGAATAATTGTACAATAGTTACATTGGATGAGGGAAAGGGTATCTGTTTCCAGTGGTTAGTATCAATAGACATATTGACAAATATACAGGCACAGGTTCTTAATTGAGGGTGGGTGTGTTGGTGAGTCGGGTAGAGGACGTGCCATCTATGGTTGGCTCGGGTATTGCAGAGGAGGTTGATGTGAGGTTCTTGGAGGGCAATAATGTTGTAGTTCGAGAGTTTGTGGCCGTTCAGTAGGGATTCTTGGGCGGGTAGAGAGGAGTTGAGATTTTGTTGCCAAATTTTTAGTCTGACCAGTGTGTTTATGGGTTCGTCAGACATTAAGGATCTTTTTGGTGGGTTTGCTGTCAGGTTCTAGGTTGTTCATTGGGAGAAGAGAGAAGAAGTTGGAGCTCAAGGGGGAGAGGGAGGGCAATTGAATGGGTGGCTGTGAGGGTAACTGGGAACTGAAGTCAAGGGTACTTTGTTTGAGGTTCCTGAGGGTGTTGTTTTGGGTTTTGATGTATCAGCTTTGTGGGGAGGGGAGTGCTCTTGGTGATTGGGGTTTTGGTTTTGAAGGGTGTATGATTTGGGTCCATTCCATTGCAGTTGGGAAGTAGGGCATTTTGTTCTCAGGGAATTTCTCATCTAGTTCATCGCATCATTGCTTGAATGTTGGACAGGATCGGCTCCAGCTCATGTGATTTTGGGATCTGCAGTTGACACAGCATTTGGTGCAGTAGGCATTGCACATGGATGTGCAGTGAGGTCCTCCACAAGTTGCGCATGTGTCTGCTGTTGCTTTGCAGTTGCAGGCAATGTGGCTGAATTTTTGGCATTTAGCGCATCAGATTGGTTCCTTCTTGTCTTTGTGTACTGTGATGCATTCATTAGCTATGCAGATGCCTTCTCTGAGAATGGAATTGGCCGTGTGAGCATCTCTTATTTGGATCATTGTGAACGCCTTTCTTTGCTTGTTGGATCGGCGTTGTGGGGGTTTGATCCAGCACATTGATGCTATTGACTTGTTTGGTAGGTTGTTTTCTTTCTCTATTTTGTGAAGTAGGGTTTCATCCTCAATAGAAAGGTTGATGGGTAGGTATTGGGCAACAATTGGGTAGGTTTGTTCATGGATGGAAGTTGAGGGACCTAAATATTCTGTTAGTAGCATTTTACCTTCTGTGTCTCTGAGCCATTTCGCTAAATGTTCATTGTCAAATTCAATTATCATTCCATCGTTGTGGAGAGGGAGTACCGTTTTTACTTTTCCTGGTGGGGTGTTCTCTTGTTTGATGATCATTAGTGCGTCCATGATTTTCTTTGCAATTTCTGAGCATGGAGTGTTATGTGGGAAGATTTGACTATTGGGAGAGGTCAGTTCTAGAATGATTTGTCTGTCTCGAACTGCTGCTCTGGTGAGTGCTTGGTCTACTTGTGGTGGGAGGTTGGCCGCTGTGATTGAGCTGTATGTCTGCTGGTTGTTTGACGCGATGGAGTTAAGGTTGGGGATGGATGTGGCTTTGGCTGAGAGGACCTCTATTTTGGACTGGAGTGAGTTGACAGTGGGAGATAGGATTTCTATGGTGTCTTTGACACCTGCAATGCTACTATAAACACCATCCACTGCTTCTTTGACTCTTTTGATCGTGGATTGAAGGGTTTGCATATCTGAGTTGCTTTTGGTAAGAGTCTTTGTGATCTGTTCCAGGTGGGCCAAAGGTTCTTCAAGTTTTTCATTGATACTGTTGGCAATGAGGTTAGTTTTGTTATCATGATCGGTTTTGAATAAAAGGATGGCTATGGCTCTGATGACATCAATGTGCATGGGGGTTAGAGAGTGAGCTTGGATAGAGAAGTCGAGTAGAGCAGTGGTGAGGGATTCTAGTGTGATTTCCATGGTTGGGGTGATAAAGAATTTTCTCTCTAGTTCTGCACATGCCATATGTATATCTTTGACATTAGATTGGTTTGCTGGGTCATTAATAAGGTCAGGGATTGATCTGTTAGAAGGGCGGAAGGAGTTTGCATGGCATTTTGGTCTTTGAGTTCTGGAACCTGAATGTTGATCTGGTTCTTCTGCTGGCATTTCAGTGAAAAGGTTGTTAGTAGTATGGAAAGGGGGAATATTGAAGCAAGTTAGTTGCCTTTCAGTGACTTTGGCACCATTGAGTGCTGTGTTGACTGAGAACTTTTCAGGGTCCTAGTTGGAGTGCCACTTAGTAAGGGACTAAGAGGCGATTGGCTCATCTCTGTGAGTCCAAAGCTTGACATTGATGGGTCCCGGTTCCAAAGACCATCAGAAATGGATGTTGGTCAACTTTCTGGTGGTCATACATGTCTGAATGATTGTTTATAGATGATTCGTCATTGCCTACTGTTACAGAGTGAAAAAATGATTCAGGTTCCCAACCAGGTTTGTGCTTAGCTATCCAAGCAGGTTTATCTATGTCATCTTCATCATGCTCCTTTAATGCACATGTTGTACAAAATTTATTTGATTGGTATGAAAAATTATCTGGATCAGTTTTAAGTGAATTGGCAGTCGCTCACAGCCTTCTGGTACACTCAAACTCATCTGTAGAAGATTTACAACAAGCTATATCACAGCACCTTGGTACAGGATTCTGTGCTTCTGTTTTATTGCAAATGTTCAAGGGGTGTGAATCCATACATGAAGAACTTAATATGTCTTGTGGTGATGACAATGCCATGCTTTCTGGGAGGATAGCATTTTTGACAGCTGTATTGAGAACAACGAAGTGATGACCTTTGGAATGATTATTAAAGGCAAATGATATCAGTTTTGAATTCGGATTGAAGAGCGGACAGCTTCATTGCATGTTGAGGAAGTATATCAAATCACTGCAAAAAGCAAAGTCAAAATCTTCCAATCAAACTCACACCCAAGCTTGATTTAATGATCGTGAACATCACTGTCGTCAGCTTGGTCGTGAATGGCCTCAGATTCCGTCGTCCAAATTGAAGCATTCTTTGGTGCAAATGTTCAAAGATGAGACATCATCAGAAAAATTGGCTATGTTTACCTGTGTGTCATGTGCCAAAAGTGTTTTATGTTCTGAACATATAGTCATATCTCAAAATGACATTGATTTGTCTCTTTTATGCAGACCTGACCAACAAGATGATTGGCATATGTCAGACAATTATTTTGATGGGGACTGTCCCCTTCCTCAACTTCCATTTGCAGATTCGACTAATTTACTACATGATTTGATGCTCGATCTGTCTGGAGTTAAAGAATGTGGTAATGACGAGTTTGAACTGTCCCTGTGCAACATTTGTCATCAAAAATTGTGAAAGGGAAGTGACTGGCACTCAGTCTTGCAAATCACACTTTTTTGGGAGATGTTCCTGACAAATTGAAGGATCTGACAGTTGTGGAGGAAGCCATGATTACTCGTTGCCGCACAAAGTGCTGGATTGTTCAGCTCAAGGAAGAAAATCAAAACTTTCAACTTTCAACTAATCAGAGAGGAATCAAAGGTCACATAATTATATACCCTCAACGTCCAGAAGGCATTGCTGCTATCTTGCCTCCAACAGTCGAAGAAATCATCACTCCGATTTGTGTCATTTTTGTAGGTTGAAATCTGCCTTCTCCAGCATGGCTTCAGGAACAGGCCAGGCCTTTGATCAAACAAAGAGCGCCGCCTTCCCCCAGTTATCTTGCACTTCGTCCCGTATTGTGTCCAGCACACTGACTTTGCGCGCAAGTGAAGCAGCATAACGCGGAAAATTCACAGACAATGTGTGCAATACATGCAGCGGGGTGAGCGAATCTCCTGACGAGCATGAAGAGGGGAGAGAAGCGGGGTTAGAAAGGAGAGCAAGGAAAGATGTTGCTTTAAGGCCAAGGTCTATGTCGTGCAAGATGAGCACAGTGATATAATAATGATAAAAGTTAAACTACCTTGAATTTCCTTTGTACTCAAGGGATTATTTGTAGTAGCATGAAAAGTGTGTGCTGCATTAATTTGGTTAAAAAAACACAATCAATTGTATAAGGACATTACAATTAATCATAGTGTTATGAACTGGGATGGGTTCTAACAACCTAGACTCAGAAGAGAACCTTCGTGGTTGAGTCTGGTCTAACGACGCAACGACAATGAAGTCTACTTGCGAAGTTAATAGCTAACAGCAAGGTACAACCTTGGAGTTAGGTTCAAAGGTTCAGACTGACAAAGAGGAGTGCTCTAAGTCAGATATCAGTTTAGACGACTAAGCTTGGAGGGCTTAGACAAGGGAAATCCAGTTATCAGGTAAAACCCAGTAAGATTAAAGTAAAGAACTACATAGTACAAAGCGCGTATTTATAGGGAATCCTAGGAGAGATTTAGGGCTGGTACAAAGACAAAGGATGACTGCCCAATTAAGTATGTATGCGCAAAGAAAGGTAAGCAATCCAAGAAAAGAAACATCAGTCATCTAGCAACGGCGGTAGTAAGCGATTGTGATGTAATACAATGGTGGAAGGACAAGAGAAAATGAATAGGGGCTAAGCGTACTGTAACATTACCCCATTTTTATTGTGAAGTCACCAACTTCATCAATCAGTATTATCATAAAGAGTATGGTCACAGTCATAGTTGTGGTGAAGAAGAGTGTCTTGCTCTTCAGTGACGCAGAGGTCCGCGGCATCTCAGTCAGCTTCTCAATGAGCAAGGGCACTATAGAATTCAGGGTCTTTCCAATCGATAGGAAGGACAGCTTCGCCCTTAAGCTGTTTACAGAAGACAGAGAAGTGGCCTGGTGCATAGGCACGACAGACGCAACAGTGATACTTTGGGCAATTCTTGTGGTGGTGCCCAGGGTCACGACAGTGACGACAGACAAAGTTGTTGTCGGGATCAGTGGTTATGATGGTGACGCGGGGTGCTGTAGCGGGCGCCGGGGACACAGAACGTTCACGATTGCGGTTGGTAAGGTCGGGAGGGGAAGGAGCGGAGGCACATGCGACTCTTGTTCTACGGGTGTTTCCAGAAGAGCGTCTATGATGCGTTCTTCGGAGGGGGTGTGCTGGTTCGTTAAGTGGAGGGGCCATTTCCTGCAACACTTGCAATGCAGCCATCGTCGAAAGAGACATAGTGCGTAAGCCAGGAGTAATACTCTCAGGTGAAGCGGAAGTAACACTTTCAACTGGCGGAGGTACAGGAAGAGGTGTATCAGGGGAGTGGGGACGCAAGACTGGGTTCTTAATAATTCGTTCGCATACTTCGTGGACAACTTCGCGAATAATAGTTTTAGCATCATCAGGCATAAGACGTATAGCGAGGTTCCTAATACGCCTCTGTAAATGAAGGAGGATGCTGGTGTGACGAGGGTTGGGGAGGATTCTGGCGGTTCATTCAACGAGCTCAGCAGCTTGGACAATGTTGATGAGGAGCCCAACGGCTGTGGCGTCATGCTGGGCAAGGCGTTCATCGATGTCTTTAGAGTACTGGATGTTGAGGCATGCTGCCTCAATAAGAGTCTGGTTTTCTACTTCTTCTAGGATAGCAAAGTAGTCGGAGGAGGCAGTGGATACAGGTGAAGCGCTCTGTGTAGTGCATATTTCTTGGCTGATGGCATTGGGGGAATAAAGGGTCTTGGTGACGGTGTCAAGGTAGGAGTCAAGCGAAATGAAGGTGGATGCAAGGTCAGAGGTGATGTCGGAGGAAGAGCTCATAATGAAGTTGTTGGCGAGAGCGAGAAACTTGAGGGCGATAAACTTGATCAGGCGAAGGTAGTCAGGGAGTTGCCAAACGATGTCACCGGAGTACATTGGAAAGAGTTAGGCGAGTTTGTGTTTCTTCTTATATGCTTTTGTTATCTCTGAGGCGCTACTGAGATTCTCTTCTGGGATCCACTCATTACTGGCCGATGAGTAGCTGATCCAAGATATGAGATAGCATCTTCGTTTACCCATTCCTTTGTGGGCAAGAATAGCCTCGACTTTGTATTCTTCTTCCTTGTTGATAATGTCAGGTGGTGGTTCTTAGAAGTTCGGACCGTGTATGTCAGTTTCGCAATAGGATGATAGTTCCGAAGCATGGAACGTGGGATGGATTCGCCATTGTTCTGGGAGCTGGAGTGTGAAAGTGATTGGGCTAAGTACGGCTTTGATCGGGAAGGGTCCGTATCTTTTGGTCCAAGCTTCTTCTTTGGTATCGGTACTATCAAGTTCTTAGCCGATGTGATGCACAAACTTGGCTAGGTAGTAGGATCACTCCCTAACCAATATGTGGCCAATACCCTGCCTAGCTGCTATGTCCTAGAAGACAGTGTTTGACCCTAAAGGGTTTCTGATCTAGGCTCAAGCTCAAAGGTAGTGAAATATCATCAAACTTCAGACTGGTACTGGTGAAAGGGAAACATGCTTATATAAGCCACAAATGTAAAGAATGTAAAGTAAGTAAGTATAGCTAATATCAGCCCAAAGAAAACTAGATTGTCACAGCGGACAAACATGGTATCAGGGAGAAGAGTGACGTCTGCATTATCTGAATCTGTGGGGTGGTGATCTGGCCTGCGAGACAATGCATCAGGGGCGGCTAGCTTAGTTCTTGGGATGTGGTGGAGCTCAATATCAAACATGGAAAGAATCAACTGCCAACGTGCTTGACGACGAGTTAACTTCGGTGCTGTGCAGAAATAGAGCAAGTTCTTATGATCGGTGAATACAATAACTGGGTGTGGGTTCCCTTCAAGGTAATGACGCCATTCAGTGAGCGCTTGGATGACAGCGAGTAATTCTTGATCAAAGATCTGGTAGTTTCGTTCTGCTGGGTTCAAGGACTGGGACAGATAACCGCATGGATGATACTGTCCATTGTCATCAGTCTGAAGGAGCACCGCTCCGGTGGCCACAAGGGAAGCATCAGTCACAACTGCAAATTGGCGAGTAGGGTCAGGGTTTCAGAGGACTGGTTGACGAAGGAAGCAATCTTTCAAACTCAGGAATGATTCGTTACAGGCATCGGTGAAGGAACTAAGTCTGACTGCGGCGTGCGCAATCAATCTCTAGATGTGAGATCAACAACACTGCTGGTGAGGCAGTATGTCGGGTCTCGCTGCGCCTATGCTGCTATGTCTGAGACAGACGCGTTCGACCCTAAAGGGGACTGCTACCACACACAGAACCAGAAATAAGAGGTGACTCAAGTAGACAGGGGACGCGCACAAGGATATAGAAAGGCGCGAAGCGCGCGATGAGAAATGCGCAGTAAGCGGAGCGCGGGAAGCGCGCGCTAAGGTAAGCGAAGCGCGGGAAGGCGCGCGCCTATAGTGCGCGTGGGCGCGTGAAAGCGCGCAAGTGATGCGGAAGGCAAGGAGCGGTGTAGGGATTCGTAATGAGCGTGAAGTGTCGTGAGTGAAAGCGAGCGCGATGTAAAGCGAGAGCAAAGGCGAAGCGGACAAAAGCAAGGCTTGATTAGGCGATCTAATCTAAGCCAAAACGCGATAACCACAGGGCGCGCGCCCTAATGGTGACTACTACTCTAAAGTAAAACCCAAACGCTAGGGAAGTACAGTAAAGGGAAGTAATGAATAGTAGCGCTACCATCAGGCTTTATACTAAGTAAGATCTCATCGGACGCGGAAGGGATAGGGAGAACATGCGCGATAGTATGTAATGACATGTAATAGCACTGCAGTCCTTGTTACACTCGTGCAGCATGTAGTATGACGTACTAGAGGGGTGCTCGGACATGGATCGGTCCTCCTGGATGATAGGCGATAGAGCGCGGGAAGCGCGTAAGCGCGGGAAAGCGTGCGCCTTTGGCGCGCTATACAGGGAAGTGTCATGCAACTCCATAGTGCGAATGATCAATTGACAGCTCGTGTAAATATGGCCTTTTCACGCCCACAGAATTATGATTCCTTACATCGGTCCACAAGAACTGGACATCTTTCTTCATGAGATCTATAAGAGGTCGTGCAAGGTCAGAGTAGTGCGAGATAAAGTTCCGATAGAAGTTGCAGAATCCCAGGAAGGACCGAGTTTCTTTCACTGTGGTAGGAACAGGCCAATCCCTGATTCCATCAAGTTTAGCGGGATCCATGGTGACGTGGCCTGGTTTGATGATCACGCCTAGATATTCTACTTCTTCGGCATCGAACGTACACTTCTCCAGTTTCAAGAATAGCTGTTCTCAGCGGATTATCTCCAATATTCTCCTGGTTCGCTTTTGATGTTCATCAAGCGTCTTTGAAAAGATGAGAATATCGTCCATATAGATTACTAGCCACCCTTTGTTAATCTCCTGCTGAAAGGTCCGATTCATGTACGCCTGGAACGTAGCTGGCGAGTTACAGAGGCTGAAGAACATGACGTTAGGTTTGAATAACCCAAATTCCGTAGTAAAGGCTGCCTTCCATCGATTGTCAGGGTGGATCCGGATGTTATTATACCCAGATCGGACATCCATCTTGGTAAAGTACTTGGCGTCGTGTAATCGAGCGATCAGTGTAAGGGGAAGAGGAAGTGGATAAGAGTTCTTTATCGTCCAATCATTGATGTACCGGTAGTCTTGACAGGGGCGAAGTTCTCCGCTCTTTTTGCCGACAAAGAAGAACCCGCTCGCTTGGGGAGACTTCGATTCGGAGATAAAACCTTTCCTCTTATTTTCATCGATAAATGCCTTGACTGCTGACCGTTCCTTTTCAGATAAGGGGTAAATCTTTGACGTCTTTGGGATAAAGCCCAGTTTCATCTCAATACGATGGTCAATTCCAGGTTGTTCAGGGGGGAGCCAATTAAGACCGTCTTTAGCAAAAATGTCACGGAAATCATGGAGGTAACTGGGTACCAACTCTTCGAACAGTTTCTTTTTCTGCTCTAACTCACTGTGTGCTCCAGTGATGGCGAACTGTTGGGCTTTATTACTAAATTTCATTTCGTTCTTGGAAGTACCATCTTTAGTAAGGGGGGAGTCGAGGGATACATTCTCGATAAGGCGCATCTCTGTTCCATCTTCTGAATATTCGATAAGGATGTCTTTGTCCCATAGCTGATAGGTGGTGATGTCAGTTACCATGGGTTCATAGTTTCCTCAAATATCTTCTTTAGTATCGAAGACGGGGGCCGTTTCTTCTGGAACCGTCATTTCTTCATCGGGGATCTCTTCAATGGATGCGGAAGGATAAGTCGTGGAGTCAATATGTTCAGGTGTCACTGGTTCAACTTTCATCGGAACCATGGAGTCAACGCATTCAGGTTTCACTGACTTCTTAAGCTGGGAATGCTCATACTTTGGTTTCTTCTGAAAAAGGAGGGGTAATCCATTCTGCTTTCGTTCGTTATCGATGTCTTCTTCGATCAAGTCGAATTTAGGGGTCCTAGGTAGGGAGAGCGTCCCTGCCTTCCATCAGATTATGGGGTCCATAGCCCATAACCAAGGGATTCCTAGCAGAATCTGATCGCGCTTTCCAAGACGCATGACATTAAACTTGCCAATCATGGCACAATCGTCTATCTTCACAGTTAGTATGCAGTAATGCATAATCAGGCCACCTTTGGTTAGACTTCCATCGGCAGTGGTCACTTTGAAGGGTTTAGAGAGTTGGTGGGTTCAGATCTTATGGAGTTTGATGAAGTCCTCGGAGATAAAGGTTCCTGCTGCTCCCGAATCGACAACAGCAGTGGTTTTGATGGTTTTCAGACAAGTTTTGGAAATAAGAGTCATTGGAACACGCAGTTCCTTTCGTTCTCCAATAGCCTGTACAAGTCTTACTGTTACATTGGAAGATACTGACGTCATACCAGTCTTCCACATCAAAAATCCTCCGCAAGGCGGTGTGAAAGAATAAAATAAGCTAGACTCAATAGACTAGTTCCACTTATCCTTAATTGCAAGGGAAGCTGAAACTTAAGGACTTAGTGATCTATAATGACCTTATGTCAACCCGACAGCGATAGCGCACTGAGTAAGTCTGTAACTAAGTAGCGCGTTGGTGGGCGATTTTGAGAACTGCGGCGGGCAAGGATATGGTAGATAACCCGCTGGTATAAGGCGCAGTGATATGAGCGGAGTGAGTATTGGCAGGCAGCGCGTTGGCGCTAAACGCAACTACAGGGAGGAGCGGATATTGGCAAGCAATGGGCTGGCGCTAGACGCAACTCAGGGAGGAGCGGGTTTTGGCAAGCAATGAGCTGGCGCTGGACGCGACTATAGGGAGGAGCGGATATTGGCAAGCAATGAACCGGCGCTGGACGTAATATAGGGAGGAGCGGGTATTGGCAAGCAATGAGCTGGCGCTAGACGCAACTTCAGGGAGGAGCGGGTTTTTGGCAAGCAATGAGCTGGCGCTGGACGCAATACAGGGAGGAGCGGGTATTGGCAAGCAATGCGCTGGCGCTGGACACGATGGGTTATAAGCGCGACCTTGCGAGAGTGAGGGCCTGAGTAGTAGCGCACGACTGCGGGAACTTAATAGCGCGCGCGGGCACAGAAGAACAATAGGATTTGAAGATTGCGCGACTATGGAAACTACTAGGTGACTCCGCTATACGACAGTTGCCCATGGGAAGGGGAAGTAAGTAAGAACTATCTACTGCTGGTCCTTATATCGTAGTGCGTGAATATACGGAAGGCGTAGGCGAAACCTGTAGCGATGTAAGTGCGGCGCGTCATATCTGTAGGTAAAGCAGAGGATTGACGTTGCGCGACACGGGGATACATGTAATACGGCCTGCGCCAGTAGCTTTAGCGATGATAATCAATGGGAATTTACGCACCAGTGGAGGTAAGCGGGCATAGACAGGACATGGGGGAGCGCGATACCGACATCGGACCGGATTCTACATAGGTGTGCGACAAGCGAGGCCAGTTATGGGAATTTATTCAATATCCGCCCAGCGCTAATGTGTTTGTCACAGCAGCGATTCTCCGTTTCATTGTCTTCTTCCTTGATCTTTTCCTGTCTAACCGGGACCTTCTTCTTCTTCTTTTCAGGGCAACTATTGGCATGGTGGCCTTGCTTCTTACACACAAAGCATAGGCCTTTAGCCATACAATCAGCACGTTCTTCTTCGTCCAGACGGTCTACGTCCATCACGTCATTGTCCTTCTTCTTATGTTGGGGACGGTAATTGCGGTATCAGTTGGCATTGGTGAGGGCGATGGTAGTTTTACCACGATTAATATTGCTATCAATCTTAGTGACGGCAGTAATATACTTATCGAAATTGGTAGGAATTTCTCCCATGAGATGAACGGTGTGCACGAGGTCGTCGTTTAGGCCTAAGTTGAACATATGGATGAGGACGTGTGATTCCTTGACATTAGCTACCACCACAAGTGAGCGGAACTCGGCGACATAAGATGTGAGACTTCTTCCAAGCTGTTTGAGCTTCTGGATCTTGTTGAGCATGACTATACTCGCATCGGCGGGGATAAACATCTCCCGAAATTCATTTTCAAAATCAGCCCAAGTTCCATACTTGGCCGTTCTTCCTTCGCATACTTGGTAAAAGGTATCCGACCATGATGAGGCCATTCCTTCTGTCATATAGGCAAGGGCAGTGACTACCTTTTTCTCATCAGTGGAGTAGACCGCAGCGTTAATGGTGAAGTATGCTTTGACAGAGTGCAGCCAACGCGAGGCTTTTCTGATGTTGCCGTCGAAGGCAACGGGGGCTCCGGCACAGAGTTCAACTTCTTTCGTGGTGTGAGACATCCTAAGGCTAGGGTGGGCGGATAGCTGTTGGGGAGGTCTTTCTTCTGGGAATTCATCTGAAGAGGAAGTTGAGGTAGAACTCGAACTATCTTCAATATCATTGGGGATCAGGCAGGGTTCGGTGATAGCCGACTTGGGGGCCACGTGAAATTCTTCTTCCAGAGTATCCGGTTCTTCTGGTTCAGGATCTGGCTGGGTAGGATCTCTTTCCCACCAGAATGTTCTCTGCCAAGAGCTCGTCTTGGACTGGTATCAATAAGGGGCGTCACAGATGGCAATGGTCAGATAAGGACTTTAATCTTTTGTTACGAACTGGGATGGGTTCTAACAACCTAGACTCAGAAGAGAGCCTTCGTGGTTGAGTCTGGTCTAACAATGCAATGACAATGAAGTCTACTTGCGAAGTTAATAGCTAACAGCAAGGTATAACCTTGGAGTTAGGTTCAAAGGTTCAGACTGACAAAGAGGAGTGCTCTAAGTCAGATATTGGTTTAGACGACTAAGCTTGGAGGGCTTAGATGAGGGATATCCAGTTATCAGGTAAAACCCAGTAAGATTAAAGTAAAGAACTACATAGTACAAAGCGCGTATTTATAGGGAATCCTAGGAGAGATTTAGGGCTGGTACAAAGACAAAGGATGACTGCCCAATTAAGTATGTATGCGCAAAGAAAGGTAAGCAATCCAAGAAAAGAAACATCAGTCATCTAGCAATGGCGGTAGTAAGCGATTGTGATGTAATACAATGGTGGAAGGACAAGAGAAAATGAATAGGGGCTAAGCGTACTGTAACACATAGCACTTTGGATTCCATGGGGGAAGAGACATTAATGCCCTTCCATGTCGATTATATTCTTCCTAATGATGCACGCGATTCCTTAACATTGAGATATGATGCTGATGAAGTGGTCCAATTAGAAGATTTGCTTGATGCAACTATTGAATCACATTCTGGTGAAGCTCAATCCAATTTTGAAAGCATGGTGGTTACCGATGTTGATGGTCATGCATCAGCGAACGAATTGTGAGCTGCAGCAGTTTGTCATATTAAAAACAAGAGTGGTGGATATGTCCAGATTCCTCATGACCCTGAACCTGTTAATGAATTTTGTCAGCCTGAGTTGTTTCCAATGATCTATCCCACCTTGTTTCCATATGGTTTAGGAGGGTTTGAAGACCATCTACGTTCAGAGCCTTTGTCCATTAAGAGACACGTCAAACACATGTTTAACTTGGCTGACCATCATTTTCAGGAACACTACTCATTTCTGTTCACTGCATTTAACATTTTACAGCAATACAAAATACTCATACATACTTCATTGAAGGTGAAGTGAAACACTTTTCCTAGTGTAGCTGCTAATCTTGCGCTGTATCACCATGGGCTGTACATTGTGTCACAGAATGTGTAGCCCAAGGGGACACTTTATCTGCAAATAATGATGAGGAGAGAAGTGTTTTGCATCTGATGAAGGAGGTGCAAGTGATAACTTCGAATGTGCCAGGCTCTGCACATGCAAGAGCAAATATGCAAAATGAAATTTGTGGTTTAATGTGTGATCAAGGCTTACCAAGTTTCTATATCACAATCAACCCAGCAGATGTATACAACCCTGTTGTAAAGTTTCTTGCTGGAGCTGAAATAGATGTTGATGATCTCCTCCCAGAACAAGTGCTGAATTTCCATGATCAATCCATACTTATTGTGCGAAATCCTGCTGTTGCAGCGAAATTTTTCAATATCTATATGAAAGCTTTCATTAGATGTCTTCTACAATTTGAAGGAAAAGGTCTAGACCTACATGAGGGAGTATTGGGTGTTGTTAGTGTGTATTATGGATGTGTCGAAGCTCAAGGTCGAGGGACACTGCATTGCCACATGATGGTATGGTTAGAAGGAGGCCTGAATCCTAACAAAATTAAAGACTGTGTATTACAAAATGACAAGTATGATTTTAAGGAGCAACTCCTTTGATATCTGGAAGACACCATCTCTATTTGTATCCCAGAATATCCACAGGAAGAGCCAGTACTTCCACAAGAAGGAGCTCATCCTTGCTCAACTCGAGGAGTCAATTTCTGCAAAGTGAGAGATGATTTGCTGCAGATGATGTGTTGTAAGGAATCATAATTCTGTGGGCGTGAAAAGGCCATATTTACACGAGCTGTCATTTGATCATTTGCACTATGGAGTTGCATAACACTTCCCTGTATAGTGTGCCAAAGGCGCACGCTTTCCCGCACTTACGCACTTCCCGCGCCTGCGCTCCCCTCTAGTACGTCATACTACATGCTGCACAAGTGTAACAAGGACTGCAGCGCTATTACATGTCATTACATACTATCGCACATGTTCTCCCTATCCCTTCCGCGTCCGATGAGATCTTACTTAGTATAAAGCCTGATGGTAGTGCTACTATTCATTACTCCCCTTTACTGTACTTCCCTAGCATTTGGGTTTTACTTTAGAGTAGTAGTCACCATTAGGGCATGCGCCCTGTGGTTATTGCATTTTGGCTTAGATTAGATTGCCTAATCAAGCCTTGCTTTTTGTCTGCTTCGCCTTTGCTCTCGCTTTACATCACGCTCGCTTTCACTCACGTTGTTTCACACTCATTACGAATCCCTACACCACTCCTTGCCTTCCGCATCACTTGTGCACTTCCATGCGCCCATGCGCACCATAGGCGCACGCCTTCCCACGCTTCGCTTACCTTAGCGCGCGCTTCCCGCGCTCCGCTTACTGCGCATTTCTCATCGCGCGCTTTGCGCCTTTCTATATCCTTGTGCGCATCCCCTGTCTACTTGAGTCATCTCTTATTTCTGGTTCTGTGTGTGGTAGCAGTCCCCTTTAGGGTCGAATGCGCCTGTCTCAGGCATAGCAGCCTAGGCACAGCAAGACCCGACATACTGCCTCACCAACAGTGTTGTTGATCTCACATCTAGAGATTGATTGCGCATGCCGCAGTCAGACATAGTTCCTTCAGCATGAAAAAGACATACATTCCCTTGCTAAGAAATGTCAGACTCACCAACATTTGAAGACATGTTGGAAGTACTGGAGAGATCCACCAGAACCAAAGGAATGTCGGTTTGATCTGGATGAAAAAAATGTTCATCTGATTAGCTTTACTGATCCAGAGACAGGCAAGATCACTTTAAAATGTCTAGATGGTCTTGTCAACCACTTTGATACAACCATATTGGAAGCTGTGAGATGCAACATGGATATAAAGTTTATTGGATCAGGACCAGTAGCAAAAGCAATACTGTATTATATTACTGACTACATAACCAAATCTCAGTTAAAGACTCACGTTGCATTGGCTGCCATGGAAACAGTGATACATAAGCTGGAGGTGTATAATCCAAATGACAATGAATGCACAGTTCGAGGCAAAAGACTGCTGCAAAAATGTGCTCATTCAATGATATCTCATCAAGAACTATCAGCTCAACAAGTCTGTTCATACCTTCTGGATTTCGAGGATCATTTTACTAGCCATGAATACCGCAAGTTATATTGGACAAATTTCAAGTCATTTGTAGAACAATGTAATCCAAGTCCTGAATGCAACTGGTCATCATCAGAGATTGATACCATGAAAACCAATGACAATCCTGAAAATGATAGAAATGACCTACTAGAGACAGCTGATGAGGATTTGGACCTGCATGAAAAACCGGTTGAGACAGTCCTGGACAATCAAGAGATATATGTTGTAATCTCATACCAAAAGCTGCTCAAGTAATGGACTACCTCCACCGAGATAAGAAATTTAACAATATATGTGTATGGGATTTTGTAGCTCAAGTTGACAAGGTGAAGAAGAAGAAGAAAAGAATAAATTGAAGCCTGACAATGTGGACAGTGATGATGAAGATGAAGATGATGATATTGACCACTCACTCTGGTGCAAAGATGAACTTGATAAAACTATAGTTGATAATGAATCTGAAGAAAACGTGAATACCGATGTAAGGAATAATGCCTCTCATCGTGTGATATGGCGCTTTTCACTAGGGAATACATGGCACAAACTTGCAGCACCACTCTGGGTGCTATCTGCAGCTATTCCTATATGAGGCGCAGCTTTCCTGTGCAACGTGCTGTAAGGAATAATGCCTCTCATTGTGTGATATGGCGCTTTTCACTAGGGAATACATGGCACGAACTTGCAGCACCACTCTGGGTGCTATCTGCAGCTATTCCTATATGAGGCGCAGCTTTCCCGCGCAACGCGCGCCATGCGCGCACACTTCCCGCGCTTCATGATGCGCGCGCTTTCCCGCGCTTGAAGCGCCCTATAGCGCCAGCCATCCAGAAGCATCCATCCACTGTCCACCAAGCTCTCTAAGTGCGTATATTTCTATTTCCTTTATTTGCATATCGTTCCACTTTTATTTTTATCATGGACCCTTACTTTACATACCTTACTCGGTAGCGCTTCGGCTCCGCATGACAGCGCTTAGGTGCCATATATAAGCGCCAGCAGTACTTACTATTGGGGGACTTTTCGGTTGACAGAACTTGGCACCCACTATTTACCTAGCAGAATATAGTTGAAATCCATTCGTTTTACACTCTCTCATTTTGCGCATATACGCGCGCACTTTCCCGCACTTTGTGCAGCACACGCGCGTGTTCCCACGCCTTCATGCCTTGCACGCACCTGCGCTTTCTCGCGCTTCGTATTGGCCGACCAGTAGCGCCTTCAGCGCATACAACTAGATCTCTGCTGCACTTGCTTCCCCTTTAGGGTCGAACGCACTTGTCATCTCAGGTATAGCAGACTAGGCAACGCGCGACCTACAACAATTATAGATACAGTCAGGAGCATTGTTTGCGCCTCGCTGTGTTGTTGTTTCTACACCAAAAGACCATCAGAAACACGAACAGATGCACCTCAACTAGAGGAGCTCCTCCAATTCTCCTCAAAAGAACAACCCTTTGGAGAATTACAAGCTGGACACTATGAATTGTGCACTCATTTTTTACAAGTAAGACAACATAGGAATCGACTCATACCTATACCCATGGGACCTCACATGCCTTGTCAAGATCAGCAGGCCGTATATCCTAAGTATTGCCATCTGATGCTCATTCTGTTCAAACCCTGGAGATCTGTTTCTGACCTTAAGAAAGGGACACAGTCATGGACTGAAGTGTTTGATGAGTTCTGCCATACCTGTTCACCTGCCATTACTTATATATTGAATAACATGCAGATATTGCATGAGTGTAAGGACAGTCGAGATGATCATTTTGCAAACCGTCAACTTCAACATAAACTAGCTGGGATATCTACTGAAATAATGAGTCAGAGTAATTGTCCTCATGAAGATGACATTTTCACGGACAATACAGATAATGACATACTTACACACTTAGAATCCATGGATTCCTGTCATTCTATACATCAATCCACAACCAATGACAACTTGATTTGTTGCTTACATCACATGGATTCATGTCGCTTTTTTGATGCTCTCTCACATGCTTCATATGTAGACAATCCTGCTGATAATGGAGAAGACAATTGTGAGATTTCAGAAGTCAACGTTCAAGACATATCGTAAGAGAACAATTGGCAGGACTGCTATGAAAAAGATGCACAAAATGGAAGAAAAAACAAGTTGTCGAGGATCCTATAGAGCCAGCTTCATCTGGCAATAAGAACAAGCCATTAATGACCATCGAGATGTTCAGGGCGAAACTATTTGATACTCACGGAACCCTTCTTCCTGATATCCAATGCCACACTCATGCCATAGACCCATATTGTGATATAAATAGTGCCAGGGTTGCTGAGGACTGGACCTTGAATGATGAGCAATCTCGAGCATTCAAAATTATAGCTGAACACAGCTGTTTGAACAATCCTGAACCTTTAAGGATGTTCATCGGAGGACCTGCAGGAACAGGAAAGTCCAGAGTGATCAATGCCCTTAAAGACTTTTTTATTAGATGGAATCAAATGAGACGCTTCAGACTTGCCTCATACATGGGAGTAGCCGCTCGAAATATCTCAGGAATGACATTGCATGCATCTCTCCTGTTAAATCAAAGACATTTGTCAGGTGCAAACACTCAGATGAAACAAGACCTCACTGCAATGTAGGAAGGGATCAACTACTTATTTATAGACAAAGTATCCATGATAAGCTGCGATTTTCTAACTAAGATTCATAATGCATTAGTAGATGCAAAAGGGAACACTGCACCTTTCAGAGGAATCAACATCATATTTGCTGGAGATTTTGCTCAGCTTTCGCCTGTAAGTGGTAAACAGTTGTATGCTCACATCAACACTAGACATTGTGGAACTACACAAGGTCAGAAAAATATATTCGGAAGGCTGCTCTGACTGTCTGTAAAGACTGTTGTCCTATTGAGAACAATAATGCATCAGTCCAGTACTGAAAATGAATGATTCATTGATTTCCTTTCATGCCTCTGTCAAGGAAAATGTACACAGGATGATTATCGACTTTTCAGTCTAGAGTGATCACCAATGGTATTAGACATCAAGGCAACTGTGACTGGAAAGATGCTCCTATCATTGTATGTGATAATGAAAGTAAAGATGAACTGAATATTAGAATGATGATGGCATTTGCACAAAGGACCAGACACACCCTTCACTGGTACCACTGCACAGACAAACATCAGGGAAAGATACTGCATGACGAAGCTCTTGTTAAAAAATTGCAGCATTTGAATTCTGGAAAAACAAACATGTGCCTTGGCAAAATTCCACTAGTAATTGGCATGCCAATCCTTGTCTCCCAGAACTTTGATGTTGAAGGTGGTATTGTCAATGGCAGTACAGGAAAGCTCAGGAAAGTCAGGTACTCATTCAATAATGAAGGACAATGGGTCTTAAGATCCTGTATTGTGGAAATTAGTCATTCATCAGATGAAGCGCTCCCAAACTTGTCCCCACACCAGATTCTGATAATCAAAGACTCCATGGAGCTCAGATTCATGCACCCCAATTCCAAGAAAACATGTCAAATCACTTGAACACAAGTGCCTGTACTTCCAGGATTTGTGATCATGGCACATAAGTCACAAGGACAGACACTTGAGAAAATAATTGTTGATCTCGGTTCTAAGTGGTGTCGAGGCACTGAAAAGCCTTATGTGATGGTATCACATGTGACATCTCTGCAAAATTTATTTGTTCTTCGCCCATTTAATTATAGTGTTATCTGCTCTCACCCTTCACAGGATTTTCGACAAGAAATGCTTCAATTAGACATGTTAAACCTAAATACAATCATACACACACCATATGCCAGCGGAGATCAACAAAAACAAGCACAGAACCAATTACCCTTGCTATCCATGCCAATCACAGAGGATGAACCATGTAGTCAAGAACACCAAGCCAACAAGTTAAACAACTTACAACAATGTATAGGATTAATCCAAAGCACAGCAGGTACCCAATCCGGGACAACACAACCACCTTCTCATCAAAAAAGAGAAAGCACGCAGATCTTGAAGATAATGAGAATGATGCAACCACACAAGCACCCACTTGTTCTTCAACAGGTGATAATCCCTTGCCTCAACCTGCACAGGTTCATCCACAGCATACCAAATGTCATAGGACATCCTGACTGCTGATGAGATCAAATTTTGTCAGCGGTGAAATGATGTATTATACTGTGCATCATACCCTTGTAATCCTTACCCCTTTTTATTTAAGGAGGATGTTGAACATAGTACTGGTCAGCAACGCTTTCACTCCAACCACCACCATGTCTTCACCAGATATTGAAGTCAAATGCTTCTTGCAATGTGTCGCCAATGGTGTATACAACCATGTTGCTGATGCTATCACTAGCCTTGGGAAAAATGGCTTGGGCGAGGCCAATTTCAGCATCAATTGGACAACCACTGTGCAGGACAATTACAGCAGGACTAACTGGTCCTATGTTAACACTAAGGATGGACGTCCTTTCAGGACCAATATTGTTGGCCAAATTGCCACTTCAACATGTGGCAGAAAGCATTCTGCAAAAGGCACTCATTTCACGAAAAAAGTATGTCTATCTGCTACAGATTCATATATATAAGGATTATCTGATGTTTAAAATAAGAATGTACCACTAAGCGATTCAGACACAGTGAAATGGAAATGGGCACTATCAAAACCCACATTATGCTCCCTGAATCTGATGGACATCTGGGAGAATCAGTTGACATTGATTGAGGATTGGGTTACTGAAGAAAGCAAAAGAGCACTGATGGTCAGTTCCAAACAGAATGCTATACAACAACTAACAGACTCAATAGAGTTCAAAAATCAACATGTGCATCACTAAAAGTGCCAGCAATCTCCAATATGCAGACCTTATCATGCTGACATTGCAACGCATCTATGAAGTAAGAAACAAACCAAAGTTCCACTATTACCATCACTTACCATCTCTCACAGAAAGCAGAAGGTGTCCACCACAACCAAGATGCTACTCCTCGATGAACAAAACAAAAGAATGCAGAGGACAGTATGATAGGACAACAAAGCTCGGCAGTATCGACAAGCTCGGTAATGAGCTCCACCATGAGCACAAATGTTGTGATACCTGCTCTAGATAAAGATAATCCTAAGCCTTATATTCATTCACAAAATTGACTCACTTTGACAAAGTCACTCCAGGAACACTTTATGACCTAAGGATCCTCCCTGACTACCGCGGATCATATTTTCAGCTGCAACAGAACAAGCTGAAGCAGCTGAATATCTATGAGTCCACAGACAATGGTCTGAAACTCATCCCTATGCACGAGACCTACTCAAAATTAAGGCCTGGAACACTCATTCTTGCCATCTGTGACGCACATGTATACAACATGGTGCAGAATGGCCAACCGACCAGTGTGTGTACCAAACATCATCACTAGAAGATGTGACTAACAGACTCTTGCAGACATTCCAGCTCAGTGTACAAGCCATGAAAGTCCTAGATCTTTCAGACAAACCTGTCAAAGAATGTTTAATTCCCATCCTCTCCACAACCTCCATTGACATGTCAAAAGACGACTCTGCTATAGCCACATTCTCAACATTCAACATCACCATCAGCCCCGCTAAAAAGAAGTCCAAAGGGGGGAAAGGAAAGGAAAAAGAGAAAACAGACTGACCATATTGCCTGCATCTCTCGACTTGATTTGCCCCTGTGAATATTTCAGACATTCACCAAATTTCTCTTGTATTTATAGCAGTCACTTACATCTCGCTACTATTCTACCTTTGTCACCGTTCTCACTGTATCTTTATTATTTTCCAAAGATCTCATATACTCCAAAGAACTATAGAACAAGTGAGGAAAACATGAAAGTGATGGCTTAGAGAATTCGCCACCCAGCACACAAACACCATAATCATGTGACTGACCAGCTGTGGCTGACACCATAGCGGGCTCTGCCGTGGGCAGCCTTACGCATTATTAAACTCGACATATATCTTGATCATTTATTATTGGGTCACAAGGTGTTTGAAATTCATTTTGTGCGCACCTGGCCTTCCCAATAAGTAAGCCTTATTAAGCTTGGTGCTTATGCGTATCGGCAAGCTTAATTAGGCTTGGTTACAGTAAACCTCCAACACCAGCAGTAAATATCACCCCAAATACCTTTTACCTTACAGCTACTACTACCTACCCACTCAAAAGGGTAAGGACCATTCTCTGCCCTCCCGACGTATATGGCACTTTCCATGATGTCCCGGATTTACCAGAACTTTGATCAACAGCGGCTTCCCATGCCCTTTCTGCTCTTACCCTATGCTGTTGATGTCGCTGGGTGGTTATAGCCAGCAATCACAAACAATCCAAGTGTCTGGCTAGTGCATTAGGCACTGTCCTCCCCCCTCAAGCTATTTGTGCTCCTACCATCTTCCTAGACCTGCTCTGTATCCACCTGCACATCATCCTCATCATTCCTGCCACCTGCCACCCTGTGCTCCAGCCACCTTCCTAGTTCCTGCTGTGTACCTACCTGGATGCCGTCCTCCTCTTTTTCAGCACCCTGCACTCCTGCCATCTTCCTAGTTCCTGCCGTACCTACCTGGATGCCGTCCTCCTCTTTTTCAGCACCCTGTGTTCACACCACTTCCTAGTTCCTGCCCTGTACCTACCTGTACCTCACCTGGACACCACCCTCCTCATTCTTGCCACCGTTAAATCATGCTGTCCGTCATGTCGTGTGGGACAGGGACTTCCAGGCTTAAAGGCCTTTCTAAATCTATCATTTCACACAACTTCAGAGGGTGGCATTGCCAGTCACACATATTGGCAGCTGTAATGAGTTGTTGAGCTCTAGTTCAAGGTATGTAGTATTTTTTCTTACTTTCTATGACTGTCATACCAATTTTTCCCATAGAGATGTCATCTGAGGACCGCGAGATGGTCGAGAACATGATCATCGACCATGGTATGGATGTTGAGCCACAGCTGTACACAGCCCCCCCAGGTGAGGAAGGGTTAGACATGAGCCATGCTGGAGGTGAATTTGAGGCGTTTGAGGGACTTGCCCATGAAATCACTGAGATCAGTGGATGGTGAGTATTTTTTTTTTCACTACCTGTGCTATCTCAAGCATACATGGATATGGAGCTGCTATGTAGACCCACACACTCGTACTGATCGCATCGAAAATGAAACAAATCACTGGACCATTCAAATGGGCTGCCTGGTAGAGGCCTATTTAGACTATCGCCACTGCAACTTGGGGGATGACATGCCTAACTGCAATGGGATACCTGCAGCATCACCCTCCGATGATACTGAGTGTGTTTCACTGAGCGAAATTGAACTTATTGATATCTTTAGTATGTATATTGACTTGGTTCTTCTTGTCAGTACTGATTTAAACAGGTCGAAAACACTCTTTGCTTCAATCACAACCCTTCCACGTGTATTCCAATGAGACTTTAATCTATCACGGCTACATTGGATGTGCACCAGTGTATCCAACAGTTGCTATATCCCTCCGTATCCTTGCTGCTTACCACCAAACACATCGTGTGTGCCCTTCATTTGGTTTTCAAGTGCAATGAAAAGCTCTCTGCTTTCTTCACAGTGTAAGCACTCTGTTTGTCTGGGCAGTTACATAAATCATAATGAGATTTGACTTGACAGATCCATTACAGGCCTTACCTCACTGCACAACTATCTTCTGCCTTTGATGTCTATTTGGAAATTCTCCATCGTGTTGACCAACGCCTTCACACAGCCCTGAAACGTGATACTCCAAATTGGCACCTTCTAAACTCATGCCCTGCATGCTTTTACAAGCTCGAGGATGAACCTAATCTGGAATTCAAGTGGCTCATATCAATTGATGGCAACAACAGCCTGAAGAGATGGGATTCCACAACATACGGGACAAATGTGCAACTTGATTCTCGAAAGGCCTGCTCTGACTTTTGGATTGCCACAGAGTCTGTGGACAAATTCAGCAGCAAATTGAGAGCACAAGTAGTAAGTGTGGACTTATTGCACAATTATGTTCTCATCAGCCATACAGGCAGAAGACAACAACATTGCGAGTACATTGGTTGAAACTAACCCTGCCCCATTCAGTTGTGCCAATTGGTGGAAAAATGCGGGTCCAGAAACTCATAAAAAGATGTTTTCAGTGTTCGATGAATCGGGAATCTTCATTGCAGCATGTTGTCATCAGCTTGTGCTTGTTGCTTGTGATATGATCCGAAGTGGAGAATTGTAAGTTCATGTTTGCTCATCAATTAAGTTTTATCTAATATATTAGGGCAAAATACCCACTTTCCATCATTGACAAACTGCTTATGGTCTATGGCAAGAATGGTGCATGTGCCTTTACAAAGACATTAGGTACTAGCACTCTAGGGCCACAAGCGCAAGAGCTTGGATTTCATCTTATGGTTGGGGCATTCCATGGGCATGCCCACAATCGCATGTGTCAACTTGATTGGCATCCAATGTACATTACAGGAACTGGATACAGCAAAGGGGAGGGCTACGAACACATATTTTCTGCATCAAATGCTCTTGCACGTGGCACTCAACATGCAAGCAAATTCCACTGGCATCAGATGATTGAGCAGCACTTCGCATTTTGGAATGACAATAAATATGCTAACCTTAGTAAGTCTTATCTCACTGTATTAATCAATGATGATGTTAATGTACCTCAGACAACTTTTTGTGGAATCACTACTGTGAGGCCCTAAAATCGATTGAGACCCTTACTGTCAAGCTATCCACTATCAAATCAGAGCTGAACATTACCGACAATGACTTCCTGTGCTACTTTGAGCAAGAACATACTTATCTACATAGCTTGAAAGAGCCACCTGCAAGAGACCAAATTTGTATCTGTTATGTTGAAGCACTTGATGAACTAACAGAACGAAGGTATGTTGTTTTTATATGTAATTATGTCTGATGTTAACGATCTCAGAACTGATTGGCATGCAGCACACGAAGCTGCTAATAATTCCCTTACAGGAATTGCAGCTAGCAGCTTGCAGAAGATTAATGAAGCGCTCACACAAGCTCAAATCCGAATTGATTCATCATATGCAAAGTTATAGCATGCAGAAGCACTAGTGGCACATGTTGAAATTCAGCTTGCTGTGGAAGCATGATGGGAGGTAGGTGGCCCAGAATACAATGGATTCAAAATGGAGGCATGTATAAGCAAGTATCATGCTGCACTTGATGAGTTGGAGCGCCTAGTAGTCATGCGTTTATTTGAGCTTTCCAAACTTTCGTTGTCAGGGACAGGTGAGTTCTGCATTTGTACCCATATAGATTCTCTTTGCTGATTAAAATTTTAGGGTACAAACTACGTCAGCAGATCAGCAAGGCTTTACAAAGACGTTCCGAGGCTATCCGAAATGCGATAAATCAGTATAACATGCAGGCTGTTGCCCTAATTCCCCCGCGCCCAAGGATTTCATGGAAAGACATTGTGGACTATAGTTTTCTAGGTGAATTTGATTTGTTGCGCCATTCATGGGCCAACATTTGCAGCAATGATTGGGCCAAACCAGCCCACCGAGAAGCAACTAATAAATTTTTCAAGTTGCGCCACACTCACAAAGAAGTCGAGCAACTTAACATTGAAGTTCACTGCTTATGCACTGCAATTCACACTGAGGAACTCCAAACTTCTGCCATCATCGATGACCTGCTTCTGTCAGACCCAAGACTGGCTGCAGAGCTGCAGCGCCAATGCTGTCCACATGCTGCCATCAATGCCATCCATTGCTATCACTTAGATTGTATTGAGCACCTGGCTGGATTCTTGGGCATCAGGGACATTAGTGTCCACATGCAACATCCTTCATTGATTCCCAATATCTCCCCCACCTCATGTACTTCATCATCTCCCGATGTTCATACAAATTCAGGTAGGCCTCCTCGCACAGTTTCTGTGCTAATTTAATTTCTTTTACAGGTACACTGCAGAATGTTGACAACATTGATGTGATTGATTGTGAGGAGCACAGCACAGCAGCAGAGGATATGGCTGACTTTTTTCATTCAATCATTGACTAGTTTACTCGTGTTGTCCACCTTTGTGCATGTATTCACATTATTGCACTTATTTCAATGCATCATAGGTTTTGAGAATTCTCATCTGCTGCAGCCTCCATTCACTGGCCTTCACACCAGCATCAGAACATGGGTCAATGGTACACTTGATAAGAGGTTCTATGAGATTCTCCAGCTGCACATATCCAAGCTATATGTTGATGTGCTTGGGACCAGATGCATCGGCAGTCATATAGGGGAGGTTGATTTCCATCTGCATTGTCAATGAAAGCTCAACCTTGGCTCCTTGGTGCATGGGTTGGCAGTGCACTTGATACGCAGTTCTACAAGATTCTCCAGCTGCACACGTCCACACTATATGTTGATGTGCTTGGGACCAGATGCATCAGCAGTCATATAGGGGAGGTTGATTTTCATCTGCATTGTTAACGAAAGCTTAATCTTGGCTCATTGTTGTATGGGTTAACAGTGCACTTGATAAGCGGTTCCACGAGATTCTCCAGCTGCACACATCTATGTTGATGTGCTTGGGACCAGATGCATTGGAAATCATATACTAAAAGGGGAGGTTGATTTCCAATCGTTCTTGAACTTTTCCAAGATGTGGTTGAGCAGAATGATGTCCAAGTCAGAGACTGATTGGAAATGTGACTGATGCAATGATTTACAATGAACTTGAAAGTCAACTCAGAAGTACTTGATTGCAACAATTGAACTAGGAGTTAGGAAACAGCTTTATGATATCGCAGTACTTGAATCTGAAGTCATGAACAGTTCATTGCATGAAATTCAAGTTTATATGATCTGACACCTCAAATCGGCAATGCTGCCTTTCATGTATCACACTGATCTGCACTTAGTAGTAGCCTTGCGCACTCATGAATCATCATGCTACAAGCTCTTGAAATACTCTTGCTCAACTTGATCCTGGTCAACACATCTCCTACTTTACATTCACAAAAGATTTGGCCACTAGCAAATCTCAAGGTAGAGCCCTGACTTTTTTACTTCGTGTTATCTAATGCTTTTAGCCCATTTACGTTCAAGTACAATGAATACTCGCTACCTCTACAAACACTCTCTTACTATCTTCAATGATCATGCAGTCTCAAACTCAAACATGGGGTTCATACTGTTTCACGATATCTGAACTTGCTGCACTACATTGCTTGGTGTTTGCACAAGGCTTTAGCAACAATCAACACCAGGCTGCTGCCAGGGCACTACTTAGGCACGACACTCACATTGATGGCACGCATTATCATACCAAGACACTCAGTGGCCTTCATCCCTCTTACATATCCTTTCACTCTAATAGTCAAGAACTGGAGTCAGGGAGAGCACTATCTCCCAAAGAACTTGTGGAAGCGTCGCTCCAAGACATCTTTGATGCAGCAAGCAAATTTCTTTGTTTTTTTTTAGCTCAATCTGACACTCTTTAGATTGCTATGCAGGACCATCTCAAAGGTGGTATATCTCTGTTTATTCAATGTGCAGGTTCTGCAGTAGGTCCAATCATGTCACCCGAGAACATTCCTCTTGAACTGTATATCACGCCACGAGAGCTGCAAGAAGTTCCTCAACAGATTGGAGGGGATGTTGTGGTGCTTGCACAAGCATTTGCTCAAGAGTTTGCGATACTGCATCTCCAACATTTTGCAAAGTGCTGTGCAATTGAAAATATCAAGCTACCTCAGTCTTGTAAGTTGAACTGAACTCTCCCTTATTTCACATCACTAACAAATCCGTAAAGTCCCTGCCACTCATATCAGTACAAATGGACCACAGTACCTCCCAGGGCCTCTCGTGGCTACTGGGGCTCACATTGTGTGCTCTGCACAAGCACCAAACACCTTTGAGAAGAATCTGAAAGCCTCATCCATTCCTGCTGCAGATCCAAAGAAACCAGCATCTGTGGCAATTTCTGAGGGAATCCAACTGGGGGCAAGTGTTGCAAAAGACGTGTTAACTCCACTTTTGCAGATTCGCCAGTGCCGAGCTGCTGATGTCTTTGTTGCCAATAGAGTCCCTGGCCCAATCTTTTTGGTTCAGCCTGAATTCGGTTGCGATGCCATAAATTTTAGTCCTCCACTCATTAGTATTGGTCCTAATACTGATGCTGCTCTTGACTGGTTCAAACTCAGAGATGAGCTCTTGCCCAAGCTTCGTGTGCTTGTTGGAACTGTGCAAAGCAGTCATTGGGAGTCAGTCCTCAGGTCCCAGAAGTGGGACCTGAACTATGAGCAAGCCTCTATCTTGGCGAACACCCTTCTTACAGACCTTCAAGGTGTGCCATTCAGCCCTGAAATTGTGAAGGTTTGTAATTTGATTGTGTGTCATATCCTGGATTCCAGACCTATCCTATAGTTGGATATATGGACTAATCCTTAGATTAGACCTCTAGACTTCACTCATAACCATATCCAGTCTCATCCACTATTGTGCTTGTCCAACTACTGCTCATCTGTCCGATCCGATATATGGATCCGATCTGATATGCCTATCCGCTCTGGATCTGATACGATAAGCTTTCCTATCCATTACCTGTCCATATAAGATTAACACAGCCTATTCCTTTATCCAATATGCCTATTCGCTCTGGATCCGATACGATAAGCTTTCTATTCATTACCTGTCCATATAACGTTAACACAGCCTATTCCTTTATTCGGAATTCTCTACCTTTTGGATAACTGGTTCTATACTTACCCGATATCTTCACTATTTGTCTATTACCGGTACTCGGTTGTCTACTTATCCATTATGCTTACTGATCCATTATCCTTGACTGCGCTAATGTACATAGCCTCAGACACTGCCTCTGATTATTCCATTAGCTACCTACAGTATATAAACTCTTGTACATCTCGATAGATCCTCAGTTCAAATATTACAGTCTTGCAGCATTCTTGTCCTCGCACATTAGTGTTGTAAGGACCCCTTCTCTATCCTTTGGGCCTAGGGATTGATTCCCTAGGCCAGAGCTCCGCTCTTCTGTGTTTCTGGACTTCATCCATTTCTGGATTCTATCTTAAGCCTAAAGGATTGTATCCTTAGGTTAAAGTCTTGTCTTTCCGATACTTACACTCTTTCTGATCCTTATCCAACTCCATCTCTACCTAAGGGTAGTCTATATCTGTCCGCGTCCGCTCCGGAACCCCTATCTGGAACTCTGGACCACTCTTCCTGCCTCAGACTGTGTCCATTGCAGTATTTCCACCCTATGTCTTTACTAAGGATTGATACACGCAGTTATTCCACTTCCTATCAAGTGGATGAAACTCCATCCAAGTTTCCGATACTCATCCAGAAGTTTCCTGCACTCATCCGGAAGTCCTTCGGACACTCCACCAGAGTTGTCTGCCTCCAGAGTCCTCTGGACTTTGTTAGGACCTTATTGGACTTTATCCAAAATTAAGGGCACCGTACTCAGGTGAGGGGCACAGCGTATGAGCTGAGGCCAAAGCCCTTCTGAGTCAGTCATACTCACCCCTCCAAGAGATTGTATGCACCCGGTGTGCCATGGTCTTTAACATTGTGGCTGCATGCCTGTCAAGCTAATCATTCACTAGTGCAAATTTTCCATACTATCCATCATTCTGAAGTGTCTTGGCATTCTAGTATTTTTATGTGCGCTTTACCTCTTTGGATTGTTTATAATTTTGTAGATCATAAATGATTATATTGCAGTTTTTCACCATGGCATTATGTCTAACCGCAAATGTTTTTAATGTCTCTGAACTTTGTGTCCTGATGCTAACTTGCTTTTCTCTCTTTTCATAGACATGGTATCTCCCTCTACTCACAAGAGCAGCGCCAGGTACCACATGCAGCAACCTCGCATCCGTCCAAAGGTTGTCATAAGCAAAGAGGCCCGTGCTCTACTCACAGCCAACCAACACGCCAAGTCTCATCAGTTCAAAATTGCCCTAGATGAGGCTTGGGGCCAGATCGATGAGGCCACAAAGACTATTGCTTTGGCTCACCATAAAAGCATTCACCGTGTGCAGAATGAACTGTACATTGGCCATGGGATCCTGCGCTCTAAGCACTCCAAGCTGAATGCATGGAATGTGTTCTGCTGGAAAAAAAACCAGGCCAATGAAAATCATAAGTTTTGTTTTTTCTTCTCACTGTATTGCACCTGACATATCTCCTACAGGCAACCAAGGCAAAGACACACTTCAACAGCTCGTTTGTGAGCATAAGGAAGAGTACTATACCCTTTCAAAGGATGAGCAGGTAGATCTACTTAAAGAGTATGCCGAATGGTCATCGACAAAGGCTACTGGTGTGCGCACCTCCACCAAATTGAAGGTCAACGATATCACTCAAACACTCAAGGCGGTCAAAATTGAGGTTTGTGTCCCCCCCCTCCAAATTTTCTTTGGCTCATACATGTGTTTAAAATAGCTTAAAAGTCTGCAATATTGTACAGGGGCAGAAAGCATGCTCTATACCATGTGCAGGTCAACTGATCTTCCCCTCCGAAGCATAACCTTTGTGACTGAAGGGGTTCAGGACTTCATGCAATCTGTGATGGGTATCAATAATCAAGATCTACTTGATAAGATGGAAGGCTTTGTGGTTCAAGGTGTAAAAGGTGCGAGTTGCCACTTGTTTTTTTTTCAGTATAAATCTAATTTATTTTACAATAAAACCAGGTGCTGCACAAAATCACCAAAAGCGCATGTCTCAAGCACGCACAGCCATCCGCAATATCATCAACAGTACTCTTCATAAGTCCCTCCCCCCATTCTATATGATGTATAATTAATTTACTGCTATACTACAGGTGAGATCACTGGTGACCCTGACACCAACATGCAATGGGCACTTTATTTCTGGAACATTGTCCAACGTTACCAAGTCATGGTAGAGGGCTGGCCTGACAGTGTTCCATTTGTCAACCTTAGCCAAGCATCTAGCACCCTTCCAGAGCTTGACAGGCTCTTCCGGAGTTGGAAGTCGGGTGCGATGTGCTGGAAGACTTTGATGGATGAGGAATTTGAGAAAATCCTCCAGGAGCATAATGATAAACTCGACCATGGCAAGATCAACGATCATAGACAATGGACTCGATCTGACAAGGGTAAGAAACGAAAGAAGCCCGTAGCCATTGATTCCAGCTCACACAGCTGCAAGAAGCATAAGAGTGCAGCTACTGTTGAAGACAGTGATAAGGAGAATGATGCTGAGGAAGAAGACAATGATGAGCATGAGGCTCATGGCCAGTCCTCTGCACCCTCTTGCATACCCTCTCACACACCCTCTTGCGCACCCTCTCACACACCCTCTCGTGCACCCTCTCGTGCACCCTCTCGTGCACCCTCTCATGCACCCTCTCGCACACCATCTCACACACCATCTCATGCACCGTCTCACGCACCGTCTCACACACCATCTCACACACCCTCTCGCACACCCTCTTGCACACCCTCTCCTCACTCCAGCAATGATTCTCACACTCCAGAACTCCCACCCTTTGATAGTACTTTCCTGGACTGCAATGCTATGTTGGATAGGTTAGGTGAAGTCTTTGGATATAACAATCAAGATGAAATGACAATGTCTATGATTGCACCACAGTCTACTAGTCTCGACTCCTCTACTCCACATGACTCCACAAATTTCGACATTTTTGGTACTTCATTCTGACCCTTCAAACTTTTATCATATCCTTTGACCCATGATCTACTAGACTCGACTCCTCTACTTTTGGTACTTCATTCTGACCCTTCAAGCCTTTATCATATCCTTTGACCCATGATCTACTAGACTCGACTCCTCTACTTTTGGTACATCATTCTGACCCTTCCAACCTTTATCATATCTTTTGCCCATGATCTACTAGTTGTGACTCCTCTACTCCACACAATTTTCAAATATTTTCACTATAGTCTTGGTTCTATGTTCTGACTCTTACATTTTGTCTTCTGAAGATCAAACATTGATGGTTTACTATTCAGGCATGTGGTATGGAGGGAAGATGCTTCACTTGATGCTATTAACTTCACAAAAGTATACAAGTGTATGATAACAGCAACTCCAGTAGGCTACTAAAACTTGTGAATGTCCGCTACTTCATCTTTTCTCGACTGTCTTGCAGTACTAAGCTGACACTGTGGGAAAATGATGATTTAAAGAGTGAGCAACAACAATGAAATTGTCTATGCACAAGGGCTTTCAGCCTGGAAGTCCCTGTCCCACGCAACATGATGGACAGCATGATTTAATGGTGGCGAGAATGAGGAGGGTGGTGTCCAGGTGAGGTACAGGTAGGTACAGGGCAGGAACTAGGAAGTGGCGTGAGTGCAGGGTGCTGAAAAAGAGGAGGACGGCATCCAGGTAGGTACATGGCAGGAACTAGGAAGATGGTGGGAGTGCAGGGTGCTGAAAAAGAGGAGGACGGCATCCAGGTAGGTACACAGCAGGAACTAGGAAGGTGGCTGGAGCACAGGGTGGCGGGTGGTGGGAATGATGAGGATGACGTGCAGGTGGATACAGAGCAGGTCTAGGAAGATGGTGGGAGCGCAAATAGCTTGAGGGGGGAGGACAGTGCCTAATGCACTAGCCAGATGCTTGGATTGTTTGCAATCGCTGGCTATAACTGCCCAGCGACATCAACGGCATAGGGTAAGAGCAGAAAGGGCATGGGAAGCTGCTGTTGATCAAAGTTCTGGTAAATCTGGGACATCATGGAAAGTGCCATATACGTCAGGAGGGCGGAGAATGGTCCTTACCCTTTTGAGTGGGTAGGTAGTAGTAGCTGTAAGGTAAAAAGGTATTTGGGGTGATATTTAATGCTGGTGTTGGAGGTTTACTGTAACCAAGCCTAATTAAGCTTGCCAATACGCGTAAGCACCAAGCTTAATAAGGCTTACTTATTGGGAAGGCCAGGTGTTCGTCAGGTTCCTTCCCAACCACGGTGTCAAGAGAAGAGGGCTGCATCCGAGTACAAAAGAAAATATAATAAAATCATGTGCACATTGAGATTTCCAAATGCAGCCCAAACTTTATCCCTCGTTCTCTCTCCACAGCGGCTGGCAGAAAACATTTGTAAACATCATTCAGCCACCATAGCAAACCCTTCGGACCTTGAAAATCAAATGGTAACTTTGAAAACTGAACTTAGGGTTTAAATATTTAAGATTATGTAACATTACCTTATTCCAAACTCGGTGACGTCGATAATTGATCCATGGTGCCATCTCTCGCTTTGATTCGTGCACGGACAGAGGAGGTATTTGGACGCAGGGCTTGCCTTTGGCAGCTCAAAGTTGCTGAAGCTTTTCTGCTCCGAGATCGTGATATCATTTGTATTGCTGGGACAGGGAAGGGCAAAACTCTCACATTCTGGATGCCTCTACTGTTTGATTCCACCAGTGTACAAGTCGTGATTACTCCTTTGAATTTACTTGGGGAACAAAATGTCATGGACCTCAAAAGAGCAGGAATTTCAGCTATATCTATACACACAGACACTGCCACAGCACATAACTTTCAGGTCAGCAGGATGGTATCAATAGTACCTAGTAATTAATGATCATCTATGTACTAGGCAATAGAGAACCTCGAGTATTGAGTTGTCGTTATCAGTCCTGAACAGGTTATGAAGGACGGCGGAGGATTTGAGAGGCTACTCAAAAATCCTCTGTTTGTGTCACACCTGATGGGTGTGGTTATAGACGAAGCGCATTGTGTCAGCTCATGGGGAGAATTTCGCCCAGAATACAAGGAGCTTGGTAGACTAAAATTCATCCTCCCCCTGGACATACCATTTCTTGTAACGTCTGCGACTCTCTCCTCGTCCATGCTGCAAGATGTCACCAGACTTCTCCATCTACAGAGTGGGGATAAACTCGTCACTATTCGTTGAAGTATAGATCGGCCAAATATAAATATTGGAGTAAAGCCCATCCAGGGAACATACCAAAGCTTCGCAGACCTCGCATTCCTCATTCCTGACCAGTGGAAACTCGGAGACCCGCCCCCTCCTAAGTTTCTCGTCTTCTTTGACAATATAAACAATGCTATCGAGGCCGCAAAGTTCCTGCGGGCGCGTTTGCCACAAGAATGTCAAGATAAGGTCAAGTGGTTTAACGCTGACATGACAACGCACTTTAAACAAGACGAGGTGAAGAATTTTACTGAAGGAAACACATGGGGGTTTTGTACGACAGAATCCTTTGGAATGGTAAGTTGAATGTAGGGATATCATTGATCAACGAGCTTACCGCAACACAGGGCATTGATATTAGTGATATTCGCGTCGTGATTCAGTGGCGGGCAACGTGGTGTTCGCTGTCTACTCTATGGCAGCACTTTGGTTGTGCAGTTCAAAATATGTCGTTGGAGGGGACGGCGATACTATTTGCTGAAAAGGAGTACTTTGATGTATATAAAGCAGAGAAAGAGAAATGGAGAGTAGAGTGAGCAAAAAGAAAAGCTACATCTTCAAAGAAATGGCGCATCGAAAATGGTCCTGTTGCCGCCATGAACATTCCAACAGGAGAAGAAAGATCTGATGGATCTGATGGATCTGACGACGAGATAGAAATAAGCAGTACTCGCGTTCAACAAACTCACGCCGGTGATACAATAAATACCTGGCAATTACGGGCGAAGATGGAGGTGCCTAGAGAAACAAATATTAGCCAGCCTCGACAGAAGACCTCCCAACAAACTGGACTTGAGCCAGCTATGGACTACTTCATTAATGCTGATATGCGTCCTGGGGTTGGTTGTCGTCGTAAGGTACTGAACGTGTTTTTCAAGAATGAGGAAGCGGGTGAGACTTACTTTATCTGGCTTACTTCAAATTCCCCCGGCTGATTCATTGTTTAAGAATCTGATCATCACAAATGCGATACTCTTGAGACCCCGGGTTGTCTTCGGTGTCTCATCACACAGTCCAACATCTGTTGCGATATTCACACTCCAGCATATTTTGTCCCATTCATCTCCACAATCACAAAACAACAAAAACAACCTTCACGCTCGCATCTTGCCAAGTTTCACATGGCCCTCCTTGATTTGAAGTTGACTGACGCACTTGATGACTGGCGGGAGGAAGCAACTATCAAGCTCTATGGCCATGCTCATTTGCATGATCTTGGACCTGGGCTCATAATGCCTAATAGTATTCTAGATTGCATTGTTGAATGCACGCATTTTCTCAAGATCAAATCCACAGCTGACTTGGTCAAAGAAACTCGTTGGTCAGGAGCCAACAAACATGGAGATGAGATTATCGCGTTGATTCACCAAATCCGCCCGCTTCCTACGCCCTTGACATCAGCCCCACTACAGCCTCGTACAACCTCATTGAATGCTAACGCAAGTACATCAGTCCCTCATAATGCAAAACGAAAGATGCAATGTAGTGCTTGTGGGGAGGAAGGCCATAATGGTGCGTGCTTTACTAGTGGCTAGTGCTCAATACATACTTACTACCACTATCTATCAAGCTCGTAATTGCCACTGCCGAGAGCATCCTGCAAACCGATCATCTGCCACCAAGGAAAATGCTGGCACAACCTGGATTATTATGCCGCCGCCACATACAGGATTATAACTCTCCTACAATGTCTTCAGTTGTAGGTTGCTCTACCTCATCTACTATTGTACCATCGTCTTCTGTACCTATTCCCTTCCATCCTTTCTCAAATAGCTCGTGCCCCTTGTCAAGAAGATCCGGGACTAAGTAAGTGCTTTGTCGTCCGGGCATATGAATGTGTGGAGATGATGATTGCATCTTCGTTAGCAGTCCTTCAAACGTTTTTTTCATATCAGGCGCAGCCTGCAAACTCGTTCTCCCAGTATGCATGAAGTTAGTTTCGATGACGGAATGGGCATTTCGATAGACTTCAACCAGAGGCGACTCGAGAATGACCCTCGCGACACTACGATTTGAGCCGGTCCCTCCATTTTTTACTTTGATGAATAGATTGTTGAGCTCTACGCACCAGTCGATGGCACGGAAGCGTTCAGGTTTTCCGGTTGGATTGACTAGCCAATGGTACCATATTGCTTTCCTGTCAAAATGTTAGTACTCGAGTCAATGAAAAGGCGTGCTTCTTACTGCAAACCTGCAGGATAATTGAAGTGCAAGTTTATCAAAAACTCTGTCATGCATGTGGCATATTTATGTTTGCCCGTTGCCTTGAATATTAATGTCCATGTGATGATGCAGGTTTCAACGTGCGCAATATCTCCAATGTTCATCGCATAGGATAGCTCCTCATACAGTAGAAAATACTTGTTAATCAACAAGTTGTTCTCGTACTGTTTATCTCGTCGTTCATCAGGCTGCCGACGAACTCGTGTTAGTCTGTAAGTAGCAATATATTCTCGAGCGAGTCGGTTGGCAATATCCTTTAGTTCCTCTAGGCTCAGTTTTGAAATGGCAAAGTCGTCGAGTGTTTTGTGAGCATTGTTCATTTTTTCAACTTCTATCTGCCAACAATCCAAACGCCGACAGATCCCATCATGGCCAATGAGCTGGTGCATCATCTGGAACCCAGGCTTGGATCCGAAAATCCCTGTTTCACACGGCCGTAGCTGTGCAATATCGTGCATCAGACTCGTCTGGTCCTGACGCGCTGATATTGGCTGGATTAATGCCCTCCATATTGCATCTGCAGCTGCCATTTTCAAGTGGAACAAGCCAGGCACAAAGACTATGTGTTGGAATTGCCGCCATGGTGTTGTTTCGATGGACCGACGCTGCTGCATAGACGCGATGCGTTCACCCGTGCCCAGATCTCCATGGACAAGCACCACATACTCTGTAACATCAGGCGACTCGCCATCCTCCACATCCGCTGGATCAAAGACACCACCTTGCGCCATCAATCTCTCGATTGCCTGAATGTTTCCTGTGACCGTTGAGTTGTTGACATCCATTGCCGAGGCTGGTATGATTGGAGTTTTTGCAACTGGTATTTGTTCCAACACTTGGGGGGCTGATATTTGAGACTGAAACTGTGCAAAATATGGCGGTCCATGATGGCAAAGGTCGTGCAAAAACTTCCAGGAGTTAAATTGGTCGCGTCGAGAGAGACCTGAAGAATGCGAGACATCTTGGTGTAGCGACAATAAGTCTTTCCAGGTTCGTCCAATGGAACAATCGCTTAGAGGATTGATTCGTGATTTTCGCCACAGTTCATAGGAACATTTTAGGTCATCACGAGTGACTCCATGTTGTAGGGGAAACAGTAAGCCCAATGTCAGATGTTTCAGAGTGTCAGTAGATTTTTCTGCAGTCGGAACGGTGGACTTCAGGTTGATGTCGAAATTATCATATGCATACGCCACTAGAAGTGTTTGTCCAAGATATTGTAGCGCATGACTTGATTCTGCAGACAGCGAACGGACTGTATCATGAATTGCATCGACGGATATCGAGAGACCCATCTTCGCCATTGTTTCGATGACTTTCTCCGGTGCATGTGTTGAATGCAAAAATATTCCGAGTATGCTTGACAGCGAGTTGGCTTTCTGATTTGTGCTTTTCTTTAGAAGCGAAACAATCACTACTTTCCGCTGGACAAAGTCTGTTTAGATCAAGCACGAATTTTATCTATATTTTTCATACCAGCATCATTGTTGCACTACGTTGAGATGCAAGGCGTTCAGCTCTCGATATACAATCACCGGTAATGCCTTCTATAACACCTTCTAGGTCATCTACTTGAGCCCAGTATTCTGAATCCTCAGCTTCTTGCGCATCTGATACCAATACTTCAATCTCCGTGTGCCCCTTGCTTTCGATTTTCGTGACTTGAAGAGCTCTCGCGGACAAGAGGGAATCAAGCAGGGCCCATAGCATTGGTGCCTCTCCCGCGATCTGTAGAGCCATATCATCAATTTTGAAGCCCCCTATTTGCTCAGCTTTTGCATGCAAAGCACTAAAATGCGACCCGTTCTCCACTTTTGAAAGCTCTCGAACCTCCCTTGCACATTCTGCGCTAATGGCATCCTTGACCCATCCAATTAAAGGGGTATATAGATTTTGGTGTCGCAATAAGGTGCAGATAATGTTACCTATGTTGGCCAGAAGGTCAACAACTGCAGGGTGGTTGGCAAACTGAGGTACTGTGAGGATCGTGACGAGGAATTGTGAAAGACTTCTGTCTCCATCAAACATATCGAGGACGCTGTAGTATGTTTCCATATGGAGTATAGATTAAATATTTAAACCCTAAGTTCAGTTTTCAAAGTTACCATTTGATTTTCAAGGTCCGAAGGGTTTGCTACGGTGGCTGAACGATGTTTACAAATGTTTTCTGCCAGCCGCTGTGGAGAGAGAACGAGGGATAAAGTTTGGGCTGCATTTGGAAATCTCAATGTGCACGTGATTTTATTATATTTTCTTTTGTACTCGGATGCAGCCCTCTTCTCTCGACACCGCGGTTGGGAAGGATTATAATGGTGCCGGGTCATGCAGCCTGCCGGAATGTCCCGGCACCAAGAGTCCAGCTGAGCGTCTGCGCCGATTCCCTTCCTCATTCGATTTTCTGTTATCCACACCGTCGAGTTCGTCGTACTTCTCACATCCTCACTCGCTCCCTTAGATTTTTGAGTATTTCATTCGCTATGCACGATCACCTCGACCTTGAAATCAATAATAGATCCTCCAATGGTTTGTTCACACCTCAAGCAACTCAAACCACTTCAGCGTCAGGTTTTGGTTCGTCTTCTCGTCCAACCACTTCCACATGGCAGTCAACCACCAGCACCGAAAATGCAACTGCCCCTGGAAGTTCGGCTCAAGCTCGGACGTCTCAGCAGCCTGCCCAGCAGGCAAATGCTTCGAGCGCTCAATCCTCCGCACCTCAGCAAAACCGCGCACCGGTAGTTTCATCATCCAACTCAGCTGCGCCTAATTCAGCACCCAATGGCCCGCACCATCCAGCAGCGCAACCTACCGTTATTCAGCCAGTTGTGGCGCAGCAACAGCCCTTACAAGCGCCTGCAGACGAGATTGCCGCCCTTAGAGCCAGAATTGCTGAATTGGAGCGCGGGGAGGCTCACGGCAACCATCTACCAGCCAGAGCACCCGTGCCTCATCAAGCCATGGTTGCAGATCCCACCACAGTGGATCGCATTCGGGCAAATCTCAGCAGTGCCAAGGAAGAGTCGAAGCGACCATCGCTACCAGCTCTTCGTCCAGGGCATAAAGTCAGCGCACTAAGCTTGCGTGAGTGTTATTTGGCTTTGGCCATATGTTACCATGCCTCTTCGGCACACTGTTCTGGTACCACCTTGGTGCACCGGGCCAACTCGTAGCCTTTACCGTTACCGTACCGAACTACCACCTAAAGGGAGGTTGTATTACTCGTTCGTATTCATACCAATGCCATTTCGTTTACGTTTACCGTGCCGGCAAAGTCAGAATCTAATGTACTTCATAGCAATACCTGCCAAAGTGGAAGAGGCTTTCAAACATTACCGTTATGTGCCATATACAGCTTTAACGCATGCAGCTCGTTCTAAAGCATTCCTACGAGGAGAAGACTCGTCTTTCGTTTTCACTCAGGATGGTTTAACGGCCAAGGGTCTTGACCGCTCGAACGAGCTCTCCATTGTAGCAGTGGACTGGATTGCAGCGGCCAAAGCTGCTGAGGAAAGGACGGCGCATCATTGGGGTGAAGAGCGCGCTGCTGCTCTAATTTCGCACCACCTTGTAGTCCTCGATATCGGACGGACTCATGGTTGGTCAGTGGCGATGCATTACGACGTGCAGCAGAGGGAGCTAGCACATGCCAACCACGAGCACAATCTTGCCGGGCTTGATGTAGCTGCTCTCACTCTAGCCAATAATAAAATCCCCGCTGTCATTTCACAACCGGCTCCTATCTCACCTAACAAGCGCGCTGCTCCAAGTGAGTTTCTGTCATCGCCTCGTAAGAAATCGCACACCTTTGCCTCGAACCATTGCTTTCGCTGTGGAGCATCCGGTCATCTGCCTGCCGAATGCTCAGCAGACACTACTTTGGCAGGAAAGCCCGTTGCAGCTATCGCATCCAACGCTCGAAGCAAGCATGCCCTTGCTAACGCATCCGGAAAACACTACTGTTTTAATTGGGCCAACGGCTCCAATTGCTCCTTCAATTCCAGTTGTAGGAACATCCACGTGTGCAGTCTCTGCGGTGATTCGTCCCATGGAGCCGGCAATTGCAAAGTCCGAGCTTGACCCACGCACAGTAGTGACCCCTCTCGACCATCTCAAGGTCGAAGATACCCTTCGTAAATATGGTATTTTCAATGATTGGTGCCACATAGTCAACAGTATTCGCGACGGTTTCAACGTTGGTGTCCAAAGCTTACCAAACTCTACTTTGTTATTTCGAAAATCATGCATCTTCCTTACTCAACCCCTCTGTAATCGACAACTACATAATTTCCGAGCAAGCCGCAGGCCGCTACTCTACGGGATACAGTCCTGCAGACTTAGAGCGCTTAATCGGACCTTTTCGCACCTCTCCGCTAGGCTTAGTGCCGAAGCCCCACTCCAACAAGTTTCGCTTAGTCCAAGATCTTTCTTACCCGCGCAACGACCTATCTACGCGTGCTGTCAACGCAGACATCAGCGCAGACGATTTTCCCACAGTATGGGGAACTTTCGACGATACTGCCGCTCTCATTCTTTCACTTCCACCGGGCTGTGTTGCAGCAACATTCGACGTGTCCTCAGCTTACCGTATAGTCCCCATCCTTCCTTGGCAGCAAAATTCCCTTTGTATAATCTGGAGAGGGATTGTCTACGTGGACAGAGCTCTCATGTTCGGCCTCACCTCAAGCGCAGGTGTTTTTGGCTCAGTCGCCGATATGCTGGTGGCAATTTATGGCAGAGCCGGCTTCAGCCTCATCCGAAAGTGGGTCGACGACTTCCTAGTCATCAGATTGCCACACCAGTCGTGGACAGAGGCAGATTTCATCACTGTCTCAGCCTTCTTCAGTGTGCCATGGAGCCTGGAGAAACTCAGGCGCTTTGCATCAATTCAGCGCTATATTGGATTCGACTGGGACCTGGACCGAAAACAGGTTTCCCTTCCAGAGGACAAGCTCCGCAAGGTCCAGGAGCTAATCAATTGCTGGCTGCTCGAAGGAGCTTCATTCACAGCGAAAGAGGCAGCAGGCCTGCATGGAAAGCTTGTCCACGTGGCATGTATCTTCCCCCTCATTCGTCCATTTCTGCGCTCCATAGCAGTTTTTGCGGAGCATTTCCGGTCACCACGCGCTCATCTCAGGCCATCTCATCCTGTTCTCGCAGACCTTCCCTGGATCCAATCCCTTCTTTCACACCTCCCAAAGTCAGTTCCCCTATCGAACCCGTCCCCACTAGACATTGGCTGGTGGGGCGACGCAAGCACATCCTTCGGAATTGGTGTAGTGGTACAGGGACACTGGGCCGTCTGGCGCTGGGCCCCAGGTTTCAAAGTTGGCCCAAAACGAGACTTCGATATCGGCTGGGCAGAAGCTGCAGCACTCGAACTCGGCCTTCGCATGGCCTTACATCTAGGCATAATTCCTGCAGGCACCTCAGTAAGCGCAGTGTACTTAGTCCGTTCGGACAACGCTGGAATAGTGGCTGTGGCCAACAAGGGCCGTTCCCGCAGTGCACAGACAAATGCTATTTTAAAGCACATGTACCGTTTGCAAGCAGACAATGGTATCCGCCTGCACACAATCTTCGTGCCCACCCGCGCAAACATTGCAGACGCCTTATCTCGTGGCGACATCACTTTGTTTCTGACTGGCTTTCCCAATGCAATGGCCTCGACGCCAATTCCCTTGCCTCTGCATTTAGCAGACAAGCTTGTTCAATCATCGTAAGATCGTTATACCACGTATCACCAAGCCCTGGGCATGAACCTCTCCCACCCTCAGCACCTTATGTTGAGTCTTCTCACCTCCGCCCGCATTGCAAGGCAGCAGAAAGGCTATTCACATGGCGAGGGCCAAACTCACCTCCTCCAGCAACTATAGAACACCCGGTCATCTGCCATTTGGCCAGTGTTGCTACCCGTGCATCACTCCGAGATACAGCAAGCTATGGTGCTGGATTGCGCAAGTTCCACAGATTTTGTGACATCTTCTCGGTTCCTGAATCCAACCGCCTTCCAGCGTCTTTTGAGTTGCTCCACTCCTTTGCCTTATGGGTGGTTGCTGACCCGAACCCGGGTGACCCACTATTGTCTATCGAAGGCAGCATCCCTTTCGAACCGGTCTCAGTGGGAGTTGCGCGAAAATACTTGTCAGCAGTACGTGCATGGCACATTGCACAAGGATGGCCCCCGCCACTATCTGATTCAAACCATGACCGAATTAACTGGTCACTTCGAGGCCTTGAAAACCTACAAGGTGGTCGCGGAAGGCCCATTCGCCCCCCCATCACGCTACCAATGCTCACCGCTCTCAAAGCCACCTTAGTCTTGTCAGAACCCTTTGATGCATGCGTTTGGGCCATGGCTGCCTGTGCCTTTTTTGGGATGATGCGCTTCGGCGAAGTTTCAGTCACATCCCGTGCAGCCTTCTCCCCTTCCAAACACCTCACTCGTGCGGATGCATTCTTCGACCATGACCTGCGATACAAGCCTTATGTGCGTCTAGACCTTCCATCGGCCAAAACTGCACGAGCTGGAGAGAGACAGTCAATTTTCCTCAACGAACAGGGTGATTTGTGCCCTCTTGCAGCCCTCCATAACCTGGCAAGTGTTGTTCCTGCACTTGCTAGTGATCCATTATTTTCGTGGCGTGACAGCAAAGGCGATGTCCGCCCAATGGCCAAAGTACGAGCAGTAGAGCGGATCAATTCAATACTGGTAGCCTGGGGATGGGGCACTACCTTCGGCCACTCCTTTCGCATTGGCGGTGCTTCGTTTTACCTTGCAAAAAAGGTTGATCCAGAAATCGTGCGGATCGCCGGCCGCTGGAAATCCTTAGCTTATGAAACATATATCCGGGCTTTCGAACAAATTTCCTCACAGCATTTGGCCAATGCTGCATCGCTCTAATGGCCGCCTACACTCTTATTGGGCTGAGCAGCTGATCGCCGCGGGTCGTTCCGGCATAACGGGTGAGCGGCTCCACCTGCTCGCGTACCACCCCGAGCTAACGCTCGGCCCAGCCCAACCTGTTAGAACATGTCAGCGACCCTAGAGCTAGATGAAGCTGGATTATAATGGTGCCGGGTCATGCAGCCTGCCGGAATGTCCCGGCACCAAGAGTCCAGCTGAGCGTCTGCGCCGATTCCCTTCCTCATTCGATTTTCTGTTATCCACACCGTCGAGTTCGTCGTACTTCTCACATCCTCACTCGCTCCCTTAGATTTTTGAGTCCCACCCACCACTCCCCTTATCGTAATGTCTATCACTTTATTACTCCACACACCGTAGTCCTATCCATTCTTTAACCGAAGTGTCATCATATTAGCAGAGTCTCTTATTGCATATATCATCAGATAAAGGCTTAACAAGTCATTGACATGTTCGAATTTCGTGAGCAGGTATCCCGCCCTCCCAGCGGCTCCACCTGCTCGCGTACCACCCCGAGCTAACGCTCGGCCCAGCCCAACCTGTTAGAACATGTCAGCGACCCTAGAGCTAGATGAAGCTGGAACCTGGGTGTTCGTGCGATGTTTGAACAAATCGAACATGGGGATTTGTGACCGTGACACACGTGCCAGTCACGTATGCATCATGGCATCTGCTTTCCAGGTGCCTACATCGTGAACTCATCAACCGAAATTTGGCCTGGCCAACGTGCTATAGTCTAGCTTCTTCTTTCATATCATAATACGCGGCAATCTGTTGCAAAACCTATCTGACCGGCTACCGCTGATTTCAATTGCCTTGATGCACTCGGTAATCTCGTTTCCCGTCGAGCGGCTGTCTGTAACTACGCCTTGCATCTGATGCACAACAGTTTTCCAAAAATTTGGTCTCTTTGTACCCAATCGAACTGCATCTGTCACGTTGCTTAACCTAATTTGGATGGCAAAGGTAGGTAGAGAGGCCACATGTTTGGAAAACGAGTTTTCGTGCAACACATGCTGTATTCCGTGTGGGACTCAAGTAGGACTAGCTTCTCCTTTCATATCGTAATCTTCATTTCTACTGTTGATTTAAAAACCGTGATGCACCCAGTAATTTTGTTTTCCAGACTGCTAGCATCACTCCAGCCTGTACAACTTGGATTCGCTTGATTGATTGATTGATTGATGACTAGTACGATTCCAAAGGTAAGTACGGCCTATTCAACACTCGTTGTATAATCTAAGTCAGCGGTGAAGATCAGAGATGCTCTTCGAGCGACATTCCGTAGCGGATTAACGCGTCCAATACCGTGGCGTCAACACCAGTTATACCAGCTTGCACGCATGGCACAGAATGAACGGGAGCTCATTTGCGATGCCCTACAGAAAGACCTCGGAAAGCCAAGAACAGAGGTCCTGACGAGTGAAGTGGGCAGTATCATCGAAAGATCTGTGAAGAGTGCAGAGCAGCTCCCAGAGTGGGCCAAGACTGAACATCCTGACGTGGGTGATTGGCAGAAGTCATGGAACCCAGCGTGAGTGACCGTCTGATCCATCAATGCCACTGATACTTATACATGTACCAGGATCTACAAGGCTCCGAGGGGCACTGTGTTAATAATCTCGTGAGACGGAAGATACTGTCTCAATTCCACTTCCTGACACCACGCTTAAACAGACCATGGAACTACCCTATGATCCTCAGTTTCCAACCTCTCATTGGAGCAATCGCAGCAGGCTGCACTGCCGTACTAAAACCCTCTGAGCTTGTCCCCACCTTTTCACAGCTCTTGGAGGAAATTGTGCCAAAGTACCTCGATCCAAATGCGTACCGTGTTGTCAACGGTGCTGTATCTGAAACTTCAGAGCTTCTCGAGCTTCAATGGGACCACATTTTCTACACGGGGAATGGCAGGGTCGCCAGGATCGTCGCCAGCGCTGCGGCTAAGCACCTGACGCCACTGGCACTGGAATTAGGTGGCAAGAGTCCTGTCATTATTGACTCGGCATACGATATCGACCTTGCCGCAAAGAGGATCTTGTGGGGCAAGTGCAACAATGCAGGACAGGTGAGTTGATGTTGACCAATTCGGGGCCACTTCCCGATACGACAAGCTACAACGTACTGAACGGGAACTCTGGCAGATTTGTGTGGCACCTGACTATATCCTCGTACAGCGGGACAAGCAGGATGAGCTGGTCAAAGCATTCCAAAAGCATTATAACGCGTTCTTCCCCAAGGGTGCCCTGGATTCGCCATCGTTTGGAAGTATCGTGTCAGATTCGCACTATAAACGCCTCACCTCACTTCTTTCCCGTACAAAGGGTGAAGTCGTTCTTCAGGGTCGCACCGATGCCGCGAAGAGGAAACTCGAGCCCACCATCGTCAAGGATGTTGCAGAAGGAGACTCCTTGCTAGAAGAGTTAGTGTTCCCTGTTGCTGGATATGTGATTCTGATAGCATGGTATTATTAGAGAACTCTTTGGTCCGATATTACCTATAGTGCCCGTGGATTCTCTCAAGCAGGCAATCGACTTCGTTAATGCACGGTAAGCTCTCCTCCCAAAATCTAACTCGTCGACTGATTGATCGCACAAAGATCTCATCCATTAGTTCTGTACGCTTTCAGCGACAACGAGAGCATGAAGCAACAACGTATGTTTCTCCTGGTTGATGACGGTCGGTTCATGCTTAAACACTGATCAAATTTTCTACAACAGTTGTCTCGGAAACACAGAGCGGTGGTATTGTTTTTAATGACACCTTCCAACAGCTCGCCGGTACGTATTAACATCATAGTCGTATTAGCGCTCACACAAATCGACCGGCCAGTGAGTCAACTACCATTTGCGGGGGTGGGCGAGTCAGGCTGTGAGATTTCCACTCTACCTAGGAGGGAGTGCCACTGACCCTGACGCTGAGCTCCTGACAGATGGATACCAGTTCATGAAATACACGTACGATACATTCACGCAGCTTCGTAGTTCTATTGACATGCCCAAGGAGTGAGTTCTGCCTTTGGTTACGTTTTTATCCCTTGGAAGGCTGATCCGAATCTGGATAGGGCTGAGGCACGCCTGGCGATGAGGTATCCGCCTCATTCGGAGGATGCGGTGAAAGCGCTCACTGCTGCGGTGTATAGGTCCATTCCATCAAGCCGCCTGTGAGAAGAGTTAACGGGGTGATGTAGTGTCGTTGCATGTGTAAGATGTTGGGAGCGCTTCTACCAACATTAATTTTGAGCAGATTGCATCCGGGCGCAGAGTGAATGGAAGTTGCATTCGGTATTGGGTTTGCTGAAGGGACTGTGTATTGGTAGTCTGAAAACTTGCAGATTTCCTGCATTATGTATTACTATAATCATTAGTAGGTGCAATGTACAACTGGAGCATCAGTAGTAGTGCGGACCTGTATGCAAGAGCATACATTGATCGAGTGATCGTTGAAGCTGCGCTCACACACATTTCGAGCAAAGGGTCTCGGTACACATCTGTAACTGATTTTGGGAGGGTGGTATGCTCCGGAAACTTATTCGTACGCGAGTGCTTGGACTCATGTGTCAGTACAAAGGTTCTCGATATAACCAACCTCGGTGAACGTTGAATTCAGCGCTAGTATCAAACCAAAATGTCGTGAGCAAAAGAACGAGGAGTATTCGGAGCTCGTTGCAAGACTTGGTGTAATTGGAACGCAGGGTAAGAATACACTCGGTGTGGTAGAACCCGGTTGCGATATGTAATTTTCTTGGCTGTAAATGTATAGATGGTGCACGATGGGAAGTATGAATGAGAGTACGAATGTTTGATAACGATAATGGTTTGCACATATCAGGTGCTAGGAAAGCAATTAGTTGTGATATGCTGAGCAAGCGATCTCGGTTCGATATTTGAAAGTCGACCAAGGTATGGGTAAAGAAGTTTCAGGGTAAGTGGAGGTCTCTTTGGAGTCGAAGGGGACGCCAGAAATGAGTTCAGCGAGGATGTTTATTGATATCATCATTGATCCCGAGGAGCGAACTAAGTGAAGTTCAAACCCCGCCGCTCAAGCTTCGAAGTGTGATGTTTAGTATTTACGGCCACTAGTGCCAACATGCTACTTAGCTTGATCACAGTGCTGTTTCAGTTTCGGCCCCAAAGCCTCAAGGCCTAACCCTTACGCTCACAACCCCGTCGGCTAGTTAATATCGGCAGAGATGGGCTCAGCCAAAGGGTATGTGGCCTCGCCTTCACATCACTAGACACATATCCCTATCTGTGACAGTACTCAATTGCTTTCCCGAGTTGGCTGTTTCAGTGTGCTGTAGGCTGTCGTTCCGTCCATGATTACGATTCGCCTTGCCATACATGGCATGTCCGGCGCGATATTGATTCGTCCGTACAACAACTAACTATACGTGCGCCTTACATCACCGTTGTTTCATTTGAGCTGATGATTCACACTGGCTGTGTTTTATTATTGCAGCAGTCGCAACGTGGCGCAGCACTTTTCTAGTGCCCGCGCGGTGCCTCCAGCACACCTTTCCGTGCTGTATGCCTACGACCGTAATGTCGACGTCCCCGCCCTCGAATGAAAAATCTGGTACCGCTGCAGAGCATTCACATCATGTTCACCGTCATAAATCAAATGCGGGGACAAGAGCTGCGTGCGTATGGGATCGCCTTTGTGTCATGTACCCACAACTGACGCAAATTTTTCTGTCAGTAACGTCAATGCCAAGTTATCAAACCCCCTGCGCGGCATACCTCATGATCGTCTTATGGCAGATGTCGAAATTTTTGCCCAGGAAAAAGGAATGACCCATCTGTTGCCTGAGCTCAAGAAAGGGGCGCTTGTTGCGCAAGATCCCACGTGTATGTTAATTTGAGAGATATTTTCCCTAACTGACTTGAGATCTTTCATATGCAGGTTATAATCGTATGGCCATATTTTCAGACGAAGACAAACGAATTTTGACAGAAGAGGTTACGCACAAGTGGCGACAAACGCGCACGCTGTATTACGTTGGTGCCGCCCTCTTGACTGTTTGTCATAGCTCACATCGTTCAATAGATGGTCATAGTATCATCACTTTCAGCGGCTGTTCAAGGGATGGACGAGGCTGTCATCAATGGCGCTCAAATCCTTTATCCCAAGCAGTTTGGCATCGGCGATCCGGATAGTAGTGCGTAAAGCTCTTCTATCATTCCCACATCATCATTCATAAATTGTGTATGCAGGACGTGATTCGTGGCTAGTCGGTCTCATCAACTCTGCACCCTACTTGTGTGTGCTTTGTTCTGATCGCAGAATATCGTTCCTCATCACTCCACAGATGTTGTGCCACCATTTCTTGTTGGATGACACATCCGCTCAACCATTATCTTGGGCGTAGAAATACCATCTTCCTCACTTGCATGATCTCGTTTTTGACGTGTATCTGGTCTAGTTTCACAAATACCTGGTGGCACCTTTTCATCGCACGGTTCTTCCTTGGTTTTGGTATTGGTCCCAAATCTGCCACCGTCCCAGTGTACACCGCCGAGTGTTCACCTGCACCAATACGTGGTGCCCTTGTCATGATGTGGCAGATGTGGACTGCTTTCGGCATGGCTCTAGGAGACCTCATTGACTCTGTATTCTACTTCATTTCAGACCCCCCTGGTGTGACTGGTCTGAACTGGCGACTCATGCTAGGTTCTGCTGGTATCCCCGGTCTTATTGTCTGCCTGCAAGTCCTATTTGTGCCCGAGTCTCCTCGTTGGTTAATCTCCGAGGGCCGCTACGAGGATGCTTTCAAGGAGCTTTGTCGGCTTCGTTTCTCGCACATTCAGGCTGCTCGTGATTTGTACTACATTCACGTGTTGCTCGAGGCGGAAGACGAGATTAAGAGGGATCGCAGCCGGGTTATTGAGATGTTTACGCTTCCGCGTAATAGGCATGCTGCCGTTGCTAGTTGGATTGTCATGTTCGGTCAGCAGTTTTGCGGTGTCAATGTCATCGGTATGAGATTCGTGTTCATGGTTTGAGATGGTCATTAACGCGGTAGCAGCTTACTACTCGTCAAACATCTTCCTGGCTTCTGGATTCTCGCAGGGTGCAGCACTGGTTTCTTCCCTTGTATTTGGTGTGCTTAACTGGTTGTTCGCCATCCCTGCTGTGTTCACCGTGAGTGGTCCCTTCCATGGTTGTTGGGTTTTCCTTAAATATTAAGATCGAAACACTAGATCGACACTTTCGGGCGGAGGAACTTACTTTTGTTCACGTTTCCCTGCATGGCCGTCTGTCTTTTAATTGCGGGCTTTTCCTTCTGGATTACTTCGGAAACAGGGCGTATAACTGGTGTTAGTATCGGAATTTGTACGTCATCCCTTTGGTACAAAATACTGTCATTGATATTTACTCCTTCAGACCTCTTCGCAATCTTCTATTCTCCAGGCAATGGTCCAGTACCATTCACGTACTGCGCAGAGGCATTCCCTCTCTATGTCCGTGATCTCGGCATGTCTTTGGCCACTGCGACCACTTGGTTCTGGAATTTCGTTCTCTCAATTACTTGGCCGTTGCTCATCTTGACCTTCAAACCACAAGGTGCCTTCGGCTGGTACGCAGCATGGTGCTGTATTCTCTGGGTGCTCATCTTGTTATTCGTGCGTGAGACGAAAGGCAAGACCCTGGAGGAGCTCGACCAAGTTTTCGCTATCGACGCTGGTATACATGCTGGGTACGGTCTGCGGCAGATACCCTACTGCTTTAAGAAGTTCGTATTATTCCAGAACCCTGTCCCTGAGCAGCTTCATCAGTTGGAGGGAAGGGTATTGAGCACTAGACGCAACGAGAAGGCGAGGATGGAGGTTGAGGCGGATCTGGAGAAGGCAAATCTATGATGAGTTGAGCTGTGGTGTGACACTTTGCATCTAAGACGGATGTATTTGATGTATTTGTTCGCATGCTATTTGTCCATTTGTTATCGATATCACTTGCAGATGTATTGCTACCTGATATTGTGCACATTTGTACATGTGCTATTCATCCCATTTCTCTATTCTCTACAGTATCGCTGGAGTAAACTCACAACGCCTACGGATCAAGGTTACTGCGAAGGACGGAGTTGATGGATTTGGTTTGTGATCAACGCGTGGACTATTTGACGCGCGCGCATTCATTCGATCGTTCCAGGCGGTTTCTCCTCTGTCGCACAGCCGGAACTTCGGAAGGATCCACCTCCGAGTGGGCACATGTCAGCCCAAAGCATATCTATTATACATTGCAAGGCAACCTGAAATGATTTTAAAACGGTGATCTGTCACTACCAGCAGATAACGGGTCTATTGTGATTCAACTCACATGCGCGGATGCCGTCTGGACTTTGCAGGAGGATTTCTGACAGAAGTAGAGGCCTCGGGATTTTTTTTACCCTGTAGAGTCGTGGGTTTTGCTTGGTTCGTAATTGGGTATCGGGCAGCTGCTTATAATATAAGAATTTTATTCAATTGAGCGATGTTCACAATATTTCATCCTGATAGGATAAGTATCGTGACAATTCGAAACGTTACAGGCCGGGTGCGCAATAGGTGCAGTACTAGAGTACGATAGGACTGCTAAGCCAAACGACCACCACACACTCGATACTCGTGCATCAGCCAATAGTCTAATATAAAATCAATATAAATAACAACCAAATACTCCCATGGAGTGGGTAATACGATCTACAGAATGCACAACTCTTGACTCGAGTTAAATTGAAGGAAAGAGGGTCATAAGCTGGTCCCCATTCGCGAGCCACCACTTTTCTGCCTCCTCATCTGCATCGTATCCGAATTGGATATCGTTCTTCGTCTTATCAGCCCACTGATTCGCATTTCCTGCTAGCACACGCGTGCTCTGCTCGCCGCGCACCACACGCAACGCGTCCTCCATGGCCGCGCGCATGTCACGATCACGATCCTCTTGCTCCGGTCCGTCGGGCTGGTGAAATATGTGCCGGTTTAGACTTGAGGATGTCTGTGTCGCAGTAGCACGGTCGTATCGGAGAGATTGGTAGGCATAGAGGAGAGGCAGGATCTGCGACCGGTCCGAGCAATGCGAGAATATGTTGCCTAAGACGGCAGCATCTTCAATCTAAAGAACTTTTATGTCAACGCACATTTGACTGTCGACACTCCTTCTTACGGCCATGGCTAACCCTTGCGCACGGTACGGCTAGCGGGGTATGACACTCAGTACGAATTATTTGAATATAAATGTCATACAAACCAGCATTGGATGGCATGAATCGCCCAACAAGACCAACTTACCATCCTTGTGAATCCACGAAGGCAGTGGGTCTCGATCCATCAACTTCCAATCAAGCGTTGACGGAACAAGGGCTAGAAGCTTTCGAACACTGTTCCTCACCACTGGTTAGCATGAGCATAAGGTGGGGATTAAAACGGAGTCACTAACGTGGTACTCCATCGCTTGTAGTTCTCCTTCATTTTGTCCACGTTACCTTCAGCAGTCCATGATTCCACACCCCATTCAGCTTCATCAGGGTGCACCATGACGAGGTTAAATTCTTTCTTGGCACGCTGTCCAGCTCTTGCATTAGTTCCAGGTGCTAAGCGAACTAGCTTACAATAGTATAGCCAACGATGTGGCCTCCGGGGCCCATCCATAGATTCGATTCCATTTTCTCCACCAATGGTTTGAGCTCATCGTCCTGTAGGAGTTTCTCAGCCGGGATGGTAGCTCTGTAAGCAGCATCTCCAGTAACCCTGGGTTTATCAGGCCCGCCGACAACATACTCCCGTGCAACACTTTTGACTCCGTCGGCGCCAATGAGTAGGTCAGCAGTTACGACCTCCCCAGAAGCAAGAGTCACACTGGGTTTCGATGGGTCCACCGATACAACGCGACTATTAACACGGATGGTACAGTGTGGTTCAGTAGCTTCGTAGAGCATGTGATGTAAATCAGCTCGCTGTTTAAGCCTCGTGAGAAAGAACGGGTGAAGTAGGAGAGGACTGACATGTAAGAGATAGAAAGGAGAACCGTATTCCTTATTAATTACATCTCCAAATGGCGTCCACCCTACAACCTCGTCGTTGGACCCTGGAGATTGGCATGAAGCAAGAGTGCCAGAACGCTGCTATGTAACTCACATCGTTTAAAGCTCAAAGCCTGAATTTTGACGCCAAGTTCTTCAAGACTCGGACCGAGACCCCAACGTATCAAGAGACGTGAGACGTTGGGACTGGCTTGAACGCCAGCGCCTGCCTCACCGATGGCTGATGCTGCTTCGAGGATGGTGATGTTGTGGCCAGCCTGTGCGAGACAGTATGCAGCGGCGAGACCTCCCAGACCGCATCCTATCACTACAATGTTGAGGGGCAGTGAAGCTCGCCTTCCTTTGTATAGATGGTCTGGCTGATGGGTCCAACCAGCCTGAGACATTTCAGAAGGTTAGTACATAGCTTCGTTATGACCAAGCTCCACATCGCTACTAACCGGTTTAGATTCCTGTGCGTTCATCGTGTCACTCAAGGAGTAGGACTTGGGGATGATAGAGTGGGGATGATAGAGGGAGCGCTGAGAGTGTGTAATGATTAATGTGAGCGGACTATTAATATAAGCTGCTAATGAGAGCCGTATTCCGTCATATCGATTCAATCATCAGGACTTTCGCGCCTGACTTCATGGTGGCTAGTCATTTTTCTTCCCTCGCAGAATCTGACTCCTACCAGTGGATTGGAAGCAGGAGTGCGGTTATCTTGCTTGAAAAAGTCAGTACAGGTCCTTTGAATGAGAGGGTAAAACGAATTATCCTTTCACAGTTACTGGCCAAGATTTTATTTCGGGCGGCCGCTCCCGTGAAGATGCATAGCTGAAAGCACCCCTGTGTGTGACCAGAACCATGTTCTGCCAGCATGGCAGATGGCAAAATCACGTGGTACTAGAGCCACACGTTTGGCTAGCGCTGGCTAAAGCTGGTTCTGATTCACGAAGGCGCGTTGCTTATTACCGTGCGGAGCAAGGTCATTTACAATGTTGCGTGATATGCAGATTCAAAACAATCACAAACAAGGAACCTAAACGCACAAAATCCGGAGTGTCCCGTTCACACGGCGCGGATAGCTCAAGAGAAACAATTTTTTCCTCCTTACCATGTTAGCGTGCGGAGCAAAGTACTATGCAGTACTGAAATGACGCCTATATGTCAAGGGTTAGCAATGTTCCCTGAACAGCTGTAAATCCCGCTAAAGTTATCGGGATGGAGTCACTTACCGCGGTTGTATGATACAACCGGACCAAGTCGAGATTATACTATGCCGATTTGTGACCGTGCGGAGCGATTTTATTTGTATACCAGATGTTGAGCCGTTTGCATATTAGACTCCTCACCCGCCATCTAAAGTGGCATTGACTGTTGATTTTACCCTCTCGAAATGTACTGGTTCTAGTTACTTGCCTCATTCAGATATAGGATTTTGTCGGCTGAGTCGGGGATTGGCGCTCGCGCCGCTACAATTCGTATTGGTGAAAAACAACCAAGATACACATAGTCAAGGTACCGTATACATGACAGTCATCGATATCCATTTGGCGGCAGGACCACAATTATAATTCTCGTGATTACAATATCGAGGACTTTTTAATTCACTGATGGGGTAGGGAAGCACGTCAGCTTGGAAGTGGTCTATTCTATACCGACAATGTAACTTTCGAGTCATAGCCTCCTGCTATCGCTATCTCACCTTTTCTGCCGGACTTCCACCCTCAAACTTCAAGGCCTCGATATTCAACTGCGCGCATCTATTATACGTATACGGTAAACCCAATTCTCAACTGTTTTCGGAAGTATGGAAATGCATGGCGACACACTTAGCTAACACAGCTTCAGGGTGTTAATGGCATTTAAAGGTTCTCGAGACTCACTCAACACTTGAGCGCTGAGCTTGTTCGCATTCCTTGCTGTAATCTGTCTACTGCCCTTTACACAATGACCTACCGATCCAAACCTACTTCCAACGGGGTGTATCGCATCAAAGTTCTCAATCAGGATCTTTTCATCGAAAGCGCTCCTGGTGATAACCCAGGGCTGAAGCTTGCTTTTCCTTCTCCAACCAGCGACAAGCAAAAAGTATGTTAACCGATCGCATCTCGTTTTACTATATGCTCAATTCGTGCAGTGGACCCTTACCCGAGTGTCAGGGCAAAGCAATGTCTGGACGATGGTCAGCGTCGAGGATGGCCATGGCATGACCTACAAGAAGACCACAGATACATACTGGGGCTATGGATACCCTTATCCTCAGAATGGTCCCTCCTTGAACTGGTCTATATTGGAACGAACCACTGATGGTCAAACCTTCTCGAAGTGCGTGTCCTAACATTATGTCGCTAAAAGTTGTACTTCACATGTGTCACAGGATAAAGCCGAAGGGCAAGTCGTTCTGCTTCGACTCCTGTGATCCAGGATCAGATGCTGTTTGTGTCCGAGTCTACTTTCCTAATATTTTCTCATGCTCTTTCCCTTCATAGGTCCACTTTTATTATGATCATATTCATGTTGTACGTTCTTTCTACTCCTTTTGAATTTGTACTCCTGCGTGATCGTCATCTAAAGTACGATTTTCCCAAACAATGCTTCGTTTTCGAGTTAGTTCCAAACCCTTCTACGCCACTGTAAGGCTCACATCATTTTGTGAAAGCTGCATGGCACTGATCGTAAATTCGTCTCAGGGATATCATGTTCCTTCAAGACGCTACAGGGAGTCAACAGCCATATATCGACACAGCACGCAATGGGATCACTCAAATTTGCAACACTCTTTTATCTGGGGGGAAATTCGCTCCACAAGATCTCAGATTTGGCCTTGTTGCCTTCCGCGATCATCCTCCTGAAGATCAAAGCTTCATTATCCAGGAATACCCTTTCACGTCCGATGTTGGAAGTTTCACGTCTAATTTAGGCAGCTTGAGAGCGACGGGCGGTGGAGATGGACCTGAATCTCAAAGTGATGCATTGTCCGCTGCCTACAAGGCTGACTGGAAGGATGAAGCGACAAAGGTTGTGATCCTGATTACTGATTCACCCCCACATGGAATTGGAGAAAATTCAGATGGCTTCCCTGAAGGGTGTCCACTTCGTAAGTCATACTTCTGTCCTTCAGATCGACGACTAATGCCAAAACAGAAATTGACCCGCTCCATGTTGCAACGAGAATGGGAAAAGCTGGCATCACTCTAGTATGTCAAACGTTCCACATCTTGTGCTAGAGTTCAATGTCAACATAGTATGTGATTGCGTGCGAGCCTACTCTGGGCCAGTACAAGGTGAGATCATTTCATTCATGCTGCCACGTCAGATGTGTTATTCATTACGCAGAGAGCGCGTGATTTCTACCAAGGATTGGTTAAGAAAACCGGGTAAAATAATCACAGCTTCAATCATATATCCATAGGCTCACTGTTTGTGATAGAGGAAAAGTGGTCAACCTCGGCGATCTCAGCGTGTTACCCACTCTCATTGCTGGTTCCGCTTTAGAAGCAGTCGACAGCGAAATTTACGTTGCAAAGTATCAGGCTGAAGTTCGCCGCATGGCGAACGATCAGAAGATGAGCGCTGGCGAAATTCTCCTAAAGCTACACAAGGACTTCGTGGCTGCAGGCATCCAACACACGACCCTCGTTGTCGATAATATGTACGAACAGCGTACTCAAGGAGATTGGAATGCCAACATATGGTTTAACGCTGAGAATCTCAATGATGCGAAGAATAAAATTCAGGAGGTAAATTGTCAATGAATCTTGTGTTTTTAAATCTTACAAGTCCGTCAAGGTTGAAGGCAATCGTATTCTCGGAAAGTATCAGACCCCTGGAGCAGAACAATCAGCTACTGTAGAGATGCATCCAATCAGCTTGGCTCAGGTGATTTTTGCCTTACTTGTATCAAACTTTGTAGTGACCCCTTTTGCAAGGTCGAGACTGTCGTTCAGAAGTGTCTTATGAGAGAATTGTAAGATTGAAGACCATGTTGTTTTCGCGGATACCGACATGTACTAGTATTACCCGGCCAGAGTGATATTTAATACCATGGCAAAAATCATTGAATTGAGATATCAGAGTTTGCGGAGCTATGCATATGTGTACTTTTGGGGTTGAACTCGATTTTTTTATTAGCTATCAGAAATTAAACCCAAAATCTTTGTATTCCGTCGAGGTGAGCGAATCTCAGACCGATGCCACCCAAGTCCAAGATGCCCAGCGTGCGCCCTGTAACTTCATGAGTTTGCGCCGCATTATGGGGTGTCTTCCATGTGCCAGTGCAAAGGGAGTGTTCTGTCATCGAGAAGTGCCACAGGCACAATACCATAATGTATAAAGCGGCAGTGGCAGTGGCATCCTCGTTCGCTCCTGGAGTATTTGATGTGTATATTCCTGGGGCAAACACACATTAGCAACAGTTGATTCTGGCTGAGATGGAACATTTCCTCGTTCTTTGCGGGCTTGCATGTCGACTTTATCGTAACTACACACTCTGAGGGATCCAGCGGACCACGCTCGTGTCAACTAGAGCGTGGATTAATGATGCATCAATTTTTCCTATGACTTTAGATGCGTTGCGCTTGTACAAGGCGACAGTCCCTTCATACGGCCCATCGGACCTGAATGAGGAGAGGAAATGAGAACGAGACTCCGAAACCAGATGCTAAAGAGAAAAGGAGGCGATGACGCATCAAGGTAGGGGCGCATTGAAAGGGAAGTCTACTTGCTATAACTTTGGCGATCCCATGAAACATCTCCTTTAGTTCGTCCTAGACATACTCAATCTTACCTAAAATACATCAGTCCAAATCGTCATCGGATAAACCTAGAAACCGACCACACAATAACACGCAGGGGTGCATTTCAATGTATGCTATCTATCGTAAGCCTTGTGGCAGATTCAGGAAGCTGATGTCTTTCGTCAATCTAACGTGTTGAGGATACGTGACTAAAACAACTAATCGACATACCAGGAGGTCGCTCGCATCCCACTCGCATTATAAAAAGCTTGAAGGCAAGTACATTTGGGTACAATAATCAGACACATGCATTGAAGGTATGCAAACACCAGCACGAAACTCGCCAGAACAGCAATTTTCGACACACCTTCATTTTTTTCGCATCGAACACTGTATCGGTGGCGAGTGTTGATCGATCGATCGTCCGAGAATCGTAGTGGCGCTTCAAGCACCTAAGAAACAAAATATGAGAGGGCGCTCAGACGTTATCATTCATGAGCAGTTGGGATCAGCCTAAGAACGAACCGGAGGCAAACTTCCTCCTTGATGTTCTGTTTAAGGAAAGATTGAGAACAAAAACGATTGCATAACCGGAAAAATCCTTGAATCGATTGAACGTGACGACAGTGGTGATGGTAATATAGTTTTGTTCAAATGTCCTTGAAGCCCGATAGTAGTAGGTGATCACTTTAAGAGGATGCATAGACTGCGATAATGCCTTGGACAGAAAAAGATCTTCGCTGTTGCCCTGGCAGTTGTATGTTCGGGTAATGAGGACACAGGCCAAAGCGACGTTTTGCCAGAGACCTCGACAGCTTGATGAAATTAGACTATGTCTGCATCATAGGAGGCCATCACGACCTCGCTGTGGTAGAGAGTCGAGACAGTATATGATTTGTTGTATAGACTAAGAAATTAGAATCGTAATAGGCTTACGTCAGTATTCCCGAAGCGGAATAGACTAGAACCAATATAAATACTAAATAGCAACTAAAAGATGGAAGTTAATGATCGCGATTTGCAGAATGTGCAACTCTTGGCTTGAGTTCAAGTGAAGGAACGAGGGTCATAAGCCTGTTCCCATTCGCGAACCACCACTTTTCTGCCTCCTCATCCGCATCGTATCCAAATTGGATGTCGCTCTTCGTCTTGTCAGCCCATTGATTCGCATTTCCTGCTAGCACAAACGTGCTCTGCTCGCCGCGCACCACGCGCAACGCGTCCTCCATGGCCGCGCGCATGTCACGGTCACGATCCTCTTGCTCTGGCCCGTCGGGTCGGTGAAATATGTGCCGGTTTAGACTTGACGACGTCTGTGTCGCAGTAGCACGGTCGTATCGGAGAGATTGGTAGGCATAGAGGAGAGGCAAGATCTGCGACCGGTCCGAGCAGTGCGAGAATATGTTTCCTAGGACGGCAGCATCTTCAATCTAGAGAACTCTGATGTCAGCACTCGTTTTACTGTCGACAACTCTCCTTACCGCCATAGCTGACCCTTGTGCGCGGTACGGCTAGGGGATATGACACTCAGTATGCACTATTTTGATCGAAAATTCACACAAACCAGCATTGGATGGCATGAGTCGCCCAACAAAACCAACCTGCCATCCTTGTGAATCCACGAAGGCAGTGGGTCTCGGTCCATCAACTTCCAATCGAGCGTTGACGGAACAAGCGCCAGAAGCTTTTGAACACTGTCCCTCACCACCAGTTAGCATGAGCACAAAGTGGGGGCTGACATGGAGTCACTAACGTGGTGCTCCATCCTTTGTAGTACTCCTTCATTTTGTCCACATTACCTTCAGCAGTCCATGATTCCACGGCCCCTTCATCAGGGTGCATCATGACAAGGTTAAATTCTTTCTTGGCACGCTGTGCAACTCTCGCATTAGTTTTTGATGTTGATCGTGTTATTTGAACGGTCAGCTTACAATAGTGTAGCCGACGATGTGACCTCCGGGGCCCATCCATATGTTCGATTCCATTTTCTCCACTAGTGGTTTCAGCTCATCGTCCTGTAGGAGTTTCTCAGTCGGAATGAGGGCTCTGTAAGCAGCATCTCCAGTAACCCTGGGTTTATCAGGCCCGCCGACAACATATTCCCGAGTAACACTTTTGACTCCGTCAGCACCAATGATCAGGTCAGCAGTGACGACCTCCCCAGAAGCAAGAGTCACACTGGGTGTCAATGGGTCCACGGATACTACGCGACTATTGACGCGGATGTTACAGTATGACTCAGTGACATTGTAGAGCATACGGTGGAAATCAGCTCGCTGTTTTAACCTCGTCAGTAGGCATATATGCAATAAAGAGAGGACTAACGTGTAAGAGGTAGAAAGGGGAACCGTATTCCTTTTCGATGACATCCCCAAGCGGCGTCCACCCGACCACCTCATCATTGGTCCCTGGATATTGGCATCAAGCAAGAGCACCAGAACACTTCGACGTAACTCACATCGTTTGAGACTTATTGCCTGAATTTTGACGCCAAGTTCTTCAAGACGTGGGCCGAGACCCCAACGCATCAAGAGACGCGAGACGTTGGGACTGGCTTGAACGCCAGCGCCTACTTCACCTATGGCTGATGCTGCTTCGAGGATGGTAATAGTGTGGCCTGCTTGTGCAAGGCAGTATGAAGCGGCGAGACCTCCCAGACCACATCCTATCACTACGATGTTGAGGGGCAGTGAAGCTCGCCTTCCTTTGTATAGATGGTCTGGCTGATGGGTCCAACCAGCCTGAAACATTTCAGAAGGTCAGTACATAGCTTCGTTGTGATCAAGCTCTACATCACTACTAACTGGTTTGGATTCCTGTGCGTTCATCGTACCACTCGAGGAACAAGACTTTGGAATGATAAAGGGAGATGATAGAGGGGACTAAAAGTGTGTAAAAATTGATGTGGTGGAGCTATTGATATAGGCTGCTAAGGAGAACGAGGACGTACATTATTTTGTCACATTGATCCAATCATCAGGAGTTTCACGTCCGTCTTCGTCGCTGGCTAGTCATTTTTCTTCCCTCACGTGTTCTGTCTCCTGGATTGGAAGTAAGAGTGCTCAAATATCAGCACAGGTCCTTGGAATCAGAGGGTAAAGCGAATTATCCTTTCGCGGTTACCGTCCAAGATTTGCTTCTGGGCGGCCCTGAGCATACGTTACTGAAAGCACCTTGGCGGTCAAGAATTTGCTATGCCTAGATGAATTGTTATCCGACACACTCCAATTGTTTGCCATGTAGACGCACATCATGTTATTAAGTTCGTTGAATAAGTTCGTCGAATATTCAAACTCTTAGCCACATAAGCTTCCAGAGGGCCCGTGAGGTTATACCAGAATGCTTGCAAAGACGACGATAGGGATGGACAAAATGATTGCAATACGGTCGCCGGACTGTCGGGTATTCAATTCGTCAGACCATATTCAATGGAAGGGAGTGGAAAAGAAAATGCGGAGAAGAATGAATTGCCGCAGTAAAATCGGTTGAGGAGCGGCAAAGGCAAAATACCGAATCTGTTTCATGTATACGATCTACCATGAACAGGCGTGAATACCGTGAGTATGTATGACTTATGGGGTAGAGTACGAACCGTGCTACTGTTACAGCTTCCACGCCCCGGCCTTCGGTAATCTATGCATGGTGTAGGAGATGAGATCGAACGTTAGAATAAGCTGCCCATGAGGTCAGCACACCCCATCTTAGTCTGGGACTCTTCGCAAATGCCGTGCTCGATGGGTGGACAGGTAACTCGGAAATGGATAATGTTAAATCCGGATGCTCGAAAATTTTGAACATAGATGACTGTGAACAGCTTGCCAACGAGACTGTACATCTCTTTCCCCGTAAGTTTCTGCTGATAGTGCCAGAAAGGCTCGTTAGTGCTACTATTAGTCTGCCATACTGTCGTTCAGATTGCAAACCTTGAATCTTAACTGCGACAACAGTTGTTGGACGTGTGTATCTTCTCAAGGTAGGGTGTGCAGTAGGGATACCTTCAAAAAGGGACAACTGTCTTCCTTCTGTAACGGTGTGCCTAAGGGGGGAGACTACATATGACTCACGTGAAGCAAACAACTTGCACCGAGAGGCCACCCTGCTGAGCCCTTGGATGAAAGTGCAGATGCCTGATGGCTATTGCAGATGTCGCCCAAGTCATTTTCGATGTCGAGTGTCTGTAGACCCAATGCCAACGATCGACTTGGATTCCTTTTCCAATACTCCCGTGAATCAACCGACTATTATTTTCCCACTACCAAAAAGTGTTTGATCGGGTCACGGATACGGGTACTTGAACCAAAGCCAAAGTTTCATGTCCACATGCATCCAAGGTTCTGCTAGTCATGGAGATAAGTTTAATGGCCGAAAAAGTGCCGCAGGCTCTGAGACACCTGGGCGTGGGGTCTAATTGACCGTGTTAATTGACCGGGTTACATATGTCACCAAGCTTACATGAGCGTTGATGCGGATACAATATGCAACGACCCAGAGTTTGGGCATTCCAAGTTTCCAACGACCTTGAATTTCTTTTTTTTTGGTCGTCATCCGCTTTTTCTAGACTTTTGCCATTTACTCGATCAACGCCGTCAAGTTTACAATTCAGACCAGATGCACATCATTCAGGCTGTCACACCAACGTAAACGCCATTTCTCTCATCTCTCTTCCTCGCAGTCTTACTGTCTTCCCCCTTCAGCCATCATCCTACCACAGACATGTCATTGCATACTACTATGGTGTTCCCCAATTGTTTGCAATCCCAGCGTAGTGTGTTGTTATCAATGAGGTAGTATTCCTGGTGGCGCCAAGACAACATGCACTTCAGTGGCAGTCATGAGTTCTGAACTAGAATGGTCCTGCACTTACGCGAAATCCACGTCGGACGTGTTTTATCGTTGCTATCACTGCGCGGATTCTTCTTGTCGTCCAGAAACACGCGAGGATTCACCAAACTTTTTCTCGTCTTTCGTCCACTTGGGTTCCAGACTGTCCGAAGTTCAATAAGACCCTGCTGTCTAGCAGCCACATACCCTTCATTATAACGCTGATACACTTCTTCGACCACAAAATAACATTTCATATCCCACCATTGGGGAGCTCTCAATCCGTGATTACGAAAGAGACGGGAGGGATCAAGGATGGAAAATTAGATGTTAGCTGCCGAAATGCCGACTGGGCGAGGCCGACTTGAACGCGACATCACTAATGTTGGTATCGACATGGACCAATAAGAGACTTACCGAAACCAAGTCTTGAAAGTCCATATTGAAGAGATGTGGAAGAGATGGCCGAAGAATTATTCTGCTTTTCGTTGGTCATATGGCTCGCGTGGTCCCGGCGGGGCCTGCCAAGAGTTGCTTATCCGGTGTCTCTACATCACCCAGTATGATAATGGCAAGTACTTCGAGAGACGGTGTGTGCGGTGAATCTGCCATGGCAGTGTGAGCGTGTTTCAACGATGTCTGCGCTGGCCTCGGACATCCGACCAGTTGAAAGATGTACTCCGGCTGCAGCGTGGTGACGTTCAGCTCATGCAGTTGATTTCAAGTTCCGTTAATTATGTACGTGCCGAACGCGTCACAGGTGGCATTCACACCGTAAGGCTCCGGGACTAAAAATTGATTGGTCATGAAGTTTCGGTCCGTCACGCATGGTGAGCTCAATTGTCATTTGGAGTTATCGCCAGCGCCGCTAGAGCTAACTTAACAAACGACGTAGGTCTCAGAGGCCAAAATGCGCTTAGACAGGTCCTTGATGATGCAAGAGCTATCAATAAAAATAACAGGTCAAGCTGCGTCAGCGCAGCGGATGTACCCCGGGCATGATAAATGGCCAAGACATGCTTTCGGTGCTTCATCGATTTTTCCCTCTGGATTCTGTTATATGGACATTGCTATACAGGAGCTTATAATTTACAGATGCCTTTGGTTTGACTTTAATTATCCGTACCTGCCAACCGATATTCCCCTTCGTATGGCCTCAAGGCGGCATGGAACAGATGGTCCTTGGTAACAAGAACAAATAGCCGTTCGATCGCTGCTTTCGGCTCGGGATTAGCAACCGTCTCCCAGTGAGCCTAAAAGTCCACAATAGTATCAGTACGTGCAAGATCATGATAATATCAAGGTCTACCTCAACGCTCTGCCAGCCGCCAACAAGAATAATCACGTTCTCGTCCTCCAACGTAGGCCCAAACACGAGCATCTTCTTGGTTAAGTCTGACATCTTAGTGAGGATGTCGTACACCTCTGCGCGATAACTGGGATCTTTGAGGGTGATGACGAGGACCTCTGTGACAGGCTGCTGGAATGCGATGGGATGGTCGTTGAAAATGACATGATGCATCTTCGACGGACCCCCAAAGGCGGGTTTCAGGACCTCAAGCAGAGGACCGTACGAGGGGGACGCCATCAACGTCTGATGGTGCGCCAGGGAATCCCAGTCTAAAGCCAGGGCATGATGAGCCCCTTTTCAAAGACCAGAAAAATGCATGGCACGTACTGAGGAAGATATACCCTGTAGCTGGGTTCTCGATCTGTGTCCCAGTGTAGACGGGCCTGTTGCGATAACAGTATGATAAGGCGTCCATTGCTACCAGTGATATCTACCAGAAAGAGAACCATACGCACGCCTGGACACCATCAACTTTTGAAATTATGTCGAATGCAGGGCGTAAAATTGAGACGTCCTTTCGAAACTCCTCTGAAGTGTCGAAGATAACGACTTCAGTCGTTGGGATGGTAGACATGGTTTGGGTGGGAACTGCCAGTACTTGCTCCTGACAAATATATGTTACCGACGGGATTTCTAAAATCCGAGTCTCATGCCAAGTGTGTCCCCGGAACGTACACGACTGATCCGAGAGCATGACAGTTACTGATTTGGCTCAATGTGTCAATAACACGGTATGAGCAAATACATTAATCTCATATGAACTATGTAGACTCGTGATCAGCATGTCTAGTTACTACTGCACTTCCTCTCAAAGGATACCTCACCTTTGTTATGTGCAGGGCAATTGATATTTACCAACCAACCACATTCACTTTCTCACTTTGCCCTCACATGCGCATGGACGCTGGACGAGCTCCTCCTTGCAGACGTTGCTCCCGGTATATGGCGCGATACAAGACACTGAGGAGGGAGGTGAGAGCTATGACGAAGATCATGCAGCGATAGAAGGTTGAGAATACGAGGATATCCATCAAATATCCAGTGCAAGATTGTTTACTGGCATTTCTGGGATGAACTGTGAGCTCACTCGCGTACGCGAAGTCATCCGAGGTCTATTCCCAGCATTCATATCAACCGCCGTCAATCCCGCACGTCTTCCACCCACACTCCCAATATATTACTCACCTCTCCGATGCTAAGTCTTCGAGACATGACCCTTTGACTATCCATGATGACATCTGGATTCACTATCGTGAATCTTCACATTCGCCGGAAAAGGAAACGACTCAGAGATAAGTGCGCTCGACATTCCTCCACCTGAAGGCCAAATCATCACCGCAAACATCGAGATTGTCTTCCTAGTACCTCGCATGCGTATCAACTCCTTCCATTCGTGCGCAGGAGGAAAAGAAAGAGCCTGCTGTCCACCTTGGCACGCACGCTGCATATGGCCTACGGCAGATACCCTATGACTTCAGGAAGCTTGTGTTGTTCCAGAACCCTGTCCCTGAGCAGCTTTATCAGTTAGAGAGCGAGAGCAAAGTGTCGAGCACTGGGGTTAATGAGAAGGCGAGGAGGTGAAGGAGAAACTGAGGAAGGCAAATATATGATGGGTTGAGCTGTGATGTGACGATGGCCGACACTTTGCTTGATCTTTATCTAAGACGGAAGTACTTGATAGATTTATTCGCATGTTACCTAGTTTGCATTTTGAAAGAGTAATAGTGACAGCTCCAGCTTCGCATATAGGGTACCTTCGTCGTCTACATATTTAGAATTGCTACAAGAACAATGTCAGTCGGATTACGGAGAAGGGTGAAAAATGGTTGGGATGGTAAAATGAGAGCAAACACAAATCAAACCGAGGGGAGAAGACTTACTAGTTCATCACCCAATCACCCAACTCATTCGAGAGGCAGTAAGTCATGTTGGAAAGGGCGTGCCGTTGAGTGGATCTTGTAGATCATAGTAGCCAATGAAAGAGCGAGAAATAAGTAGTTCCATGATGAAAATAAGATTGTCAGCACACAGGCCTTGGACTCGTCTGGTCAAAATAAAATTTAACATACGGAACAAGCGCTGTCGCGGTGTCTGTCAATTTGAACGGAATTTTCAGCGCTTCAAGCGAGGTTTCACAACCAGCTTTGCGCTTATGGGCCTCGATCAGAAGTACGGCACTTGGACGGGCTGGATAGCTATGCTCAGCGAGGCCAATCCAGACGCACCAAGTATTTAGGGGTTAGTGGGACCCAGACGGTAGACTCCGACTTCGGGAAATGCCGAGTGGGAAATGATTTGTCATTGTTAGTGTGGTTGTCTATGTACGATGTTGGTTTTACTTTGGATTTCGCAGTTTGAGAACTCTTCAAGGGTTGGGATGAGAAAAGTGGAAAGGACTTGAGCTGAGAGGTTCCTTTTTAGGAAAAGACCCACCTCATCTCCTCGTACCCACCTTCGTGCACGCGCTCATCATATCAGAAATGTCTGAAGACGTAGTAATGCAAGATACTGACATTGACCAACAACCACCTTCAAAGAAATTAAAATCTTCTTCAAATTCTTCACCAAAACCCGCTTCTACAATAAAACCAAAATCAAAACCACAACGTCCTCGTTCTCCTTCTCCAACTCCGCCCCCTCCTCCGCCACCCCCTCTACAAACTATCAGACTACAGATAAATCTAGGAGGTCCAGATAATTATGAAGTTGATATTGCCACTTTGGCAAAAACAACAGGTCAACGTCAACCAACTCCACCTCCTCCAAAAGCAGACACATCAGACTCCGAAGGTGAAGACGACGGCGAACCGAAAAAGAAAAAGGTAAAACACCACATTTCATATAAACGCCTATATCGACGCTGAGTAAGGAAGTAGAAAAAACATACCACTTCAGAGTACTACGACGTCAACGACCCTTTCATTGACGACTCCGAGTTGAACATCGATAATCGCACTCATTTCGCTCAGACAAAGCAACAAGGCTTTTACGTCTCTAGTGGCGAAGTTGCTCTTATGAAAGATAGGTATGTACAATGTGATTACATCTCTAATGTCCTCATTTCGTGTGCGCAGCAGGACGCCCAAGAAACCTAAATCGAAAAAGGTTCTTGCTGAGGGCGGTGTCACTGCTGGACCTAGCAAAACTGTTGCTAAGGAAGAAGGGACAAAGGAACATCCTATCAGTTTACTAGGCGAAGACAAGACCAATAAGAAACGCAAGAACTATACAGTCATAGAGGATAACGGGAAGAAGAGGAAAGTCGTCGATCTCGTACGTCACCCAAACCACGTCATATTTTGTGCTCACTCGCACCCAGCGCGACTTTCATCCTGAACTTCAATTAGCCATTGAGGACTTAAAGACTGCCATCTCCAAAGGTGCGCGCCTACACATACCCTAGCTCACAGTCTGATTTTGTCATAGAATCATGGGACGTCAAGGGCAAGTTCCCGCCCTCCATCAAACCTATACTCGCAGATGTCGCCTTGAAAGCCGTCAACCTTGGCGAATATGATGAAGATTTTTTCAATCTTATGCCGGTGCTGTTTCCTTATAACCGTTTTACTATGACCGTACGTCGTATCACCTACCCATGAACGCGCTCGCTCACTGCATGGCGCCGCCGCACAGAAACTCATCAAGCGCACTATATTCGCAGACCACCTCAAGATTCTGACAGACAGACAAGACGAACTGCTTCAACAGCTTGCGGGACTTACGAAAGAAGGGTTTTCAAAGGCGCAGGAAGAGTGGGAGAAGAGTGTTGTTGCTTGGGGTGCGTCACTTCCGTCTTTCTTATCAAATATCCCGTCCTTCCTTCCTTTTGATCGTTCCTTTGTCTATTCTTGTATACTACTCGCATCCGCTTGTCAACCTTTCATCGATCGCATTCTTGTTCACTGCCTTCCTCACCTCACCACTAACACCTCACACAGAACGCCGCAAAGAAAAAGCCAAGAACGAAAGCGAAGCTGGCGCAGTATCAGCCTCGACGCCCAGTGCAAGTGCAGACCCCACACACCACGATGACGGTGCGGGGAGCGGTGTCGATGGTGACAACGTCCGTATAGATGGCGACAGAACCCTCGCCGACGGTACCGGTACCGATGGTGGAGCCGGTGCAGGCACAGACGGTGGAGGACCTGGCGCGGAGGACAATGCTCCAGGAACAAACAAAGCAGACGGAACTCGAGATGCACATCCCCCTGCGCAGAAATACCGGTTGACCGAGGCGATGAAGGCGATCGTGTGGCAGCTTGTGATGCTTAGTAATGAGTGTTGTAGGCTTGAGAATGAGAAGAAGTGAGTGCGAGTTCTTCTTCTGTCCTTCTCTTCTCTTCTCTTCTTGCATCGTTTTTGTGGGGTTTTGGAAATGGTTGCTGATTGGATGAATAGTGAATTAGATGGGAGTAATGCGCTTGTTAGCGAACAGGGGTCGAGAAAGATTTTGTATCAGAAGGTGTGTTCCCCGATTTGATTGGTATGAGTGCTCATTGGGTGGTAGATCGTAGCGGCATTTCCCAGTGGATGGTTGAATTCGGGTCAATTATCACGAGAAGGTATGTTTTCCCCAACCATGCTCATGCTCAAACCCTATACCTATACTGACGACAAACACAGTGAGTTCCCTAAAGAAGAAGTACGAGAAAGAGACGATGGAGCAAGATAACTAAGCTGATGATGGTTCTCGTTTATTTTATTCGGTCATATCTTTCAGTTATGAAGGGCGTACGTCTGCGTTTCGTCTGTGGTTGATATATTATTCGCCATCGCTTACTTTTGTCCCTGCTTATTTGATCAGCCCCCTACTTTGCTTCGATCCTTACTTGACATTTGCTTTTGGTTTGGTTTGTATGTCCCCTTTGAAGTACTTAGCTTAAGTTCTTACTATTTACAACATTATCCTCATTTATTGCTTTTTTGTGGTGTTTTGCGCGTGCCATGGGGGTGAACGTTTGTGCGCAAGGCTTAGAAACAGCTTAGTAATAGAGTGCCGCTCGTTAGCTCACAATGAACACCATGAACTATGTGCATGCATACATCCGTGTCTACAAGTTTGTGGTGGGTTCCAGTTGTATTAAGACAAATGTAACCTGACCCACAAACTTCGGATCGCGCGTTGAGCAAAGTCTTTGATTCATTGACGAGCGCTTCTAGTTAAAAATTTCACGCACGCCGACGCTCAGCGCTGATGGGCCTCGACCGTGATCGACCGAACTGAAGATAAGTCTAACGCCTACTTCGACGTTCACTGCAACTCCGAAGCAAATTTCTCCATGCTGCTCCTCAACGTCTCGATATCCTCAGTGTCACCATCACTCCCAAGTGACCCCCCACTCAAATTTCTAATAACACCCTCGCGAATCCCTCGAAGATATCTGCTTTTTCCCCATCTACGAATACTGTAAGTCCTTCCATCTCGGCTTAGTACGAATCTATAGGCTCAGATCTTGCATTGATTGCCTCTTCGAGGCGCCCCCTTACTCCTTCGGCACCTCCATGGCTGCTGATCTCCGCCAATTATCAGTGTGATTATCAAAAGAATCAAGTCAACGTGAGAGGTCCTCTCTCTTATCCCACCGACTGCCTGTACCCTTACTTCACTCCACTCACAGAAATTAATCGCTCGTGATGAGTGAAGATTATAGGCCAGAGACCTCCGAAGCAACCTCTCGTGAAAGCTCGGTATGTGATTCATGGACTCGCTCACTGTGGAGGAGCGCTCATGAAATTTGTTGCTGCCTTCGTCTATAGTCAACCCCATAGTTGAGTCCGGCAGGGTATTAGGAGATTTACCGAAGACATCGCCAAGAAACTTTCTGTAAGTAGACTGTTGTTATCCTGATTCTGAATGACTGACTTTGTGCAGAAACTTTTCGAATGTTCCCGCAACCGTATTCTCCCGTTCCAGACATCAACCCTCAGGGCGCTTTATCGAGTCAGAAAGTTGAGGTAGGTACTTGAACTCGCGTCCTAGTCCTTTGGTTTTCTTAGAGGTGCCCAGGACACGCCCTATCTACATCCTTCCGATGACAATAAACATCACACCACATCTGAGATTCCCAGCGACTCCATAAACCAAGGGATGCCTGCTTCGCAGGTATTTTTGTCAGATAATTCGTTTTTCTTCTCTGATTTCAGCGGTCCCACAAGTCCACGCTGCTCCTTCTGGCGAGGAGGTTCGATCCCCGATTCATTAGCTGAACTTCAGAGTACCTGTGATGGTACGCAAAGAATATGATTACTCGAGAGATATGCGACTTCTGTGGCATCCGCCGCCTTCAACGCGCCTTAGCGGATCTTACTGCCGCAGATGATTTTGAGACGACGTATCTCCAACCCTGAAGATTATCGAGGTCGTCCTTGAGAAGATCGCGGATTGTATGGGCTGTTCTTATTGATCGGAAGCACACTAATCAAGTTGTATTACATCCGTATGCAGAGATGGTGCTAGGTGTGCTGTCTGCTGCATCTGAAGTACGTTCAGTTTCTCCCGAAGTCTAGTCTCCTACTCAGAATCATAATTCTATGTAGATTATAATCGCTCAAGCAGAGCGCGACAAATCAATCCTCAGTCTTTTGAGAAATAAGATCAAGTTTATTGCTTCATGACTCAAGAGGACAAATTGAATTGATGCGTGGTATCGTTTGGAAAGGTCACTCAGCTATCGAGTGTGCTCGTTTCATTAGGGAATACTCGGAGACGAAGGGCTTCTGTAAGTCGTCGGGCCATTGCATTTCACACATTATACTCACTATGATCATAAGGAAAAGAGTCGGTAAAAACACTGTCGCGGAAACGGATGATATTATCACAAAGCAACACCTTGGATGAGTTTATGCAACAATTTTCGGATCAAACTGATCGAGACGTAACTACATTTGTCCACTCTGCGGGTGAGGATTCAGACGTGCCTCTGATGTTATATGTACTCATACCCTTATAGGTGAAATACTCGGTCTCAGCGGCATGGTTCATGCAGGGGGCGCGGGACTGGATTCCGTGAAGCAATGCCTATCAGCCATTTGCACGGTCAAATAAATGAGTGGATCAACAGCAGTGGAGGTTTTGCTCCACGTGCAATGTGGCTATGCCGGCCAACAGGCAAGGGAAATCGGCCATCGCCCACACGCGCAGGACAGGTACCATTAGCATTGCTCTTGAAAGGCGTTGTGGTGAGAAGGTGGAGGGGGGACATATCTATGGAGTCGAGTATCTGCCTGACCAAGAGGAGTGCGTCGAGGACACACTGAAGGTAGTGATCGGTGCGAATTTCAGGGTATACAGCAAGTATATTTCTTCAATCATAGTCCTTCGGGGAAATTATCAGGGATTTGCTGTGAACAGAACGCAAAAATGAAATATAATGGGCGTTTATGGACGGAGGCACTGACTTGGATGGAAGTACCAAAATAGAATTCATGCTGTAGCAACGTGGTATATAAGGAACAAACGATTGAATTGGGTTATGGGCAGACATCCAATTCTGCTCACAACCTCACGACACACAAGATCGAGGACTTGACCACAGAGTACGCTCCTCGTCACCTTCAAACGCTGCTGACAGTCTATTTCCCGGTATAGGAGATTTAACTGCGGCGGAGATGTCCCAGCCGACATACACGATGAAAGTGCACGCGAACTCAGTGTCTACAGTCGCATTCTTCAAAGATGGTCGACGGGTCGTCACCGGTTCATGGGATCGCATGGTGAAAATTTGGGACCTGGAGAATAGAAAAATGGTGGGAAAGCCACTGGAATTCAAGGGACACAGTGACTATGTGTATTCGGTCGCCATATCGCCAGACGACAAGCGAATTGCGAGTGGTGGACAAGATGGAGCCATCAACATCTGGGACGTCGATAAGAAGCAGACGATATTCAGACCGCTGCTGAGGCGCATGGGCCAGGATTGGTCGGTGTGTTTCTCTCCCGATGGCAAGAGACTTGCAAGAGGGCATGATGAAACAGTTATTATATGTGATGCGAAAACTGGCGCTGTCCTCTCCACACTCCAGGGTGGGGGTGCGGTGTATTGTATCGCCTTCAGCCCAGATGGGCTAAAATTAGCATCCGGAACAGAGCGCAAGATTCGGGTTTGGAGCACCGATAACCCCGAGCATCTATTCGACATCGACGCTCATGGCGGTTGGGTTCACAGTGTTATGTGGTTGCCTGACGGCCAGCAACTTGTCTCCGCATCAGAAGACAAAACAATCAAGTTTTGGGACCCGTCGAATGGGACCCAGATTGGTCAAACTTGCACCGGTCACACTAACGACATCACCTCACTTGCCATCTCTTCTGATGGCTCCTTCATTGCAACCGCCTCGGACGATACGACTGTGCGTCTATGGAGCGTCAAGTCACACGAGCAGATCGGAGAGCCACTCGAGCACACCACATATGTTAACTGCGTCGCAATTTCTCCCAGCGGAGAACTGCTCGCGAGTGGAGACTTTCATGGAAATATTCAGCTCTGGCCCATCGAGAACACACTTTTTGCAGCATTCGGGATGGATTTCTCATTCTTTGTGCGTCGCAGTAATGTGAAGTTGGGCCAAAGCCTCTATGCGGAGGCTCTTTTGGACGCGAACAAGGTGCGGACAATATTGGACATTATTTTAACATTGGCGATGACATTTCGCAGGTCATTGAGCTCAACCCTTCGTCTCATCTTGGATACGAATTGAAGTATGCAGCGCTTCGTGCAACACATCGCCGTTACGATGTATCGGAGGCTTTCAGAGCTATGCTCTCTGATATGAATGATGCGCATGATCTACGCACACGACGTAAGCCCCAAACAACTCGAGCGCCGACTTGAAGACGACTCACATTTTTTGTAGAGCTACACCAGCAATACGTCAATCAATGTAAAGTAGAAAGTGCTATTCGAGAAGCCATTGAAGCCCAACTGAAAAAGGCTCCACTTCGTCTGATCAACACCTCTACTGGACGTTTGTGCAGTCGGGATGCGCAGATCAACGCATTCATGGATGACAAGCTTTTGACTTCATCGGACATGCATGGGCCCCTCCAAACGAAGCTCATCGAAGACGTGGTTGCGAAGTACTCCAGTTGGGTCATGTTGTCCCATAGATGGGGAACCGAGGAGCCAGGGCTGCTCGACATTCAGGACAGGAACATATACGACTTAGATCCAGCCGGAGCCACGGCGAAGTTGCAGAAGTTCTGCACAGTCGCACGCGATGCAGGGCATCGTTGGGCGTGGAGCGACACATGCTGCATCGACCAGAAGAACAACGCTGAGCTCGGAGAATCAGTCAATTCCATGTTTGTCTGGTATCAGGACTCAGCGCTCACCATCGTCTACCTATCGGATGTCCCACCTTTGTCAAAGTCTGGCGCGCTCGCAAAGAGCGTTTGGAACACGCGAGGATGGACTGTCCAGGAGTTCATCGCTCCTAAAATCATTCTCTTCTACCAAGCAGATTGGACTTTATATCTCGACGACCGCTCGTGCAACCACAAGCAGTCTGCCAGTATCATGAATGAGCTGGAGCGTTCAACCGGTATCAGTGCGCAGGCGCTCGCCGACTTCCATCCAGGGACAAAAAATGCCCGAGAGAAACTCCAATGGGCGTCAAACCGTCACACCACGAAGGAGGAAGATATCGCGTATTCCTTGTTTGGGATCTTCGGCGTCCACCCTTTTATCAACTATGGAGAAAAAAGAGTGAATGCGCTCGGACGACTCTTGCAGGAGATTATAGCCCATTCGGGCGACGTCACAGCCCTTCATTGGATAGGAAAGTCGTCCAGCTTCAACAGTTGTCTGCCAGCCGACATTTCCTCATACAAGGGTCCGTCATGTACACTGCTACCTCTATCCGAACCCGACATGCAGATATCGGTCTCTCAGTTGCGAAACAATGCTCGGGCTGTGGAGTTGGCTTCGAGATTGTATACCTCCCTCGAGCAACTCGGCGTTCCTCGTTTTGCCAATGCCAGACTACAATTGCCTTGCATCACATTTCCTCTCACAGAAGTCAGGCAGAGTCCTGACCAAGACGGAACTAGATGTTCCACTTATGACGTCAAGGCAGACGGACTACAAGACCTGCAGATCACAACGGAAGACGAGCTTGTTCAATTCTCGCCTGCAGGGCGCATTCAGCGGACATTCTTACTCGTACATCCGTGGACTCGTGATCTTCTCGGGCTACCTGACTTTGCAGACAAGCCGCAGAGCATGGGTGATTGGCCTAATGAGCTGGTCACCAGAAATTTGAGGTTGCTCGTTCGCCTTAGTCGTCCTTTCGACGCACTTTTGCTAGCGCAACAGCGTGGTGGGGAGTATAAGAGAATCGCTTCAGATGAAAATATCACCGCACGGGTCAGGGCCATGGCTTCTGTCGATGTGATGAACGTCGGGATACTGGAGATATTGTAGCTGCGACGAACGGAATACGATGGATTCGGTGAATGCTGGGTAGGTGAAGGAGAGTGTATTGCCCATCGCGGGAAGGAAATAAGCAACTTGTGCGGTTGGGTCACGCTTGCAGTTTGTCCTCCATAGCTCGATAAAGTTCATGTTCGTCCCATATGTTGCGGACTCGTCATATACACCAAGTCCGTGGCCTGCGTGTATCCATCATCATCAACTAAGCAAAATGATTCCCCTACCTGCGCATCTGCAACGTCTGTCATTGTAGTGGGGTGAATAGGTAAATAATATCACACTTGGTGTAGCGTGCACCCACATTGAGCACCTCTTCTGGAACATCGGCGCCTTAGTAAACAATGCGCATTGAGAGAAAAGGATATGCTCTCACATGAGATTTCGTGTATTTGTGACAAGGCGGAGGGGGGGCTGGGGAATCGTACACCTGAGGAATCGTCAGAAGGGGACACCAACTTTCTTGGTAGAAGATTAGAGATCGGCGGCGGCATGACATCGATCGATGCGTGCAGTGGGTGCGACAAAGAGAAGATCCACCTTAATTAAGTTCAAAATTATGGAACTAGGGAGGGATTGTCATAAACCAGTGATGGCTGTGCAGACTCATGCAGACTCATGCACGTTGTCGCCTCGACTTGCATTCGGAGCAGAATCGAAAAATTGAAGACGCCTGGCGGCTATGATGCACTGCTCTGCATAGCATCGACGAAGAGAACCTTCGAGGCTTCTGACTTAGGGTTGCCATCTTTGTTCATGATGGTGATGGCCGCGCAAAGTACTAGTACTAGTGTAGCCGGTGCTGACAGGCACGTGCTCTCTAGTTCCATTTACACGTTGCCTCGACTTGCGTTCGGTGTTGGCCTGACCAATGAGTTGTTCTACTTTGCATAGGATTCAATTACCGATCAGTGGAGTACAAAAATGAAAGTTGATGGACAGTTATCGATATCATTGGACGATTAGAATCCTTCTTCATTCAATTCTGCCGTCATAGTAGTGCTTGCAGTCTGCGGCAGTGGAACAATCATTGCCTCGAAACTTGCTGTACTAATATATTTTCTATATAAATGATGTCGGACCCTTCCTTACCTTTACCTCGCTGCAAAATGGACAAAGGGAAACGCAAACGCAATTCATCGAGAAATTCGACACCAGACACCGAAGCAACAGCTCCTGAAAGCTTCGTACGTGGCTTTTCAGCATCACTTAGTTCACTGGCAAATATTGATGCATCCTTCGTCTAGTACCCACCGGAATTAGTGCATCACGACGAAATCAGCTATGTTAAGGGCGGTGTTAAGAGGTCAAAGATCTCGGTAAGTCCACAAGCATGCGTAGTAATGAGTGTCCTGGAATACGACTAAGATTAGCATCAGCACTCGAAGGATTCCACCACCCATCACCCTGTTCCTCCTAATGCCTATCATGATCGTACTTCATCGACTCCGGTAGGTTCTCATACCTGCCCTCTAGGCACTTCAGGATACTCAAGAGGCTCTTAAGTACATGCATTCACGTTCGGGACCTGCGACAACCATGGTTTCTCATCTTCAAGACCCACAGGAGGATCTTGATGCTGCTGGCAAGTTACAGGATATGCATCTCGAACTCCTCGGGGCATTCAATGCTGTTATCGAACAGATCGCGGATGTATGGGCTCCCTTCTCGTTCAGAATCAAACTAATCTGGTCCCACAGGTACATCCCTATGCAAAGATGGCACTGGGCGCGTTGTCTTGTGCAGCCAAAGTATGTTTTCATTTTCTCTCTCCTTATCTTTTACTATTACTCAGCAATCATGTGCAGATTATTCTAGCTCAAGTGTATCGCGACACAGCGGTGCTCAAACTTCTCGATAAGTTATCTGAAGTGTATAGCTTCATAGCACAAGCACGACACGAAATGCGTGGCGAAATGTCGCCAATGCACGCTATCCTTGGAAAGATTTCTCAGCAGACCCGTGAATGTGCCCGTTTCATCAAAGATTATTCGGAGACCAAGAAAATTTGTGAGTCTTAACGCTACTGCACTCTGTACCGTCTCAAGCTCTCACCATTTTCACAGGGATTAGACTTGGAAAGAATGTTCTCTGGGAAACGGAAGATACGATCCAAAAGTACAATGACGTGTTCGATACGCTCATGCAAAACCGGGACCAGGTCACTCACGACGTAGCCATACATGTCCACCGTACGGGTAAGGGTTCGGACATCCTTGTGACTTGACATATATTCATACCTTTTCAGAAGAAATATCAGACCTCAGTGGCATGACTTATGCAGATAGCGCCGGACTAGATACCAGAAAAGAATGCCTTCAAGGGACCCGCACGGAAATCCTTTCCCAGATCACGGAATGGGTCTACAGCACTGGGGACAACATTCCACGCGTGCTGTGGTTATCTGGCCCTGCAGGCAAGGGGAAATCGGCTATCGCCCACACCATTGCTAAGTGGTTCGAAGACGTGGGAGGGCTTGGTTCGTGTTACTGTTTTGACCGCCAGCGAGAAGCAGATCGTCGCCATGAAAAGATCTTTTCCACGATCGCGCGCGACCTGGCTGACCGTGACCCGAAGATGAGGCGGGCATTAGGAGATGCAATTCAGGCTGCGAGTTCGCTTAAGAAGACATCGGATATCATACAGCAGTGGCAGAAGCTTCTTATTCAACCACTGAAGAAGTCATCTGGGTCAACTGAGGAACCCATCGTGATTGTGATCGATGCACTGGACGAGAGTGGTGGAGTAGAGACACGAAGAGACCTCCTCCGAATTCTAGCTGGCAAGCATCCAAATCCCGCCGTTCCCAAAATCACAGACTTTCCAAACAACTTCCGCTTCATCGTTACCTCTCGTCCGCTTGATGATATCAATAACGAATTTCGTGATGTCCAACATATTCGACTGACGTCGATGGATGATATTCCAACAGCAGATGCAAAACGTGACATCCATGCTTACGTATCCAAGGAGTTGGAAGGATGGCGTTTTCAGGACGAAGAGTTTGCAGTCCTCGCTGAGCAAGCTGATGGACTTTTTGAGTGGGCGCGTCTCGCCTGCAGATACATCAAAGAGTCCGATATGGGGCTATCTCCAAGTGATTGCTACAACGCTGTGGTGTCACGCGATCCTGCTGAGAGAAGCTTGCTGTTGCACAGCATGTATGATCTCATTCTAACAAATATCATACCCAGGGATACATCTGAGCATGTGCGGCATCCGCCGAAACTGCGTTTGACGAAGCTAGCGAGATTTCGTTCAGTAATGGGACAAATACTTGGCACAGCTGAACCCCTTCCTTTGGCTTCCCTGAATGCCATGAGGCGCCATTTTCCAATGGGAGAGGACAAATTCGATGTGGAGGTTGTGGTGAAAAGCATGGGTTCCCTCCTCAGCGGCACCACCGACCCAGATTCCCCAATTCGACCCCTTCACGCATCCTTTCGCGATTTCTTAACGAACGAACGATACAGCGGAGAGTTTTTCATCGACGTGTCAAAGGCGGAACGCGACCTTGCATTCGCATCACTTCGAGTGATGGAGCACGGTCTTCGGTTCAATATCTGTGATTTGAAGTCATCGTATCTGCCTAATAGCAAAGATCCCGGGCTACAAGAACGAGTCCAAAAATACATCCCCCCACATCTGTCATATTCATCTCGATTTTGGATATCGCATGTACGAACAACAGTCTTCGACAAGGAGCTCGCGAAAGAAGTATGCTCCTGGTTGAACAGCGAGCAACCGCTTTTCTGGATCGAGTTGCTTGCCTTGATCAATGCGCTTAGCGGTGCAGTTCCTGCCCTTCGGCTCATTTCCCAGTGGCTGAAAGTGAGTACATTGCTACAGAGTGCAGATAAAGCGCTAATGCGCAACCACAGGGACATCCGAAATTCAAGGATGTCTCGTCGACTGCAATGGACGTACAGAGATTCATTCAAGTCTTCGGCGCCATCATTTTACACAGCACACCGCATCTATATGTATCAGCACTCCCATTCACGCCTGCCAACTCTCCGCTATCCAAAAAGCTTTCTGCACGGTTTCTGAATATTCTTCGTGTGACATCTGGACGTGACATGAACTGGCCGGCTGTTCAGACCGTGCTCAGGGGACACATTGGCTCAGTTAACTCGGTCTCGTTCTCGCCGGACGGCACTCGCATCATCAGTGGTTCAAGGGATAAGACTGTTCGGCTGTGGGATGCTGCGACGGGGCAGCCAGTTGGTGAGCCCTTGCGGGGGCACACTGAGTCAGTGAACTCGGTCTCGTTCTCGCCGGACGGCACTCGCATCGTCAGTGGTTCTTGGGATTCCACTGTTCGGCTGTGGGATGCTGCGACGGGGCAGCCAGTCGGTGAGCCCTTGCGGGGGCACACTAAGTCAGTTTCCTCGGTCTCGTTCTCGCCGGACGGCACTCGCATCGTCAGTGGTTCAAGGGATAAGACTGTTCGGCTGTGGGATGCTGCGACGGGGCAGCCAGTCGGTGAGCCCTTGTGGGGGCACACTTTTTCAGTTAACTCGGTCTCGTTCTCGCCGGACGGCACTCGCATCGTCAGTGGTTCTTGGGATTCCACTGTTCGGCTGTGGGATGCTGCGACGGGGCAGCCAGTCGGTGAGCCCTTGCGGGGGCACACTAAGTCAGTTTCCTCGGTCTCGTTCTCGCCGGACGGCACTCGCATCGTCAGTGGTTCAAGGGATAAGACTGTTCGGCTGTGGGATGCTGCGACGGGGCAGCCAGTCGGTGAGCCCTTGTGGGGGCACACTTTTTCAGTTAACTCGGTCTCGTTCTCGCCGGACGGCACTCGCATCATCAGTGGTTCTTGGGATTCCACTGTTCGGCTGTGGGATGCTGCGACGGGGCAGCCAGTCGGTGAGCCCTTGTGGGGGCACACTTCGTCAGTTTACTCGGCCTCGTTCTCGCCGAACGGCACTCGCATCGTCAGTGGTTCAAGGGATAAGACTGTTCGGCTGTGGGATGCTGCGACGGGGCAGCCAGTCGGTGAGCCCTTGCGGGGGCACACTGACTCAGTTAACTCGGTCTCGTTCTCGCCGGACGGCACTCGCATCGTCAGTGGTTCAAGGGATAAGACTGTTCGGCTGTGGGATGCTGCGACGGGGCAGCCAGTCGGTGAGCCCTTGCGGGGGCACACTTCGTCAGTTTCCTCGGTCTCGTTCTCGCCGGACGGCACTCGCATCGTCAGTGGTTCTTGGGATTTCACTGTTCGGCTGTGGGATGCTGCGACGGGGCAACCAGTCGGTGAGCCCTTGCGGGGGCACACTTTTTCAGTTAACTCAGTCTCGTTCTCGCCGGACGGCACTCGCATCGTCAGTGGTTCTTGGGATACCACTGTTCGGCTGTGGGATGCTGCAACAGGGCAGCCAGTCGGTGAGCCCTTGCGGGGGCACACTGACTCAGTTAACTCGGTCTCGTTCTCGCCGGACGGCACTCGCATCGTCAGTGGTTCTTGGGATTCCACTGTTCGGCTGTGGGATGCTGCGACAGGGCAGCCAGTCGGTGAGCCCTTGCGGGGGCACACTGACCCAGTTTACTCGGCCTCGTTCTCGCCGGACGGCACTCGCATCGTCAGTGGTTCAGAGGATTCCACTGTTCAGCTGTGGGATGCTGCGACGGGGCAGCCAGTCGGTGAGCCCTTGTGGGGGCACACTTTTTCAGTTAACTCGGTCTCGTTCTCGCCGGACGGCACTCGCATCGTCAGTGGTTCTTTGGATTGCACTGTTCAGCTGTGGGATGCTGCGACGGGGCAGCCAGTCGGTGAGCCCTTGCGAGGGCACACTTTTTCAGTTAACTCGGTCTCGTTCTCGCCGGACGGCACTCGCATCATCAGTGGTTCTTGGGATTCCACCGTTCGGCTGTGGGATGCTACGACGGGGCAGCCGTTGCAACAGTTCCCTGTGTCACATCGTCCAGCATTCTCAGATGAACATTGCATGATCGAGGACACCACTACCATGAAATCGAACACTTGGAATAATTACTTCATTCGATTCTCGTCGAACTCTACCCATGCGCTCTGCGACACCTCTGAGCTAATGGAGGGAGCATCCTATGACAACTGCAGTTCAATCCACCATAACTGCAATCCAGTCCACCATGACTGCAATTCAACTGACGACGACTGCAATTCAACCGACGACGACTTCAAATCAACCCCCTTCGTCCTGGATGATGACAGTGGGTGGGTGGCAGGGCCCAAACATCAGCTCTTATTCTGGGTACCACCCGCTTCTCGACACTCATTCTATACCCCTGAGACTGCATTAGTAATACCCAGAGGAGGGCCTGAGGTTGATTTGAGTCGCATGGCACATGGACAGCTCTGGCAAAAGTGCCGAGAGGAGTAAGTCTCCTCCAAGCCCTTTCCGTTCCTCACGCTTAAATCAACACTTGCAGACCTTAGTACTGCGATGATCGCATTCTAGCGGTCAATACTTTATGGTGATTTCTTTCAGATATAACTTCAATGTGATCTGTACAGTCGGTTATTTTCATCCCTCGCTGCCTGCCTTACGCGCGCTTCAATCCCTACTTTGCTTCAATGCTCACTCGACATTCGTTTTCGGTTTGGTTGTTTTGTCCCCTTGAAATACTTAGCTTAAGCTCTTGCTATTGACAACATTATCTTCATTACCTTTTTGCATTGAGGTGTTTTGCGTGTGCCGTGGCAAGTTAGAAATGCTTAGTAGTAGAGTGCCTCCTCGATGCAAAATTACAAACATTGTTGCCCCTTCTGTTGACCTTGCAGGACCGTGTATCGAGTAACATCCCTGATTGAATGACTGGGACAAGCCTTTCTGGTTGAAATATTCAGGTACATCGCCACGATGAAGCTCGTAGACCATCGTCCAAACTTGAGATACGCCCATCAGAATCAGAATCAACGCCTACTTCGACGTTCCCTGCAACTCCAAAGCCTTCTCCACACCACTTCTCAACGTCTCGACATCCACCCCATCACCCTCAAGTGATCCCGCCACCCTCTCAAACACCCTCGCAAATCCCTTGAAAAAATCTGCTTCTCCCCCTCCTACGAATTCTGCGAGCCCTTCCATCTCAGCTACGAATCGGTAGGCTTTGGGGATTCCTTCTGGGACTGTTTGGATGAGTCTGCTCATTAGGGCTGGTTGGGAGATGCTGAGTTCTTTCATCAGGGCATTGGCTGTTGCTGGTGAAGACTAGTGGGTGGTTGGGGTGGTTGTTTTATTATTCGGAGGTGTGAATTCGAGGGGTGGACTCACTCAGCATCAAGCGTCACCACCACAGCCTTTAGTTTCAACCCCGTTCTTCCATGTTGCAGGAATGAATCACCCACACACTCGCAAAGCTTCAAAGAGCCGCATCGCCTATTCCAGCCCTTGCGCCTTTCAACAGTGATATTTTGAGTCTGTAATGGGACAGCGCAGAAAACTCTTCCAACACTTGTTCTGATCCTGATTCGGTACATGCGTAAAAGGTGGGATCCCATCCTTCCTTGCATCGATGAATCCAACAGGGGTCTCTCTAAACAGCACTCCGATGCGTCTTACCGTTTCAGGGTTCACAGCGTTACAATCGACGAAAGCGCATGGAAGTGCAAGCCCTGCAAGTACTGTGCGAAGCTTTTGCGCGAACGCAAACGCTTCCCCTGGAGGCACGATGCTCAGTATCCAGTTCGACTTGGATAGGAGGGTTTTAAGGGGGACGTTTATCATCCCTGCGCCGAGGACGCGTTGATGGGCTTTGGGGGAGCGGCTGTCGAGGTTGGTGTAGACCGTGAAGCCGGCGTGGATGAGGTGTTTGGCTATTGCGGAGCCCATTGCCCCTGCTGATACGACGGACTGGGGTTGTGCATGGGATTGGGGTTGGCATCGTTTCGCGAGGAGGGCTGGTGAGGTTGTTGGCTTCGTATGTCATTAGTTTTTATTCATCGTTTACGCTGCGAAGGTCCGTACTGTACTCACTGAGGTTATTTCTGTTTCCGATCGTGTTGTCTCGATTTAGACGCGGAGTCGTAAGTATGATACTCAGCTGTAATATGGAGGCAGAAACAGACAAAGCCATAGTTGATAGTGGAGTGATGCGACATGTATTCTCTGCGCATGATTTATAATATGTGTTGACGGCATGCTCCACTTTCGCTCAGAGAAGCTATTGCATTGACCCGGATTCGTGATCTTAAAGGTGTCAGCTTTTCAACATTAAATTTCTAACGCTGGCTGACTTGGCCTACTGGCAGGCTATCAGCAATCTCCAAGTTGACCGCAGTTCGGCCGGGAAAGCAAGGGCCATGTTTTGCACTTGCAGACCGTCATCACATCAGTTGATAGTGGTTCGGCATCGCCCTTATGCACGACTCGGCTCATTACACAATGAGCGTGACAAATCAGTTAATGATTGGCTGATTCAGGCTTCAGCTATGTACTCCACACCGTTCTGATGGGAGGACGTCAATCCATTAGCTGCGGCCGCATACACGAACAGTCCCGGCTTGCATTATATACGTATACGTATAAAAGCCTCGCAAATATGCACTATAATCATCATCTTCACCTATAGCTAAAGATCACCGATTTTCTTCAAGCTCAAAAGTCCTCAAATCGAATTTATAAAGCCACCACTTCCCGAAAATCCATCATTCATCATGGGTCATATCTGGTCAGCGTTCGTTCGCGAGACTTTTCCTCCGTCAACGCAGTTTCACGCGTCTGACGTCCCAGACATGTCTGGAAAGGTTGTTCTCGTTACCGGTGCTAATTCAGGGATAGGCAAAGAGACCGCCAGAGTCCGTTCCCCATCGATGTATACGCGTCATGCTGATGTTCCTATTGTTAGGTCCTTCTCACAAAAAATGCCAAGGTTTATGTTGCTTGTCGCGACAAGACCAAGGGTGAAGATGCTATTCGCGACCTGAAGGAGAGCACTGGAAAGGAAGCATGTTTCTTGCAACTCAACTTGGCGAACTTGAAGTCTGTCAAGGCTTCTGGAGAAGAGTTTCTGCGGTACGTTTGCATTGCATTTGTTGAGCAACAAGACGGCTGATACTACTTCCATCTAGGAGAGAACCTGTACTGCACGTCTTATTTAACAACGCGTGAGTGTTGCTTAACTTGTCTTATTGTCTGCTCATGTCGCTCAGTGGGGTAATGACTCCTCCTATGGAGATGTTGACGGACGACGGTTATGATCTGCAATTTGGCACGAATGTCCTTGGCCACTTCTACTTCACCAAAATTGTTATGCCTGCACTTCTAAGAGGTGCTGCGCAGTCACCTGACGGAACTGCACGCATTGTGAACACATCTTCCAACGGCCACTGGCTCGGTAGTCTGGACTACAACACATTCAAGGACTCTCCCGCCAGGAGAAAGAAGAGCGCCATGAGTCTCTATGGCCAAAGCAAAATGGTAAGTTTTGTCTCCATCGTATTACTTTCTTTTCTAAACACTGGCGTGAAAAGGGCAATGTCTTATTTGCGGCTGAAGTAGCTAGACGATATGGCGACCAGGGTATAGTCTCGACAGCACTCAACCCTGGTGGTATCAAGACGGAGCTTGGCCGTTATTTCAACTCATTCACTCAAATGATAGGCGTATGTTGTCACGTATCACTTAACCTTGGAGAAGCTAATTGTTAGATATTTGTAGAATATGGTCTTCCATGATGTATCATTCGGCGCGCTCACGCAGTTATATGCTGGAACCACTGCAGAAGGAGCGAATCTTAACGGAAAGGTTAATCCCATCCTCTCCTGACTGAACTCGAACTTATTTCCTGGACAGTATCTTGTTCCATGGGCACGCATAGGGAACACGCACCCAGACGGACAGGATCCACATCAGGCTTCAGAGCTATGGAACTGGCTTGAGGAACAAGTCAAGGACCTTTAGTGATCCTCAGGCTGATCATGTCGATACTATACGGTCGTTTAATTGCCTTCATTGTTTGCTCAGATTGATATCAATGCTCGAGGCAAGCACTCGATCTTGAGTGGGGTATTCTATTGCATGAAGAATGAGACAACGATTCACGATTGTATGTACATTATATTATCCTGAAATAATATTGGTCGTATAATCTCTTATCCTTCTGGACTTCCACATACAAAACCTCGAGCGTTATTCGTTATGATGTCTATCAATCTCAAGAACAACTTCGTTGGGACTCAAGATTTCTTCCTCTTCCAACTCTGCGAACCACTGTTTTGCCATGTCACAAGGTTCATGAAAAGGGTAACACTTGGGAGCAGTTTAAGTGGGGAAGGATCCAGTCGGAGTAAATGAAAAATGGGCTACCCGCTTGCCTATCATCCATTTCCACCAGGTGCGCCCGAGTGATTGCAGTGCGATGGACCTATTAAACCGATGTCCCAGTAACACCCGAGCCAACAACCAAATCAGCATGTGTCGGAAGCTGGAAAATGTGAGCGCGTAAGCGGTGATGGGGGAGGGTGGGTAGGACCAGAATGAGCATCTGAGGTTGGGGGTGGGAGCCCTGGAGAGCGCTGGATGTGTGCTTGAGCACTTGAGCTTCGGAATGTTGGGAAGGTGGGAAGGTTGCTGATGGATTCGGTGAATGCTAGGTGGGTGAGGGAGTGTATTGCCCATCGTGAGAAGGAAAGAAGGAACAGATGCGGTTGTGGCGTACTTGCAGTTTGTCCTCCATAGCTCAACAAGTTCATCTTTGTCGCATATATCGTGGAGTCGTCATATACACCAAGTCCATAGCCTGTATCTATCGTCATCAACTAAGCAAAGTGACTCACCTACCTGCGCATCGGCAGCGTCTGCCATTGTAGGACTTGGTGTCCGTAAGTTAACATCAGTGCCTTAGTAAGCATTATTCTTGAAAGGCATTGGGAGAAAAGGATATGCTCTCGCATTATATGTCATGTACTTTGTGACAAGGCAGAAGAGGGGCTGGGGGAACGTATAGTTCCTGAGGAATCGTCAGAAGGGAACACCAGCCTTCTTGGTGGAAGATTGGAAGATGGCATGCGGTGAGCACTTTATGTAATCAAGTTAATTATGGTCATAAACCGGTGACGACCGTGTATTGTGTACATAGCCGATGCTGACTCATGCACGTTGTTGCCTTGACTTGCATTCGGAGCAGCTAGTATAATCCATGGATGACACTCAGGGCCTGACCAATTGATTGGACCAAGATATATTCTACTTTGCATAGTATCCAATTACCGATCAAAACGAAGGGTTGGAGTACGAAAGTGAAAAGTTGATGAACAGTTATCATTGGACGATTAGAATCCTTCTTCTTTCGACGCCGCTTAGTGCAGTCATTGCAGTGCAACAAAAGTATTGCCTCCAGACTTGCTGTACCAATTATCTTATATATAAATGATGTCGGACAGTTCCTTACCTTTACCTCGCTTCAAAATGGACAAAGGCGAAGGGAAACGCAAACGCAATTCATCGAGGAATTTGACTCCAGACACCGAAGCAACAGCTCCAGAAAGCTTGGTGCGTGGTTGTTCAGCATCACTTAGTTCACTGGCAAGTATTGATGCATCCTTCGTCTAGTACCCACCGGAACTGGTGCATCACGGTGAAACCAGCTATGCTTTACTTAATGGCGGTGTTAAGAGGTTAAGGATCTCGGTAAGTCTACGAGCATGCGTAATGAGTGTCCTGGAATACGACTGAAATTAGCATCAGCCCTCGAAGGATTCCACCAGCCATCACCCTGTTTCTCCTAATGAACGTATTTCATCGACTTTGGTAGGTTCTCATACCCGCCCTCCAGGCACTTCAGGATACTCACCAGGCTGTATAAAGCACATGCATTCACGTTCGGAACCCGTGACAACTCTCGTTCAAGATGCACAAGAAGAACTTGATGCTGCTGACAGTTTACGGGACATACATCTCAAAGCCGGGATATTCGACGCTGTTATCAGAGACATCGTGGATGTATGGGCTCTCTTCTCGATTAGAACTGAACTAATCCAGTTCCACAGGTACATCCCTATGTAAAGATGGCACTGGGCATGATGTCTCGTGCAGCCAAAGTATGTTTTCATTTTCTCTCTCCTTATCTCCCACAGTTACTCAGCAATCACGTGTGCAGAGGATTCCAGTTCAAGTCGATCGCGACACAGCAGTGCTCAAACTTCTCGATAAATTATCTGAAGTTTATCGCTTCATAGCACAAGACGAGATGCGTGGCGAAATCTCGTCGATGCACGCTATCCTTGGCAAGATTTCTCAGCAGACCCGTGAATGCGCCCGTTTCATCAAAAATTATTCGGAAACCAAGAAGATTTGTGAGTTTAAACACGCTACTGCGCTCTGTACTGTCTCGAGCTTCTACCATTATCACAGGGAGCAGACGTGGAAAGGACGTTGTCTGGGAAACGGAAGATACGATCCAAAAGTACAATGATGTGTTCGATAGGCTCATGCAGGACCAGGTCGCTCATGACATAGACGTACATGTCCACTGTACGGGTAAGGGTTCGGACATCCTTGTGACTTGACATATATTCATACCTTCTCAGAAGAATCATCAGAACTCAGTGGCATGACTTATGCAGACAGCGCCGGACTAGATACCAGAAAAGAATGCCTTCAAGGGACTCGCACGGAAATTCTTTCCCAGATCACCGAATGGGTCAACAGCACTGGAGACGACATTCCACGCGTGCTGTGGCTATCTGGCCCTGCAGGCAAGGGAAAATCGGCCATTGCCCACACCATTGCTAAGTGGTTCGAGGACGTGGGAGGGCTTGGTTCGTGTTACTGTTTTGACCGGCAGCGAGAAGCAGATCGTCGTCATGAAAAGATCTTTTCCACGATCGCGCGCGACCTGGCTGACCGTGACCCGGAAATGAAGCGGGCATTAGCAGATGCAGTTCGGGCCGCGAGTTCGCTCAAAAAGACGTCGGATATCATGCAGCAGTGGCAGAAACTTCTTATTCAGCCACTGAAGAAGTCATTCAGGTCAACTGAGGAACCTATCGTGATCGTGATCGATGCACTGGACGAGAGCGGTGGGGCAGAGACACGAAGAGACCTCCTCCGTATTCTAGCTGACAAGCATCCAAACCCCGCCGTTCCCAAAATCACAGACTTCCCAAACAACTTCCGCTTCATCGTTACCTCTCGTCCGCTTGATGACATCAATAATGAATTTCGTGATGTTCAACATATTCGACCGATGTCGATGGATGATATTCCAACAGCAGATGCAAAACGTGACATCCATGCTTACGTATCCAAGGAGTTGGAAGGATGGCGTTTTCAGGACGAAGAGTTTGCAGTCCTCGCTGAGCAAGCTGATGGACTTTTTGAGTGGGCGCGTCTCGCCTGCGGATACATCAAAGAGTCCGATATGGGGCTATCTCCAAGTGATTGCTACAACGCTGTGGTATCACCCGCTCCTGCTGAGAGAAGCTTGCTATTGCACAGCATGTATGATCTCATTCTAACAAATATCATACCCAGGGATACATCTAAGCATGTGCGGCATGCGCCGAAACTGCGTTTGACGAAGCTAGCGAGATTTCGCTCAGTAATGGGACAAATTCTAGGCACAGCTGAACCCCTTCCTTTGGCTTCCCTGAATGCCATGAGGCGTCATTTTCCAATGGGAGAGGACAAATTCGATGTGGAGGTTGTGGTGAAAAGCATGGGTTCCCTCCTCAGCGGCACCGCCGACCCAGATTCCCCAATCCGACCCCTTCACGCATCCTTTCGCGATTTCTTAACGAACGAACGATACAGCGGAGAGTTTTTCATCGACGTGTCGAAGGCGGAACGCGACCTTGCATTCGCATCACTTCGAGTGATGGAGCACGGTCTTCGCTTCAATATATGTGATTTGAAGTCATCGTATCTGCCTAATAGCGAAGATCCCGGGCTACAAGAACGAGTCCAAAAATACATCCCCCCACATCTGTCATATTCATCTCGATTTTGGATATCGCATGTGCGAACCACGGTCTTCGACAAAGAGCTCGCGAAAGAAGTATGCTCCTGGTTTACCAGCGAGCAGCCGCTTTTCTGGATCGAGTTGCTTGCCTTGATCAATGCGCTTAGCGGTGCAGTTCCTGCCCTTCCGCTCATTTCCCAGTGGCTGAAAGTGAGTACATTGCTACAGAGTGGAGATAAAGCGCTAATGCGCAACCACAGGGACATCCCAAATTCAAGGATATCTCGTCGACTGCAATGGACGTACAAAAATTCATTCAAGTCTTCGGCGCCATCATTTTACACAGCACACCACATCTATATGTATCAGCACTGCCATTCACGCCTGCCAACTCTCCGCTATCCAAAAAGCTTTCTGCACGGTTTCTGAATATTCTTCATGTGACATCTGGACGTGACATGAACTGGCCGGCTGTTCAGACCGTGCTCAGGGGGCACACTGAGTCAGTTTGGTCGGCCTCGTTCTCGCCGGATGGCACTCGCATCGTCAGTGGTTCAGAGGATTGCACTGTTTGGCTGTGGGATGCTGCGACGGGGCAGCCAGTCGGTGAGCCCTTGCGGGGGCACACTGAGTCAGTGAACTCGGTCTCATTCTCGCCGGACGGCACTCGCATCGTCAGTGGTTCAGATGATTGCACTGTTCGGCTGTGGGATGCTGCGACGGGGCAGCCAGTCGGTGAGCCCTTGCGGGGGCACACTGACGAAGTTAACTCGGTCTCGTTCTCGCCGGACGGCACTCGCATCGTCAGTGGTTCAAGGGATTGCACTGTTCGGCTGTGGGATGCTGCGACGGGGCAGCCAGTCGGTAAGCCCTTGGGGGGGCACATTTCGTCAGTTAACTCGGTCTCGTTCTCGCCGGACGGCACTCGCATCGTCAGTGGTTCAAGGGATTGCACTGTTCGGCTGTGGGATGCTGCGACGGGGCAGCCAGTCGGTAAGCCCTTGTGGGGGCACACTTCGTCAGTTTACTCGGTCTCATTCTCGCCGGACGGCACTCGCATCGTCAGTGGTTCAGAGGATGAGACTGTTCGGCTGTGGGACGCTGCGACGGGGCAGCCAGTCGGTAAGCCCTTGCGGGGGCACACTTTTTCAGTTTACTCTGTCTCGTTCTCGCCGGACGGCACTCGCATCGTCAGTGGTTCAAGGGATTGCACTGTTCGGCTGTGGGATGCTGCGACGGGGCAGCCAGTCGGTGAGCCCTTGCGGGGGCACACTGACTCAGTTTCCTCGGTCTCATTCTCGCCGGACGGCACTCGCATCGTCAGTGGTTCTTGGGATGAGACTGTTCGGCTGTGGGATGCTGCGACGGGGCAGCCAGTCGGTGAGCCCTTGCGGGGGCACACTGAGTCAGTGAACTCGGTCTCGTTCTCGCCGGACGGCACTCGCATCGTCAGTGGTTCTTGGGATGAGACTGTTCGGCTGTGGGATGCTGCGACGGGGCAGCCAGTCGGTGAGCCCTTGCGGGGGCACACTGAGTCAGTGAACTCGGTCTCGTTCTCGCCGGACGGCACTCGCATCGTCAGTGGTTCTTTGGATTCCACTGTTCGGCTGTGGGATGCTGCGACGGGGCAGCCAGTCGGTAAGCCCTTGGGGGGGCACATTTTGTCAGTTAACTCGGTCTCGTTCTCGCCGGACGGCACTCGCATCGTCAGTGGTTCTTGGGATGAGACTGTTCGACTGTGGGATGCTGCGACGGGGCAGCCAGTCGGTGAGCCCTTGCGGGGGCACACTGAGTCAGTGAACTCGGTCTCGTTCTCGCCGGACGGCACTCGCATCGTCAGTGGTTCAAGGGATTTCACTGTTCGGCTGTGGGATGCTGCGACGGGGCAGCCAGTCGGTAAGCCCTTGCGGGGGCACACTTCGTCAGTTTACTCGGTCTCGTTCTCGCCGGACGGCACTCGCATCGTCAGTGGTTCAAGGGATTCCACTGTTCGGCTGTGGGATGCTGCGACGGGGCAGCCAGTCGGTGAGCCCTTGCGGGGGCACACTAATTCAGTTTCCTCGGTCTCGTTCTCGCCAGACGGCACTCGCATCGTCAGTGGTTCTTGGGATGAGACTGTTCGGCTGTGGGATGCTGCGACGGGGCAGCCAGTCGGTGAGCCCTTGCTGGGGCACACTAAGTCAGTTAACTCGGTCTCGTTCTCGCCGGACGGCACTCGCATCGTCAGTGGTTCAGACGATGAGACTGTTCGGCTGTGGGATGCTGCGACGGGGCAGCCAGTCGGTGAGCCCTTGCTGGGGCACACTAAGTCAGTTAACTCGGTCTCGTTCTCGCCGGACGGCACTCGCATCGTCAGTGGTTCTTCGGATTCCACTGTTCGACTGTGGGATGCTTCGACGGGGCAGCGGTTGCAACAGTGCCCCGTGTCGCAATCTTCGGCATTCTCAGATGAACATTGCACGATCGAGGACACCACTACCATGAAATCGAACACTTGGAACATTCGCTCCATTCGCTTCTCGTCCAACTCTACCCATGCGCTCTGCAATACCTCTGAGATAACGGAGGGAGCATCCCCTGACGACCGCAGTTCAATCTACAACGACTGCAATTCAACCCCCTTTGTCCTGAATGGTGACAGTGGATGGGTGGCAGGGCCCAAATGTCGGCTCTTATTCTGGGCACCACCCGCTTCTCGAACCCCCTTTTATAACCCTGCAACTGCACTAGTGATACCCAGAGGATGTCCTGAGCTTGATTTGAGCCGCATGGCCCATGGACAGCATTGGCAAAAGTGCCGGGAGGGGTGAGTCTCTTCAAAACCCTTTCCGTTCCTTGGACTTACTAAAATCAACACTTGCAGACCTTAGTACTTCGATGATCGTATTCTAGTGGTCAATCCTTTGTGGTGATTTCTTTCAGATATAATTTCAATGTGATGTGTACAGTCGCTTATTTCAATACCTCGTTACCCGCTTTACGCGCACTTCGATCCCTACTTTGCTTCGACACTTGCTCGACATTCGCTCCCAGTTTGGTTGTTTTATCCCCTCGAAGTACTTAGCTTAAGCTCCTACTATTGACAACATTATCTTCATTACCTTTTTTCATGGAGATGTTTGAAACGCTTCGTAGCAAGAGTGCTTTTTGATGCAAAATTACAAACGTTGTCAGGTCTTATCGACCTCGCAGGAACGTGTGTTGAACAAAATCTCTGATTGAATGACTCTGATAAGCACTTCTGGTTCAAATGTTTAAGTACATCGCCACGATGAAGCTCGTAGACCATCGTCCAAACTTGAGATACGCCCATCAGAATTAGAATCAACGCCTACTTCGACGTTCCCTGCAACTCCAAAGCCTTCTCCACGCCGCTTCTCAACGTCTCGACATCCACCCCATCACCCTCAAGCGATCCTGCCACCCTCTCAAACACCCTCGCAAATCCCTTGAAAACATCTGCTTCTCCCCCACCTACGAATTCTGCGAGCCCTTCCATTTCAGCTACGAATCGGTAGGCTTTGGGGATTCCTTCTGGGACTGTTTGGATGAGTCTGCTCATTAGGGCTGGTTGGGAGATGCTGAGTTCTTTCATCAGGGCATCGGCTGTTGCTGGTGAGGAGCGGTGGGCGGCTGGGGTGGTTGTTTGATTATTGGGAGGTGTATGTGAATTCAAGGGGTAAACTTACTCAGCATCATCGTCATGAAGAGGCCTATAGAGCCTTTCTTCATCATCTGTCACCACCACCAACCTTCAGTTTCGACCCTGCTCTTCTATGTTGCAAAACGAATCACTTACAGACTCGCAAAGTTTCAAAGAACTCGCATCACCTATTCCAGCCCCTGCGCCTTTCAACAGTGATATTTTGAGTCCGTACTGGGACAGCGCAGCAAACTCTTCCAACACTTGTTCAGATCCTGGTTCTGTACAGGCGTAAAAGGTAGGATCCCATCCTTCCCGCGGCGGTGTCCCCACTATCCCTGCATCGATGAATCCAACAGGGGTCCCTCTAAACAGCCCTCCGATGCGTCTTACTGTTTCAGGGTTCACAGCGTTACAATCAACGAAAGCGCGTGGAAGTGCAAGTCCTGAAAGGGGCGACGCTGTAAGTACTGTGCGAATTTTTTGCGCAAACGCAAACGCTTCCCCTGGAGGCACGATGCTCAGTATCCAGTTTGACTTGGATAATAGGGTTTCGATGGGGACGTTTATCATTCCAGCGTCAAGGGCGCGTTGATGGGCTGCGGGAGAGCGGCCGTCGAGGTTGGTGTAGACCGTGCAGCCGCTGTGGACGAGGCGTTTGGCTATTGCGGAGCCCATGGCCCCTGCTGAGACGACGGCGATGGATGACATTGGTACTGGGTTTGTGCGCGGGGGTGGGGTTGGGGTCGTTTTGCGAGGAGGGTCTTATTTATGGGCTCGTATGTCATTAGTTTTTATTCATCGTTTTCCGTGGTTTACACTGCGGAGGTCCGTACTGTCACTAGGTTATTTCTGTTTCCGATCATGTTGTCTCGATTTAGACGCGGAGTCGTACGTATACGTGTGATACTCAGCTGTAATATGAAGGCAGAAACAGACCCAATCATAGTTGACCTCTCTATAGCGGAGTGATGCGACATGCAACACGGAGTCTAGATGATAAGTACTGTAGCCACGCTGACAGTCTACAGCGTGCTCTTCAGTTTAGGTAGTCTAAATATGATATTCTGTATGGTATATTAAGACTCACCACTGTCGCATCCTACAGTATCCCTGGGACCAGAGAATAGGTGATTGTGTCACGTCGACGGTGATTGATCACACGGCTTTATGGACCACGAGCCATTGTAACGAGAAATCTGTTTGCTGATAAGGGTGCAAACAACACTAAGTACTAGGTCAATTGTCGACGTCGTATATGTAGGACTTAGCCAGTTTTCGACACCAGGGCCTGCAGGCAGGTGACCAAGACGTTCTAGGAACACCGGAAACATCCGGATGAGCGCCTGTGTGGGAGTTTTCGAACATCTAATTTCAAGACCTTCAAGTTGGTATTGGAGGAATGGTGAATTGGCGTGGGTCCGGCAATTTTGAGTCCTTATGTCACCTGCTTGTCGTCTCGGAGTAGTCGACGTTCAGTTTTCGCCACCCACTTTATTTCCCCCCAGCCCGTCTAATGGTAGGTCTGACTGCACCTCCTCCCGACTTGTACAGCCTCATCTGTAAAATCTGGCGCACTGGGGGCCGTGCCACCGTCCTGTACGGTAATGTCTCTCGAGTCGGGACTCTGGGCCGCCAAAGCACTTGATTGTCTGATCTGAGCTAGATCATTCAGGTACGTACATGTTATTGTCATCATAATTAATAGCAATCAAAGAAGTTGAACTAGAGAAGTTGTTGAAAGCAGGACAAAAGCAAGAGTGCCTTGATTCAAGATTGTGATGACCGGATAATAGATTGCATGCGAGATCCCGGCTAATAAGTACCGTTTTGTGTAGGGATGCCTATCACTCGGAACTGGCAAGGCAAGTGATACTGTTATCATTTAGCCTACGTGACCTTAAGCCCGTAGTAGAACAATACGGTACCGAGTATAGAACAAAGGTAGCATTGATCAATGCCAATCTTCGGATTCATTATATGTTAGCATTTTGATGAATGAGGACTTTACGACACGGATCGGCCCGACTGAATCACCCAGTATCACCCCCATTCGAAAGTTTGAAACGTTGTTGTATGCCTTCACATATAAAGAAGGAAATTCGACGGATGACTGACTTCCTTCTATCAAAGTCTGGCCACTGGAGACCAGGTAGTTGACCAGGTCCACCTTATCGCCTGTCTATCTGCACTCACCTGCGTCACTGATACTTGGTATGTCAAAAACTTGTGTATCGTGTTGTTTGAATGCTTGCCGTTGCGTGCCGACAACTACATTTCCCCCCTCAGCGGACTGGAAATCCGGCTCGAAAAACGTTTCCAAAAACGCGCGCAATGGATTGTTTTCTGCACATGTATGTTACATCCTGCACGTCATGCTGGTCATGATCCATGTCATCCTTGTCATCTTTATTCCCGCCACTGGGAACATCATGTAACCCTCTCTTTCACACCAACGAACAATGATGTTTGGCCTGTGGTGCTGAGCGCTTCACTGCAAGCATTCTATACTGTACGTGTTCACTGTTATCCTAGCAATACACCGATTATAGGACTCGATCTAGACATACACGGCTGTTCTACTCTTCCTTACCCAACAACTTGCAATCGCACGAACACTTGTACGCCGCCTGAAACTGACTGCCATTCACGACATCTCTGGCGCATGGGCAGGTCTCGGTTCCGCACTCAGTAGCGTCTGGCGACAGGCTGATATCCCTGCCTCGTGGTGGACAACTTCTGCTGTGGCAGCCTACCTTGCGAGCATAACGGTGCTGCATGTCACCTCTTCCACTCTCTTACAATTTCAAACCTTCAATACATCTATGACGACGTCAGTGCCAACAACACTAGGATGGCTAGACGATTCGTCGTACGGCTCTTTCGCGAACCTGGGATTCATTACGCCATCCCTACCGGTTGTCAATCATTTGACTGGACTGGTGTCTGCAGGATTATCTAACACCACACTCTACGACACCCTCAAAACAAACACTATAGCAGGAAATGCGACTGTGAACGCAACGACGTTAACCTCACATTGCGGATTGATTCCAAATGTGACATACTCTGCAAATACCAGCACAGCGATTGTTCCGTTTGGGCCAAATTCTTTTCGCGTGCTTAATGCGAGCACTCTCTGTTGGTGGACGTGATTGCGGTGATGTTTTATCATACTGAGATTTTCTATAGGGTCAGACCAGATACACATAGTTCCATGGATGGAATATGAAGATCCTTACAATGAAGTCACGGAGGTAAGCGTTCTCCGAGATTGTTCGCACAAACTGTAGAAGCTGAGTGGAAATTTAACTCCAGCTCAATGGTGTCTACCTCATGGTCTCCACATTGCTGGATGTTGAACCTTCAGTACAAGATGAGGTCGCTGTAAACATGACTTGGGGTACGATTCCTTGTTTGTAACACGGATATGATCATAATACGTTTTGCAGCTATCCCTGACGTTGATATTCCGTACATCATCCAAGTCTATTTCGTGCAATGCTCGTTGTCAGCGAACACTACAAATGGGGTGGTCGACATGCAAACTAATAGCCTACTGGGTCCCACATCCATATCGCAGCCATCCACGCAATGGGAAATGAATCAATTCGAGTTGTCGAATACTAGTTGGCAGGCACAAGTACGTTATTCAGCGCTCATTTTGAGGAGCTATGAAGGTTCAATAATTTACTGTTAATTTTAGATCGGCAGTGCTTTGGCTACCCCAGACAGCAGTAGCGGGGTTATATTTGATGGTACACCTTCACAAATCACCGAACTTTCTGCTGCGGACGAGTAGGCTAAAAACTTTCCTTGGCTGCACTGCTTGAATATCTCACTGCGGCTTGATTTTTAGATATATTATGTCACTGGTAGGCTTGAATCTCACCAATGAATATTCACAATTCCTATACGACCGTGCTCGTCCGATCTCAAATTTCACGTTGAGACCAGATGAACTAGAATTTGCAGTTGCAAGAGCAGCTGCACAACTCATCTGGATAGGTAATTGTTCGACGTTTTCAAGCATTGCCTTGTTCTCACTCATTTTGTGTCACATGCTTAGCGGGTCAATTAGGCACATCCAACGGAGGAATCGAGTCCGGCAATGGGACGGCCTATGTCAACGAGGAGTTCATTGCCCTACGCCTCAATGTAAGTGAACTGCGCAGATGTTGTTTTTGATCGACTGACGAAGCATGTTGTAGATTAACCTTCTTCCCGTGAGTTCATGGTGGTATGTATGCGATAGCTATTTATCGAAAATGGTTCTAGCTGGCCTTCGCGACATCTGCATCGGTGATCATGTTGGGACTAGCGCTACATATGACAAGGGCATTCGATGCATCGCACGATATTCAGGCTGCTATTCCAAACATAGGTGTACTGCAACTCTTGTGGTTGGGTCATCGTTCAGCCTCTATCAATCAAGTCCTGGAAGATGTGCAGCATCCGACAGAGGCCAATCTGCGGCGAGCAGGCATGATCGATGTTTGCCTTACGAAGACAATGTCCGATGAGGAGAAGTTGGGAAGTCCAATTGATAGTCTCTCCAGTGGTGAGGCCTAGGTCGACTACCATCATAACGACGAGATGTGATTTAGTAGGTTCGAAAATGGAGGACTCGCCGACTGCTGCTAATTAATGTTCGAGGAGTTTTTACGCGACGCGCGTGCCCATCCGTCAATAAAGTAACTTCACCGCCGAGTCACCACAAGGGAGTATTACTGCGTTCTATGGAAGGGTCTGTTATGTAAATTCGTAACATCAATGTCGTTGCGTTGATTGCGATTCGTGATCTTCTTTGCGTCAGCCTTCGGATGCTGGCTGACGTGGCCTACTAAGCCTTAACAGGCCATCAGCAATCTTTGAGTTGAGAGGTCTATGTTTTGCACCTGCGGACACAAGGAGGCATTACTGTGTTCTATGGAAGGGTCTGTTATGTAAATTAGTAACATCGATGTCATTGCGTTGACCGCAATTCGTGATCATCTTTGCGTCAGCCTTCAACGTTTACCTCCGAATGCTGGCTGACGTGACCTACTAAGCCTTGGCAGGCTATCAGCAATCTTTAAGTTGAGAGAGCTATGTTTTACACCTGCGGACCATCGATGCATCAGATGGTGGAGACGACTCGGCTCATTATACCATAAGCTCCGTGACAAATAAATTAACATCTGAAACGATTTTCATTGGCTGATTTGGTAAGTAAGTATGTGTATCCCCACGCCACCGTGACTCGAATAGGAGCCAATTAATTAATTGCCGTGTACGCGAACAGTCGGGCCAGGGACGGCTTGTACTACACGCGTATAAAAGGCTTGCAAGTTCACCAAGTTTCTTCAAGCGTCCGAATCCTAAAGCCACCTCTTGAAGCCAGTGACTTGCCAAAAAATCCATCATTCATCATGGGTCACATCTGGTCAGCGTTCGTTCGCGAGACTTTTCCTCCGTCAGCGCAGTTCCACGCGTCTGACGTCCCAGACATGTCTGGAAAGGTTGTTCTCGTTACTGGTGCTAATTCAGGGATAGGCAAAGAGACCGCCAGAGTCCGTTCCTCATCGATGTATACGCGTCATGCTGATGTTCCTATTGTTAGATCCTTCTCACAAAAAACGCCAAGGTTTATGTTGCTTGTCGCGACAAGACCAAGGGTGAAGACGCTATTCGCGACCTGAAGGAGAGCACCGGAAAGGAAGCATGTTTCTTGCAACTCAACTTGGCGAACTTGAAGTCCGTCAAGGCTTCTGGAGAAGAGTTTCTGCGGTACGTTCGTATTGCATTTGTTGAGCAACAAGACAGCTGATACTACTACTTCCATTTAGGAGAGAACCTGTACTGCACGTCTTATTTAACAACGCGTGAGTGTTGCTTAACTAATCTCATCGTCTGCTCATATGTCGCTCAGTGGGGTAATGACTCCTCCTATGGAAATGTTGACGGACGACGGTTATGACCTGCAATTTGGCACGAATGTCCTTGGCCACTTCTACTTCACGAAAATCATTATGCCAGCACTTCTAGCGGGTGCCACGCAGTCACCTGACGGAACTGCACGCATTGTGAACACATCTTCTAACGCCCACTGGTTCGGTAGTCTGGACTACAACACATTCAAGGACTCTCCCGCCAGGAGAAAGAAGAGTGCCATGAATCTCTATGGTCAAAGTAAAATGGTGAGTTGTCTCCATACTATCAACTCCATCTCCATTCCTAAACACCGGCATGAAAAGGGCAACGTCTTATTTGCGGCTGAAGTAGCTAGACGATATGGCGACCAGGGTATTGTCTCGACAGCACTCAACCCTGGTGGTATCAAGACGGAGCTTAGCCGTTATTATGACTCCTTTAGTAAAATGATAGGCGTATGTTGTCACGTATCACTCAACCTTGGAGAAGCTAATTGTTCGATATTTGTAGAACCTGGTCTTCCATGATGTATCATTCGGCGTACTGACGCAGTTATACGCTGGAACTACTGTAGAAGGAGCGAGTCTCAACGGAAAGGTTAATTCCATTCTCTCCTGACTGAACTTGAACTTATATCCTGTATAGTATCTTGTGCCATGGGCGCGCATAGGAAACACGCATCCAGATGGACAGGATCCACAGCAGGCTTCAGAGCTATGGAACTGGCTTGAGGAACAAGTCAAGGACCTTTAGCTTCAATTGATTCTCAGGTTGTTGTCACTTTACAGTAGTATACTTGCTTTCATCGTTTGGTTGGATCGATATCAATGCTCGAGGTAAGCACTCGATCTTGAGTGGAGTGTTCCATTGTATGAAGGAGACTACTATTCACGATGATTTTCTCGTACGTACGTTGCATTCACCTGCAATAATAGTCGTATAATCTCTTATCCTTCTGCACTTCCGCATACAAAATCTCGAGCGTTATTCATTATGATTTCTATCACAATTTATCGTTCGGTTAAGATCGATGGTATATTCAAGTTCATGGTAATATACAAAAATAAAATCCTTTTGTGACTAATAGATCACGGTGAAAAAAAGTATCGTTGTCATATTGGGAGAGTGGAAGGATAACTGGCAAAGACTGTTGGAAGGGCGAGCCACTAAAAGAACCAGAAAAGTACGAGTAGTGCTACGGTGATCACAAACTGAATAAGTGGAAAAATACACTGCAATGACTTCAAAAGCTGCATGAACCATGTAGGCATGGATGCTGGTATCGCGCGTAGACGCTGAACCATATGCCTGGGGAGGCGACGAGGGCCATAGGGCGGCAGTCTCAGAGTGAGCGTGCGCTGGCGCATGAGGATCTTGCCCAAAACGATAAGGAGCGCGACGCTGAAACTCAGCAAGGTGCCGACAAAGAGGACTCCACGTGAGAGTGTGTAACGCATCGAAGGCGTGTGAGGTTCGTGCGTAGGGGCATCAACGTTAACAGGAGAACCTGGTGGCGGCGCATTGAACTGTAACCAATAGATTGACCCGGTTATCACTGCCTAGAGTTGCAAAGTAAAACCATGCGTTGTCAGAGGACGGAGCAATGCTGCTGATGACGATGTGAACTCACTGAGCACAGCGTCCAGTTAAGGACGACGACAAGCATCTCAAGAGCAACTTCATTGGAATTCAAGATTTCTTCCTCTTCCAAGTCTGGAATCAGTCCCTCAACCTTTTCCAAGTCTGCGAACTGCTGTTTTTCCATATCGCAAGATTCACCAGAAGGATTGCGCTTTGGAGTACTTAGAGTGGAGAAGTCTTCAGAACAATACAGCTGGAGCACAAGAGGAATGGACTTGCCTGTCAGCCATTTCTACTAGGCGTGCGATGTCTGGAGAGAAGAGTACAGGATACTGAGTGACTGCAGTGAGTGAGCTCGTTGGTAGAATGGCTGGTACAAATTTGAGTTGATGGTATTTAGAGTCGGGTGGGTTGAATGTGTCGGTAAGATGGCTGCGACCTCCAAGCAGGTGAGACCTCTTATAAGTAAGGCCACATGCTGAGCGCCACACAGCTTATATACACAGCTTACCATAGACACACACTAGAGCAGTCTATAGTGTTACGCCACCGACGTGACAATCTGACTGGAATTCGATTTTCCTTGATCAACTCTACATGTCGTCTGCGAAGTACTCGGCTTGTTTTCTGATGGTCTTGCTGTTATTTACATAAACTATTTGTATTCTGATTCCTCCCCATCATTGTCTTTTCGGCACAATGTCAATATAATAATATTCAATATGAGCACTGAAAGTTATCACGGACGTTATCGTTATCTTTCAAGACGGAATGCCCCAAAGTACAACTGCACACATAATTCACAACAGCTCACCCATATATTACTACAGTGCAGCATCCGTTTTTGCTTTTTTGGATGGCGCAATCGTGGGGATAGCCTGACCACGAACACCAGTATCTGGGCCGCCGTCAGGTTCGACGGCCCGTTTGCGCTTTTCTCCGCTCTGTTCCTCAGATATTGCGGCAGATTGGCTTTTCTCGCCACTGCGACCTCCACCTCTCCCACCACGGCCTCCTCCTCCTCTGCCGCCCCGACCCCCACGTCCACCTCCCCGTCCGCCTCCTCGTCCACCTCGTGATGCACCTTTTCGGTCCTGAGAGCGCGAGAGAGCTGATCGCGCAGCAAAGTTGGCACGATCAATTTGGAATTGTTTCTCTTCATCCTCTGCGGCACGATAACAGGAGTAAGGCACAGATCATATACAACACAGGGAGGGTGACAGTACCTTCCGGTATAGACCACTGGACTTCATTGGAATTCACAGTTTTCAGGTTAGTCTTCACGTAGTCGATCTCATCTTCTGTCAAGGCTTTGTCGAATCCCACGAGACCAAAGTCATCCCCCTTTGAGAATTGAATGTATGGTACCCGGGCAAAGCGCTCTCTCAGTGGAGTCTATCGGTGCAGAAAGTCAGAACCTTGATAGAGATAGATGAAGTGAAAACCACCAAGTTACCTTCATCTCTGAGAAGTTAGCATCACCACCACAACCAGTGAACTTCATTGTTGCGCCCTTGATATATGGCACATTTTCACTCTTTACGCTGCCTCCATCTTCCTCCTGCACACGAATCTTAGACCCCATGAACTCGAGCCAGACTTCGGGGTTGGGCTTGTCTTTGCCCTTTTGACCCTTCCCCTTCTTCTCGTCCTGCATCTCCTGGAATGCATTGAATCCCTTCCGGGTTGCGATGCTGTCCTTGCGCATCTCGGCAGTCTTACCGGTAAGACCTTTTTCTTTGATTTTCATATCGCAGTAAGCCTCCCTAGAGTTCATTAGAGAGAGAAACTCAGAAAAAGAAACGTCATACTTGGACATAATCAATAGCTTCGTGCCATCCCAAGATGGTTTAGGATCAGCATTTAGGAATGCTTCCGCGGATTTCATCTCTGCAAATTCGACGAAAACTGATCCCTGCGAAAAATTTGAGCACGTATGGTTTTGTAGATCGAGTCTATAAAGCATACCTTGAACTGCTTGTTCCCGTCTACACGACGCATCCTGACAGCATTCGTTTCTCCATACTGGTTGAAAAACTCTTCCAACTTCTTCTGCAGATCGGAAGTTTCGTCGCCAAACCCTTTCTGTAGTGCCATTCATGAGCAAATTTATCGATACTTCAATGATATAGCTTACCGCGTAGATACTTCTCTCAAACTGACCCTTCGGTGGTTGTACTTCGGTGCGACGCCTCGCATTTTCACCGGCTTCATCCACTTCTAGCTCCTTGCTTGTCCGTAAGGCCTTCACTATCCACTCATGACCCTTCGACACATACTCTCGCATGCGCTTGAACGAAGAGACAGTTTTGATAGGTACCCAGTGTTCCGCATTTGCGGTGTGGAGACTCCACATGAACCTGAATGATATCAGCCATGCACGCGGTGCACGATGATCATGCGCACTTATCGAACGGCAGGTTCGAGTCTGCAAAATAGAACTCGACTATAATATCCACGGAATCGACAATCATCCATCTGCAAAAAGATGACGGAAAAAAAACACATACTCTGCTTGCGAGCATTCTGCAACTTCTCATCTTCACTTCCTTCATGTATCTCCGCACCCTCTCCAGGTTTTTTCTCGTCAGAAACTGCTGCAGGCTCCGTAGACATGGGTTATAAACAAAAAATAAATCAGGGAAATCGGGAGTAGCAGAGGAAAGCGCTCAGTTGAGCGTTAACAGTTAAACAGATTCGGAGATGAGTCGATAAACCAACTCGCTCGAAATTAAGTACTGAGTTACTGAGTGTCGACTTCAGCTTCAGCGTTAGCAAAGAAGCCTGCTTTGCACGTAGTTATGCACTTAAGATTCACATCAGAAAATAAAATTGGAGATTAGATAAGGCTGCATGCATGTGAATCAATATCATGCGTCACGACGTGTTGTAGGTACTAGGCAGAACTATTTTGACGTACTACTAGTAGTTCTGCCGGCAGAACAGTGCGGTGGATGGCAGAATCGCAGACTTTTTTTGATAGTACGAGAAATATCTACATGGATGGAAGACCACTAGATAATGACAGCAAGTTAAGATTCCAAGTCCGCATCATCGTTTGCATCATGATAATATTTGTGACCATCATATTCCCATCCGGGTCGACCCCTCATCAACACATACGCAACGCTGCACATCTATGGCGCTTGCTCAAGTAGGCACAAGTCACACATAATCGTTTACCTTAAGATATCGAATGTTCAATATGATAAGCATAGAGAACAATAATGGACTCACCATGGTGCCATGTTGTATAAAACCCGCTGAGCAGAGCCGCTGATATATGACCACGATAGCATCAAGACGGCAGCGCACTTCAAAATATTCTTAACAACCTTTTTTCGCCTTGCCCAAACCCAATTCTCAGCGCCGACTGCCACATAATGATCCCAATTCGGTTTGCGGAGCCACCACCACCAAAGTGTCGAAGCCCAAGGGAATGGATTAAATACCTTGCCTGTGCCGTTCGTGCGTGCCCAGGAGTGACATTGCATGAATACCATGCGGGAGATTCGTTCTTGAACCTTGACGTTGTATGCATCTGTGGGTGAAGCTTTGACGGTAAATGATGAAGCGGAACCGCTGAGGACCGGCTCTATGAGTTGAAGGATATATCCAATCTTGTGACAAACTTAAGTAGAAACACACAAAAAGTACACTGGATTTACTTGGACTTCTTCCATGAACAACGTTGATGCCGGTATTCCGGTATTTGGTCCTTGAATCAACACATCAGACGACAAATTGACGATAACATGTGCTTTATAAACTCACCGGCTAGCAAGTAAAAGTTTGGTATGTCAGGAACTGCAGTCCCAAAGTATGCGGTAGGGCCACCATGCGCATCATAATAGCCTTGGATAGTAGCTTCATTCAAGCCTCGAACGTGCATTGGGTATCGGTCCTGTTTCTGCAGTTGGTATCTTATAGAATATTAGATCTGTGTAAGTAGTACTTACGCTGATGAATCCAGTCGCGTATATGATGACATCAAACGGTAACATTTCACCTAAACGAATGTGAGGAAGGTGATGATGTTGTTGACGGCCTATACATACCAGTTTTTGTGATAATGCCATTCTCCACTATGTTGGCAATTCCATCGAAGTTCAGTGTCAAGTTAGGCCGATGGAGAACATCCAGGTAGCCACTGTTTGCGACTGCATGGAATGAAATGAGAAAGAATGTATCACAAGTTCAACCACTGCCGACGAACCGGTCCGCTTACAACCTGGAGCTGTGGAACATGTGAGCACAAAGAAATTCCTTGATCAGACACGTACGATAATTGGGTATAATATGATCATGGTATCTAGTCGGTGCATTGTCGAGGATGTATCTTGTCATCGCCTGACAAAAAACGTTGGAACGAATGCCCCGATACTCTCGCAGCCTGCTCACCTCACGTCGTTTCTTGAGCGCTTTGTCACTCGGGCGCACAATAGAGGGATAATCGAACTATAACAAATGTTAGCAAGCAAAAACCCTGCAACATAGCTGGTCCGACCCAGAACATGATCCAAGCTCGGTGCAGTCGCATTGCCAAAGGGATGTTGGCAAATATCCATTTCTCGGTGTCCGAGTATGGAATATGTGGCTTAGATGTTTTGTTTAGTTGTTGAATCATTGAACATGAGACAAAGAATCTCACTCGAATGGTGAACCAGGTCGGAGTGCGAATGAAGTTAACTACTTCGACAGACGGGTCTTCAGATATAGATGGTATAAACTGCGCTCTTGTTGTATGTCACAACCGATTACCTGCGCGTAAATCATTGTGCGACTCACCCGGAAGAGGCATTTCCAATCACTGCAACACGCTTATTTTGCATATCTATCGAGCCTGGCCACTGTGCGGAGTGAAACGAAGTCCCCTGAAACTTCCGAACTCCAGGGATCTCGTATGGAATCTTTGGGACCTCCAAAATGCCAGCGGCAGATATCACGACGTGAGCCACGCTCGACATTCTCTTGCCTGAAAAAATGTCTTCCGCGATGATGGTATACTGTTGTTTAGCATCATCCCACTCGGCAGATAACACTTTTGTGTTGAACGCGATGTGTGGATACAGATTATAATTCTTCGCGAGCTTAATCCAGTAGGCTTGAATCTCCGGCTGAAGGCCATGCGATTTGTTCCAGAGTGGGTAAAGGTCGGATGACAAGCTGTACCAATGAATTTGGACATCCGACGAGCAACCCTAGAAGAAGCTTTGAGGTGAGCGATATTCTGTAGTTTCAGTCGTTAACCATACAGGGTATGTGTTGGCCTGTGCGAAAAATTGTCAGGAGAACATGTCGTGCATTACAACAACGTACCCTCCATGTCCCACCGACTTCAGACCCTTTTTCATATATCTATTGAAACACTCAGTGATCATACTACTTGTTGTATGGATACACCCACTGTAAAATCGTGAAATCCGAGCTTAGTTTTGAGAGCAATAGCTTGGGACAACCCGCCAACGCTGCGAGCGGTATGATATTCAGTTGGTGTAGAATCACATCCAACGCGATACTTACCCAGCGCCAATAATAACGACTCTTCTCTGGTAGTCAATCATGTAAGAAATGACTAGTCTCGAGACTGTGAGTATTCCTTTAATACTTGCTCACCTATTAGTACGATAGGCTTTATCGAACGAGGTCGTATGACAAATGGCCCTAAGGCAGTTTCACGATTCCTTATTTAGCCTTATTTTACTTATGAAACCGCCCTTGATTCTCGTCAACGATTGTGTTCCTGGCTGCAGTGGTACGATGACGATGGAATCGGATGGATGAGTACTCATCGACATCCATCGTTCATGAGAGTTCAAAAATTCGGGAGCCTCGAGGCCAGAGAATCGTCAACTGCCCATGGTGAAAGTTAACAAGAGGATAACACATGTCAAACAAACCATATCAAACTTTAGGACTTCTGGTTGTTGTACCTCTCCCAAGTACAGTGAGCTCTGAGTAGTATCAATCCCGTCCACTAAGTGGTTACAACAACAGAATCAAAATCTGTTCTCTTGGACTGTGCAGGTTCGAAACTTGCCGATCGACAGGTTTTTTTCGGAACACTCCTCAAGGATTCACTCATGGATGATTTCCTGGGTCGTTAATATCAACTTCGTACTGGCCAAAGCGGTTGACATAACAGAATCCAAATCTGTCTAGGACTGTGCCAGTGCAGGTTCGAAACCTGCCGGCAATAAGGTTTTTCTTCTGTCGAACATTCCTTGGAGATTCACTCATGGATGGTTACTTTGAAGGTCAGGTCTTATATACTACACCAGAATCAAAATATGTTTCTCTTGCATTGAGCATGTTCGAAACCTGCCGAATGACGAGTCTTTTCTATCGGAACACCTTGGCGTTGACTCATGGATGATTCCCTCAGATCTCCATGCAATTCGTCTTAGCAAAGGGGCTACTCAGAGTCAAAATCTGGTTCTCTTAGAGCTGGTTCGAAACCTGCGGACAACATTTTTGTGGTGTGGCTTTCTCAAATACTCATCTTAAATGGTCTTAGCAAAGTGGTCACCACAACAGAATCAAAATTTGTTTCTCTTTGCCTGTGCAGGACCGGTTCTTTTTCTATTGGAACACGCCTTGACAATCACTCATGGATGCTTTCTTCGGCTGCTCACCCTAATCAGCTTTATCCAACTGGTTGTCAGAACGGAATCAAAATCTGTATCCCTTGGCTTGCGGAGGTTCGAAACCTGCTAAACGAGGTGTGTTTTTTCTATCGCAATACACTATGACATTCACTCGTGGATGCTTTCCTCGCAGGTTCATCTAACTGTTCTTGGCCTAGTGGCTGCCGCAACAGTGTCCAGATCTGTTTCTCTTGGAGTTGGTTCGAAACTTACTGCATGCAACATTTTTGTGGTGTAGGGGACTACTTCTTCCATTTTCACCTCTTTGGAATCTCCAACCGCAGGTCTCTGCTGGCTCGCCGCGTAACAAAAGAAGCCGGTTCCTTTACCCCGTTCTCGGAGAGACACGTTAGGCCGGTCCCAGAATTTCTGTTTCGCGGTAGATTCGCGCCCAAATACCACAAACCCATCCTAGAAGCTTAAACATCGTGACATTACACAATGACCCCTTCGAGGCAATTGTCCCCTGCTACAAACCGTATAAAGCTCGATGCTTACCTTGATCAAACCAGCCCTTAATCGCAATTGTTCCAAATCACAGATTCTCAGCTTGTCTCATCATGTCTAGCATTCCTACGTTTCCGGCACTTAGACAGTCTGCAACGTCAATTTCAAGACTAATCAGGTATCTGACTTGCAAGGCAGAGGTGTCAAAGACAGCACACTATCATCGGTCGAGGCAACATGAAATTCAAGAGCGGCAAGAGATAAATGCTCACTGGTGTTGTTGATTCTGTGACTCACAAGGCGCAAGCTCGCAATGACGCAATTACTGGCCGTACGATGTGTATTGGAGATGGCGAGCGATGCGCCAGCACGTTTGCGCAAGCTGCGGGTAACTTTGTGAGCAAACGTAAGTAACATAGGTTCGCGTCAAAGAATTGATTTAATCCAGCGCGTCTTCGAATATGCCAGGGCGAAGGTGGTCGGGAGCTTTACTATGCAGATTGGCTGCTTTGTCCGGCCGCCATCCTCGGACAATTCAATTGGACAGAAACCTGCATCACATTGTTATTCAAGTCACTGGTGTACACAGTACGTGCATGCAGGATCCAAACCATCGATGAGACGTTCACCCGTCCCCTTTCCGAGGGCCTTCATCTCACGCACGTCACGTGGGAGAGAACAACCACTCATGCTTCGCATTTATAGGTCAAGCTTCAGGTCATCGATGAGGCGGACAGACAGAAATCTGTTACGTGTTCGAAAACGAACCTGCTCGACAATCTATTTCCTTTGCCACGCCTTGGACATTCACTCATGGATTGATCCTTCAGGTAATCATAGCCAACTAGCACCAGAACAGATTAGATCTCTGCTTTCTTGGGTGGGACGGATTCGAAACCTGCCGACAAATGATTTTCTTTGTACTGATGGACAGCTATCATATGAACAATGTGGTGTCCACAACAGAATTGAAATCTGTTTCTCTTAGACTGTGCAGGTTCGAAACCTGCCGAAGGCAAGGTTTTTTTCTATTGGAACACACCTTGACATTCACTCGTAGATGGTTTCGTCGGGGGTTCATCTTGATTGGTCTTGGCGTGGTTATCACAAAGTCTGTTTCACTTGGACTACGCAGGTGCGGAAACTGTCGACGACAGGGGGGTTGGTCTCTATTGGAAGCCATCATGCCATTCACTCATGGATGATTTTGTCAGAGGTTTATCTCAACTGGTCTTACCCAGGCAGTTACCTCAACAGAATTAAAATCTGTTTCCTTCGGACTGCGCAGGTTCGAAACCTGCTGACGAGAAGGTTTTTTCTGTTGAAACACCCTTGACATTCGTTCATGGATGGTTTCGGAAATTCATCTTAACTGGGCATAGGCAAGTGGTCACCACAACATAATTAAAATCTGTTTCTCTTTAATTGCGCAGCTTTCAAACTTGCCCACAGCATGTTTTGTTTCTACCAGAACACGCCTTGAAGATTCGCTTATACTAAGTTATAGATGATTTCCTTGCAAGCTCGTCCCGTTAAACTGCACAGGTTCGAAACCTGCTGAGGATAAGATTTTTTCCTATTTGAACACACCTTCAAATGACATTCGTCCATGGACCGTTTCATTTATGGAGCATCTTAGACAATAGGTTATCACAACAGAACTGAAATCTGTTTCTCCCGGACTGTGCAGGTTAGAAACCTGTCGACAACAAGTTTTTTTTTAATCAAAATACACCTTGAAGATTCGCTCATGGATGGATTCCTCGTACGTTGATCTTAACTTCATCCTGGCGAAAGTGGTTACTTCAACAGAATCTAAATCCGTTTGTTGGACTTGCCAGTGCAGGTTCAAAACCTGCCGAGAACAAGTTTTTTTCTCCTTCAGAATACAACTCGAGGATACAATTACGGACAATTCCTCGCAGGGTTACCTTAACTGTTCTTAGCCACATGGTTACCAGAGTCAAAATCTGTTTCCCCGAGTGGACCGCGCAGGCTCGAAACCTGCCAATGATAAGGTTTTTGTATCTGAACATACCTTGACATTGACTCATAGGTGGTTTCCTCGGATCCTCATCCTAACTGCCTTAGCGAAGTGGTTACCACTGCAGAATCGAAATCTGTTTCTCTTGGCCCGCGCAGGTTAGAAACCTGCCGAACCAATGCTTTTTTTTCTACCCCAAGATACCTTGAAGTTCAATAGTTCACTCGTGGATAGCTTCCTTGTATGCTCATCTTAATTGATCTTAGCCAAGTGGTTACCACAACAGAATCCAAATATATTTCTCTCTCCATGTGCAGGTTGGAAACCTGCGGAAAAAAAGGTTCTAATGTGAAAAGGAATTCACATGATGATTTCAGTTTTTCCTCGGAAAGTTTTCTGGTTGTCATCCATAATTTACGAGCCTTCGAGAAGATGATTCAATGAGAACCCGATGTCAAGAACTTCCATCCATACGCTGTAGGTCTTGATTCCACCAAGTTTGTTCACTGTAAGTATACCTTTGATTCATTCTCCAAATGATAGTACACGACATTAGTACTTATGGGACAAGGTTACTGCTGGCGAAGCTCAGCCTTCGTCTAGTGTTGTAAGCTTGCACTCTCAGCCGATGTACTGTACATGTGTGGCCTTGGACGATCGGAATTCCTATTAATCATGTATATGGGTTCTAACTTCTCTAGCTGCAATCTGGATTCGAAGTTCAGACGCACCAGTATATTAAACGACGATATTGATTGTGCAATATAAAAGTTCGGAGCGACGAGTGGCAGGATATCTTCAGGATTGCATTACGATGTATGGAGCATCTGCTTGGTACCCACAGAGGTTCAGCGTATCGATCAGACCAACAGATCTGCATTCTCGGAAACTCCTCGAGGCTTCTCATCTTCCAAAACGCCCTCCACCCCGGTGGTTTCGTGCGCAGTTTCTGCGCTCGACTGGGGTTTCGTTGCTTCATTCTTCTTCGCAAGAGCATTACGATAAATCTTTCTCGAGGCGAGTAGCCCAAGAGTGCCCATCACCATTGCATGTGCTCCAGCATAGAATGCATAGTACTTAATCTTGGGCTCACTACGAGCGAGGTGCAGGAAAATAATCCCCATGCTACAGCGAGTTTTCAAAATCAGGAGCTATACGCAAGAAATAGTTGCAGTTCTCCATGGAAGATACCCACCAAAGCGTTGCCGCGGTGCGGAGACTACATGCCATCAAGAATTAGCTCGCCTCAGAGTTAGCTCATTGAGTATAGTGGACATACAGGTGAAGTACTGTAACGGCAATTGGATTTACAACTTGCATCTTGGGTGTGAAGTACAGCAAGGTGAAGATACAGACTTTTGTTTTATGTCAGATGAGACGAGGCACTGCCTGTCACTGCAGTCACTAGAACAGTACTTGTTTTTACGAGTTCTGCGCTGTACACGAAATGTGACATCGTGAGATCCGTAGCGTTGATGACCAGAATAGCGTTCACATCAACATCGGCAGAAGCTGTCTAACGTCTGGCAGCTGTATCTCCTGTGTGGGATATAAGTGTGTTATTCAATCCAGATCTTAGTACCATTTTTCACCTTCACCGTTGCAATCGAACAGCATCATGTCAAACTTGACCGAGCCTCCTCCACCGTTAACCGAGAAGTTGAATGTAAAGAAAGTATTACAATCCATCGGCGTTGGTATCTTTATCCTGTAAGCAATTAAATCATAGAAAGGACATTTGTGAGACTGACCACTACTCATCGACAGTTCTAATATCGTCAATAGTATCTGGTGAATTGTTAATTTCTTCTTGATTACGATGATCTAGACATTGCGAGCCAGCATTGCAGTCATTTTCATCTATCTTGGCTCAACCATTCCAGTACTAGAGCCATACGCCTGTTATGTCGCTGTCTACACGCTCTGGGCGAGGACCGCCTTTTTCATATGCGTGTTTCTCATCGGATGTTATTGGTGCTGTCTTCGACTGCTGGCACCGAAACAGGCTGGAAGTAGTATTTCCAAGTGTTTGAAAGCGATAGCAAACTCTTGCGAAACCTTGAGCAACAGGGAACTAGGCAGAGTGGGGAGAACATTGTACGCATCGTCTTGTATTGGTTACTTTAATGCTTGTAAGACTGACTAGTTCCCCGCATACGACTTACAGTTTTGGTGAGTCGTTTATGCTTAACCAAAAGAGCGTCTGCTGACAATCTTGTGATTCTAGTCATCATCGGGATATATTACACTTTCAACGCCTTGAATTATTGTTTCGGCTCACCGAAAGTACCCGAGCTCAGCATGTACCGGCCTGTGATATGTGTCAGCTCCATCATCAATGCCGCCTGTTCAATCCGAGTTGCCTACGTAGGAAGGATATCAATAAGGAAGGGCAACAAAAGCGAGGATATGACAATGGGCAATGATGACAGTCAGCCTGAATCGGATGAGACTGCCCCAGCAGGTGAATATAGAGATAACGTCACCACAACTCAATGAAGTGGTTATTATACGGGAAGCAGCCGAAAGGGCGGCATGGTGGTGAGTCGACTGTCTCAACGAATTAATGCCTGGCCTTGAATATTCTGACAGAAATGTCTTGATACGTGGACAAATTAGCACTCTTTTGTGATCGAAATTATTCACCTCCTCCGATCTTGCCACCCGCTTAGAGGTCATGATTAGTATCTGGAGACATGAAATGCCCCAGAGGAATATTTGGTGCCACGGATTCTCTATGGATTGTCCCCAAGATCTATTTAGGACGGACTTACAAACGAACCCCAGCGCCATTCGTCAGTGCTTATGCATTATTGTGAATCGCAAACAACGCTTACTACTCTAATATCTTGAAAGCTACACCTACTTCTCAGATAGATCTGTTATGGTCACAGTTAGTAAGTTACCCATGATCATGGAGAAGAAGTGCAAAAATACGCACAACCCATCCATGGCATCCGCATTTAGTTTAGGTAGAAGCGTGTTTCTGAGTCTCGACCCCTACAGGTACGCAGAATACGCCATTGAACTCCTGCCTGTGAACACTACCTGTTTAATGTTCGATTTCAACACAATCCTGGCTGAGGTCGGTCTAGCAGTAGAGACAACTGTTCACGCTGCAAATAACCGTTCGATATCGGATATCTTGACTGCAATTGCATTTCGTTTTCCTCACAGTCAGGCTGAGGTGACGAGGCTAGACAGGGCTAGACGAAATTAAGATTTGACCACCATAAGCGAGCACAAGTGACCAATGGCTGATTTTCCGGGAGTAAGTGAAGATGCACGCCAGTTCGATACTGTAACGCAGGCCTACGGACGAGCCGCGGCAGCGTAGAGCGCGGCTTATAAGTATGGTGGTCATTCTTGGATTGGCTCCTGGTCCATATTCTATAATATCGTTGTCATAATTGAAGCTACGTAAACCGGTCGATGCCCACCATTATGCATGAGTTGGTGCCACCCGTTGATCAAGACCCCGCTTTGCTGAGACAGAAAGGGTTGAAATCCCTGGATAACAGAGCTGTCATCCGTATTAGTTGCTATGAGGCGTCTGTATCTCTGCAATAATGGGTGAATTGAATGATACACGATGCAAGATTGATAAACATATTTGAGGAGAGGAAGTGAACATCGGTATTTGTTGAAATCATAACAACGAGATGAAAAGACTCGTGGAAAGTGCCGAAAAAGCAGTAAGATAGTTGTGTACGATCATTGCAAGACGAGGGTGATGGGTGGTGATGGTCATCGATTAAGAGGGCCGTGCCACAAAGGTTAATATATGGCAATCAAATAACGTAACCCCGATGACAAATGGCTCGCGAAAATGGTGCCCACAATAATAAAACCAGTATATTCAAGGACGACATTGATTGTGCAATGCAAAACTTTGGAGCGACAAGTGACAGGGTATTGCATTACAATATATAGAGTACTTGCTTGGTGTCGATCATTGATATGATTGCGACCTCAGTAGGACTGTTTGTCAATGTTTTGGACCTTAGGTATCTAGAGCGTTACTCGCTTCCTCAGTCGTTTCGCTCAACACCTGAGTATTCGCGTTCTTACTTGGTAGTTGGTACCCACACAGGTTCAGCACATCGATCAGACCAACAGATCTGCATTCTCGGAAACTCCTCGAGGCTTCTCATCTTCCCAAACACCCCCGTCCTAGTAGTTTCATGCGCAGATTCTGCGCTCAACTGGGGTTTCGTTGCCTCATTCTTCTTCACAAGTGCATTGTGATAAATGTTTTAAATTTTGAGGCGAGCAGGCTAAAGACACCCGTCACGATTGCATGTGCTCCAGCATAGACTGCATAGTACTTAATATTGGGCTCACTACGAGCGAGGTGCAGGAAAATAATCCCTATGCTATAGCGAGTTTGCATCGTCAGGAACTATACGCAATAAATAGTTGCAGTTCCCCATAGAAGATACCCACCAAAGCGTTGCCACAATGCGGAGGCTACATGCATCAAGAATGAGCTCGCCTTAGAGTTAGCTCATGAAGTATGGTGGACATATAGGCGAAATATGGTGGCGGTAATTGGATTTATAACTTGCATCTTGGGCGTGAAGTGTATGTAGCAAGGTGAAGATACAGACTGTTGTTTTATGTCAGACGAGACAAGGCACTGCCTGTCACTGCAGTTACTGGAACAGTATCTTTTTCACGAATTCCGTGTTGTACACAAACGTGTGACATCGTGAGACCCGCAGCGTTGACGACCAACATCAGCATGGCATGGCAGCGCGTGTCTCCTGTGTGGGTTATAAGTATATCACTCGGTCCCGATCCTAGCACCATTTTTCACCTCCACCAGTGCAATCCGAGTCGAACAGCACCATGTCAAACTTGACCGAGCCTCCTCCGCCGTTAACCGAGAAGCTGACTGTCAAGAAAGTATTAGAATCCAACGGTGTTGATATCGTTGTCCTGTGAGCAATCAGATCATAGAAAGGAAAATTGTGGTGTGAAACTGACCACTACTCATTGACAGTTCTAATATCATCAATAGTATCTGGTGAATTGTTAATTTCTTTTTGATTACGATGATCTAGAAATCGTGAGCCAGCATTGCAGTCATTTTCATCCACCTTGGATCAACCATTCCAGCACTGGAGCCATATGTCAGTTATGTTGCTGTCTACATGCTCGGAGTGGGGACCTTCTTTCTCGCATACGCGTTTCTCATCGGATGCTATTGGTGCTGTCTTCGACTGGTGGCACCGGAGCAGGCTGGAAGCAATATTTTCGAATGGTATTCAAAAGCGAAAGCACGCTCGTACGAAACCTTGAAATCAAGCAACGGAAAACTAAGCAAGGCAAGGAGAATATGGTACGCACCGTCCTGTATTGGTTTCTTTAATGCCTGTCAAATTGACCAGTTCCGTATGCGACTTACAGTCATGGTGAATTGATCATGCTATTACCGAAAGAGCGGCTGCTGACGTTCTTGCGATCCCAGCCATCATCGGCGTAGTCAGCATTTTCTTCAGCGTGCAATATTGTTTCCGCCCACAGGAAGTACCCGATTTTAGCATATACGAGCTTCTAATGGGTGTTTTTTTCCTCGTCGGTGGCGCCAATCTAATCCGAGTTGCCTACGTTGGAAGGGTGCCAATAAGGAAGGGCGCCAGAGGAGAGGACATGACAATGGGCAATAATGACAGTCAGCCTGAATCGGGTGAGACTAGTCCAGCAGGTGAATATAAAGACGACGACACCACAACTCAATGAAGATGAAGTGGTTATTATACGGGAAGCAGTGGAAAGGGAAAGGGCGGCATGGTGGTAAGTTAGCTGTCTCCCAATGAATTATAACCTAGCATTGAATGTTTCGACAGAAATGCCTTGATACGTGCATAAATCAGTATTCTTTTGTGATCGAGATGTTTTAATATTATTCACCTCCACCGGTCTCGCCACCCACTTAGAGGTCATGATTAGTATCTGAAGAACAAATGAGCCCCGGAGTAGATAAAACTGAAAGGCTTTTTCTTTGTGTAGCGGTTCACTAGCAGCAGGACATGAATCGCCCCAAAGGAACGTTTGGTGCCACAGATTCACCATAGATTGTCCCAAGATCTGGTTGGGACGAACTTATGAACGAACACCCGAGTCATTCGTCAGTGCATATACATTATTTTGAATCATAAACAACGCTTACTACTCTGATATCTTGGAAGCTACTTTTACTTTTCAAATGGATCTGTCAGGACTCACAGACCCCATGATAATGAGGAAGGAGTAGAAATATGTGTACAACCCATCCATAGCATCCGCAGTTGGTTTAGGTAGAAGCGTCTCAACCCTTACAGGTACGCAGAAAATGCAATTATCGGACTCCTGCCTGTGAACACCACCTGTTCAATGTTCGATTTCAACACAAGCCTGAGCCTGGCTGGGACCGGTCCATGATACAGTAGAGACGACTGTTCACGCTGCAAGCGATCGTGCGATACCGAATATCCTGACTGCAATCGCAATTCGTTTTTCTCAAATTTGGGCTAAGGTGGTGAGACGAGACTGAGGATTGATTATCATGAGCGAGCACAAGTTGGACCGATGGTTGATTTTGTAGGAGTGAGGATGTACGCCGGTATAGTACAATAGCACATGCCTGCGGGCGGTAGAGCGCGGCCTACTATTAGAATGACGGTCATTCCTCACAATACTACAATTAGCTCCTCACCTACATTCCACAAGATCGCCGTCACAAAAAGACCTCGTCGAGGCTGCGTAGACTGGTTGTTGCCCACCATTGTGCATGAGTTGGTGTCACCTGTTGATCAAGACCCCACTTCGCTCAGTGCTGAGGTAGGCCCGAGAAGGGATGAAATCCCTGGATAACAGAACTGTCATCCGTAGTAGTTGCTATGAGGCGTCTGTATCTCTACATTGATGGACGAGTTGATTGATATACCATGCAAGATTGATAAACATATTTATGAAGAGGAAGTGTTTGTTGAGATCACAACAGTGAGGTGAACAGACTCGTGGTAAGTGCCGAAAAAGCAATAAGATAGTAAGAGGCCCGCGAAAGGATAATATACACCACTGTTTGTCAATGTTTTGGACATTGGGTCTTCTCAGTCGTTTCGGCTGAGGTGAGTACTGTATCCACTTGTATAGAACTACGCTGACATGTACGCAATATTCGCGTTCTAAGGTACAGTATATGAATCCAGTCGTTTCACTCATCGGCTATGTATTCACGTTCTCACTTGGTACCCACACAGGTTCAGCGCATCGATCAGACCAATAGATCTGCATTTTCGGAAACTCCTCGAGACTTCTCATCTTCCCAAACGCCCTCCGTCCCAGTAGTTTCGTGTGCAGTTTCTGCGCTTGACTGGAGTTTCGTTGCTTCGTTCTTCTTCGCAAGAGCATCGAGATAAATGCTCTTTGAGGCGAGCAGGCTAAGGACACCTGTCACGATTGCGTGTGCTCCTGCGTAGAATGCATAGTATTTAATCTTGGGCTCACTACGAGCGAGGTGCAGGAAAATAATCCCCATGCTACAGCGGGTTCGCAAAGTCAGGAGCTATACGCAATAAATAGTTGCAGTTCTCCATGGAAGATACCCACCAAAGCGTTGCCGCGGTGCGGAGGCTACATGCATCAAGATTTAGCTCGCCTTAGAGTTAGTTCTTTGAGTATAGTGGACTTACAGGTGAAGTACTATGGCGGTAATTGGATTTACGACTTGCATCTTGGGTGTGAATTACAGCAAGGTGAAGATACAGACTTTTGTTTTATGTCAGATGAGACGAGGCACTGCCTGTCACCGTAGTTACTTGTCACTTGAACAGTATCTTGTCTTGTCCAGAAATGCTGCGTTGTACACGAAATGTGACATCGTGAGATCCGTAGCATTGAAGATCAGAATATCATTCACATCAGGACCAGAAGCGACGCCTAGCGGCTGTATCTCCTGTGTAGGATATAAGTGTTTTACCCAAGCAAGATCGTGACACCATTTTTCACCTTCACCAGTGCAATCGAACAGTATCATGTCAAACTTGCCCGAGCCTCCTCCACCGTTGATCGAGAAGCTGACTGCTAAAAAAGTGTTGAAATTCATCGGCTTTGGTATCTTTATCCTGTAAGTTAAAGCAATCAGATCATAGAAAGGAAATGCGTGGTATGAAACTGACCGCTACTCAACAACAGTTCGAATATCATCAGCAGAATCTGGTGAATTGTTAATTTCTTCTTGACTACAATGATCTAGAAATTGCAAGCCAGCATTGCAGTCATTTTCATCTATCTGGGATCAGCCATTCCAGTACTGGAGCCATATGCCAATTATGTTGCTGTCTACACGTTCGGGGGGAGGACCATCTTTCTCATATGCGTGTTTTTGACCGCATGCTATTGGGGCTGTCTTCGACTGGTAGCACCGAAGCAGGCTGGAAATAGTATTGACGAGTGGTATTCGAAAGTGATAGCACACTCTCGCGAAACCTTGAGTTCGAGCAACGGAAAACTAGGCAAGGCGTGGAGAACATAGTACGCATCGTCTGATATTGGTTATTTTAACGCTTGTCAGACTGACCAGTTCTGTATGCGACTTACAGTTTTGGTGAGTTGTTCATGCTAAATCGAAAAAGTGACTGCTGACATTCTTGTGATTTCAGCCCTCATCGGCATACTTAACACTTTCAACGGCTTGTATTATTGTTCAGTCAAAATACCCGAGCTCGGCATGTACCCGAATGTGATGGGTGTCATATTGCTCATCGGTGCCGCCTGTTCAATCCGAATTGCCTACGTAGGAAGGATGTCAATGAGGAAGGGCACCAGAGGCGAGGATATGATAATGGGCAATAATGACACTCAGCCTGAATCGCATGAGATTAGTCCAGCAAGTGCCCATAAAGATGACGGCACCACAACTCAGTGAAGTGGTTATTATATGGGAAGCAGTGGAAAGAGCGGCATGGCGGCAAGTTAGCTGTCTCCCAATGAATTATTGCCTAGCATTCAGTATTCCGACAGAATTGCCTTGATACGTACACAAATCAGCACTCTTTTGTGATCGAGATGCTTTGATATTAATATTATTCACCTCCTCCGGCTTTGCCACCTACTTAGAGATCATGATTAGTGTCTGAAGAACAAATGAGCTCGGAGATAAAAGTGAAAGATATTTTCTCTTTGTGTAGTAGCAGGACGTGGATCGCCCCAAAGGAACGTTTGGTGCCACAGATTTACCATGGATCGTCCCAATATCTGGTTGGGACGAATTATGAACGAACACCCGAGCCACTCGTCAGTGCATATTCATCGTTTTGAATCGCAAACAACGCTTATTACTATGATATCTTGGAAGCTATTTCTACTTTTCAAATGGATCTGTCAGGACTCACAGATAGTAAGTTCCCCATGATAACGAGGAAGGAGTAGAAATATGCGCACAAGTTAACCTATCCATGGCATCCGCAGTTGCTCTATCATGATTAGGTACATAGAAGCGCGCTTCTGAGTCTCTTCCCCCACAGGTACGCAGAATACGCTATTAGACTCCTGCCTGTGAATTTCACCTGTTCAATGTTTGATAGCCTAAGCCTGGCTAAGATCGGTCCAGGATATAGTAGAGACGGCTGTTCACGCTGCAAGTAATCGTTCGATACCGGATATCTTAATTCTTGACTGCAATCGCTTTTCGTTTCCCTCAGAGTCGGGCTGAGGTGACGAGGCTAGATGAGATTAGGATGTTGATCGCTGTAAGCGAGCACGTTGCACAAGTGACCAATGACTGATTTTCTGGGGGCGTCAGTGAGTGAAGATGTACGCCAGTGCGATACAATAATGCACGCAAGATTGAGGAACATGTTTGAGGAGAGGAAGCAAACATCGGTAATAACAGCGAGGTGAACAGACTCATGGCAAATGCCGAATTCAAAGCAGTTATAAGTTGGTATATGATCATTGCAAGACGAGAGCGATGTCACCGATTAAGAGGCCAGTGAAAGGCTAATATGTAGCAATTGACACGTATCCTTTAACCTCGATGACAATGGCTCACGAAAAAGGTGCCCACAATAATAGAAGAATCATGCCGGCGTCAAGTTACTTGAGCGCCCCAATAACAGATTGGGATGGCAGTAGTAAGTGATGGACAAAAAGACGGTAAGTAGGATTAGTGTAAGATATGATGCACGCAGGTCCGACGAGATCCAAGTGGTTCCAAAGCATACGACAAAGAAAGAATGTTATGCTACACAACAGTGACAATGATCAATTCCGGGATGTATGTTCATGTGAATCAAGTCCGATGCAAGTGCAAGTAAATGGACGAAAGAAAAGCTCCCGACACATGAAACCCTGAATGAAGAATACAAAAACGTTCATTTCATCGCATGAGGGCCAGACGCCCGACGATGAGAGCACCGGTCATGACAGCGGCCAAGCTAGGCAGCACTTGTGCAAATCCTAGAGCGCCGCTCATCTGTCGACCTTGGCTCGTGCCTGCTAGGGCGTCGGCTAATCCTCTCTCACCGTTCGAGGTAGCCAGAACGGAGGGGTCAATGGTCATAGTTGGTCCATGAAGATTCGTATATGCGGTGGTTGGGAAGGTCATCGTTGAGCTCTGGTCCGACTCGGCCAGCGCATTATTGGTGAGGAATACAAGAGCGAAACCAGGAGCGGGTACTTTGACTTGACAAACGTTATTAACCTGGTCACAGGGAATAGTCTGTACGTCGAGTGTGCCATTAAGTCGCCCGTCCGATGCGAATGGGCCGCCGAATGTCTGGAAAATAATCAGTCTAGGTGGTCAATGCGGAAATTTAAGGATGTGCACACCTGTCCAGCCCAGGTGAAGTTGTATGTTTGAGAGACGGAGTCAGCCAGCAGGTATCTGAGTGAGCGTTAAGAGACAATAATTTCATGACAATACAGAGATCACTCACTTGACTTGCACTTGAGCAGGCACTGTCCCCCCGATCGAAATATTCGCAGTGTAGTCGCTATTTCCTGACGGATCCGAGATGAAGTTTGTTAGCGCGACACGGACTGGCTGGCCATTTTCGTAAATGGCGTAACCCGGAGTGTAGTCACTTCCACCATTTGCATCCAGATCCAGGACTTGCGCGATATTGGAGGAGCCCAGCGCTTCTGCGACTACTAGAGCCGAGTAATAGACCGGACCTGCAATAGGAGAATCATTGGCATGCAATACAGAACTGATGCAAGGTAGCTCATACCGATGGTCCACTGATGGAATGTCGACTGGTTTCTCACAGGCGCTGAAGTGCAAAGTTAGATCAATGTTCATGCAGGCAGAACGATTAACACGAACGTGTGAAGGGCTGCGGAAGACAATGGTTAGAGGTTGAATGATGATGGAACTCGAGTTGAACGTACATTGTAATATACGCTCTCTCCACCAACATGGAAAAGAACAGTTGAAAAATTGCTGTATGCTAGCTGGAGAGCATAGTCGATTCCCCACAGTGCGGCCCCGAAACTGTCGCTTAACCCGGGGAAACCTCCGCAAGATGCCGTATTAGTTTCTGTCATGATAAATGGCTTTCCAACGGATTGTGCATATGCGGGGGCACCGGGGAACTCGTTAACAATGTTCTTTCCGGCTTGGTGTGTCAAGAAGGTCGGGAACATTTCTTGACCATTGCGCGGAGTTCCTATGCCGAACAAAGCATAACAATTATCAGTAGGGTACCTTCAGGGTTGTGAGCCGGGTGACGATGCTAGTAAACAATATTTCAGTCACCTTTCAACACTGAGTGCAGCAAGGTTTTGGTTGAAGTCTGTGGCGAAACCGGTCTGCCAGATATCCGGTGGGCTCCACACGCCAGCCAGGTTAGGGCCAATGAGCAGGCTTTTGTTGGGAATATTAGGGTCTGCATTCATTGCGTCGATGAGAAGGCCGAATTCTTCCGTGTAATCCTCGGGTTTATAATACTGCAAGAAGATCAACAATGTGATACAGAATGAGGCTAGAAAACCTTACATCCGGCCGATGACCGTGTCTCGAGTAAAGATCAGGCTCATTACCAGCCTAGAGCAAAAGCAAGTAATCAGAGACTGTCATATTATACGTCGGGATTCCGTACCTGTAGGCCGATTAGATAATTTCCGAGCATTGCCTCTCCGACTTCAGCGATTTGCAAACGCCAGTGTTGAGTGTCATTGAAGGGCACACCTGCGCAAGAAGGTAAGTGACAAAAGGAGTATTATCACGCATTGCATACCCATGTACCAATAGACTTCAGTAAGTGCAGATATCTCGGCCATCATTTTTATGATCTCGCTTGTGAAGACAAGGGGCGGGGTTGATGTCTTGGAGGTGTTCAGTCTCAAGACAATTGAGCGAAACAGATTGCACTTACAGGGCCGGACGAATCCCCATAGTCCTTCTCAAGAGCAGCACCGTCCGGGGTACTAGCCACTAGGGTAGCGGTTTCTTGAGTATTACCACCAACACGAACCCTAACGCTGCCCCCGCGTTGTTGCAAGTTTGCCATAAGGTTGAGAAATGGTACTTGAAGGAAAGAACTGCCGATCGGGGTAAATATCGTAATCCTTGTTAGTAAGCGAATTTGTTACCTGTTCAGCCCGACTACACGATATGTTCAGCGGATACAAATGCGAGTGAAGGAAGTACTCACGGACTTGGGTTGTAACACTAAACTCTATACTGAAGCCAAAGAATGAACCTTCTTGTTGAATTGAAAGCCCGGAGAGATCACCTCCAGTCTGCAGCTCTACATTGAACTGAGTGGGCGGAGGAGGATTAGGTGGGGGTGGTGCAGTTAATATTGTTTGATCATAAGAAGCAGCACCCGTGTAAGAGGCAGAGGCAGCCGTCGTGGTCACAAGTGGTGACTGAACATGCGGACCATAGGCAGTAACAGCTGCCTGGGCAACTTGAAGACCGAAGGAAAAGAGTAATGAATGGACGAGGAGAAGATGCATTTCAATGAAATGTCTGGAAACATAAAAATGTATCAGCTACTTGTGGGTGATTTAGTAAATGTGAAGGAGAGTACCAGTTCCTCTAGAAGATGGTCCGTTGGAAGTTGAGACCAAGGTGCTTCCCGAAAACTGTTACTACAACTTATACCATTTTTAAAGCATTTACATAAGACAAGCGAGGATGGCAAGATTGCGGAACCGAATTTTTGACTCGAGCGATAGAATTGAAAGGAGTTGAACGTTGAAGTACAAGTAGCGATGATAAACATGTAAAATACAGCACAACCGGGACAACAGCTAATATTAATTCATATGAGCGCTTGAAGTAGACCTTCGAGATCAATTTTATCAAATTCCCGAGGTACATAGAACTGGGATGTTGGGTTACTTAGTAAGCATTATCTCTAATTATAACACACTAGATCTGGTTCCGCCTAGCTCTTAACAGAACGCAGGTGATCGAACGAATGACGTCTTACTGTAATACCCCGCCAAAACAGCGTCTCGCCCGTCGCCATTATGTGTTAGCCTGCCAGCATAGTCGACAAGGAGTAATAAATTCTGCATGGGTCCGTCGAATTCCAGTAAGCTCAACCCACCCGTCAGATGGATGTAAGCTTGTCATCTGTAATGACTACTGGGCTTAAAAGCTTAACAGATACATCAACAGAAAGGAGAAATGCAAATGATGAAAAGTACAGTGGCTATATGCACTATGGATGATCAAAAGATGGGACTATGACCTGTGCCAGAGAGCTACAAACTCGAGGGTCGGATTACAGTTGTATGAAGACGTTGTCTTTCCAAGGGTGGGTCATGAGTATTATCGCGAACGTGCGGTGGAGAGCAAAGTGAACTTAGCTCGAGTATTAGTACTTGCACTCAAGTCTGCATTACACAGGAACACTTTATTACTGCCCGTTTATGTCAGATGCTCGAATTTCGTCCACGTCGAGTTTGAGTCTGGAATAGGTCTAAATATAGTTTGTACTCAGGTTAGACGTCTAGACACGTAAACACCCCGACTCGGTTTTGTAGCCTGTTGCCACCGGTCGGTAAACTGAAAATCACGAGATCTCATACCTTGGTCGAGTATAAATAAAGCTTGGTTAGTTATCCTCTGGTCCCGAGCAATTCACAGCACGAAGACAATGGCGCCTAGACCAATAGTGGACGTCAACCAACAGACGGCTGCTGATATGAAGGCAGCACGTTTACGAACCTCTATCAACATCCAGACTGTCAGAAACTATCTATATGGTGATCACTCTAAGACATCCTAGTTCTCGTAGCGCCCTAACTTCGCTCAGGTGGACAGGAGGTGTGGGATCTGCATGAACGCTTGGAAAAGATTCTTGTGCAGGAACCATTATTCGACAAACAGCACAGGTGAATACCTACTACCGGCTATCTTGTCTTTCGTATGTCTTATTCTCTCAGGGACTTTCTAGGGCGGACAGATCAATACATTAGAGGTGCCGCTATCATAAATAGGATGGATGAGTTACGTGGGATACATAATTGGTCTGAAGAAGAATACGCTACAGCCTCGTCACTTCTTTCGGAAACAATATCAATCACACTGCATGACCGTGGTATGCAGACATGTCCTTCACGCAGACAAGATACTGATAATCTGTGTAGCATTCCAACCCGTCTTCCTCGGTCAAGGTTCTCCCGCATTGATGGAAAACTATTGGGACTTGGTGTATGAGAAGGGTATTCAAGGGTACGTTGGCTTCAAGTCCCTTTTCGCTTGAACTATACTCACTAAGAAGCTTTAGGTGTTATCTGCAAACCGAACTCGGTCACGGTACAAATGTTTCTCGTTTAGAAACTACTTCTACGTATATCCCGGAAACCCAAGAATTCGAAATAAACTCTCCCAGTCTTACGAGCACTAAGTGGTGGATCGGTGCTCTGGGAAAGTCTGCAACCCATGGTGCTGTACAAGCAAAGCTGATCTTGCCGAATGGGAAGGATATGGGTCCTCACCTCTTCCTCGTGCAACTACGGTCATTAGGTTTGCCCAGGTGTTACGCATTTTATGGCAATACTGAATACTTTGCAGAGGATCACAAACCTCTCCGGGGAATCACTGTTGGCGATATTGGTCCAAAAGCTTCGGGAGGTAAGTGGAATCTCGAGCTGATTATAATGCCTTGGCTGATGTATTTGATACAGGCATGGCTGCACAAGACCAAGGTTTTGCGAGATTTGACCACGTACGGATACCGAGGACGAACATGTTCTCGAAGTTTGCTGAGGTCACAGCGGATGGTAGTTATATCCAACCTCCTCACGCAAAACTCAGCTATGGAGGGGTAATTTTCTTCATTTGTCCTGATATTGATGTTACTGATACGATATGCCAGATGATGTATATCAGGGCAACGTCTGTCAGTTCTCTGCACTTCTACCCAGCACGACTAACAGTACCAACTCCAGCATGATACCAGGGGCCGGATGGACCATAGCTAAAGGTACAGCTCTAAGCGTCCAGTATAATTTTAAACCTAATCCTTTCGCAGCTGCAACAATTGCTATCCGTTACACGACTGTTCGGAGACAAGGCGAATTAGATGCAGAGGGACTCGAACGTCAAGTCTTAACATACCCTTCAACATACTACCGTTTGTTGCCCATCCTCTCTAGGGCGTTCGTGTTTATTGAACTCGGGCGGTATACGGTTTGTTCTATTTTATTGTCCATTAATCCAAGTACTCATCTTCGCGATGGTCAGATAAAAGCGTTGACTCAGATGCAACAGCGCCTTGCAAGTAGAGACACATCCCTTCTTCCAGAGATGCATGCTCTCTTGTGTGGCTTAAAAGTCTTTGTCACTACACACGGAATAACTGACATTGAAACCGCTCGGCGTTCTATGGGCGGACACGGGTACAGTGCATTTGCTGGACTAGGGCGATTATACGTTGATTACCTCCCCTCCGTAACGTGCGTTTTGCCTTTTGAGTGGTGACTGACATTGAAGAGGTATCCAGGTTCGAAGGGGACAACTTTGTCCTGGATGGACAGGTAGTGCGCGCCGCTACGAAGTCATGCAAAGCTGTGCTTTCGTCAACCTCGGCTGTTTCCACACTTCCCCTTACATCGGCTTATCTGCGTCTCTTGTCCACAACCAGCGAGCCCCCTCCACAGGTCACCGCATCAACATGGCACGATGTCCACAGCGTTGTCCTTCTTCTAGAATGGCGTGCTGCCCTCATGGTAAGGAACTTTACGCAAACGCCAGCAGGTAGAGATGTGGATGCGAGCGTCAATCAGCGCTTGGCCAAAGCCGTGACAGAGGCATTTGTCGCCGCGCAGGTCGGTGAGATGATTAACAATCTCTCCAATTTACCTTGGGAGGACGCGAAGGTTGTCGGCTCCCTTTATAGGCTGGTTAGTCGCTATCTTCGCTACTGGAAACTCTTTCTAATTGCATCACTTCAATAGTACTTACTAACATGTGCTGAGAGCGCACTCGTGGATCTCCTTTCGGTTGGCTTGATTCGTCATACAGGTGCCGGCGACCCTACGCAGGATCTCCGTTTAGCCGTCAAAGCTCTTTGTATTGAAGTCCTGCCCAATGCCATTGGTCTAACCGATGCTTTCGGCTTCTCGGATTGGTCCCTAGATAGGTACTTGTAAGCGGTATCTGTATGGTTGACGTATTGACTGGGTTCGATAGCGCATTGGGAGTCTCCGATGGCCGGGTTTACGAGGCACTCTGGAAACGAGTGCAGATGGAGCCGATGAACAAGGATGAAGTTACTCCCGCTTATGCTGTAAGTCTTTGTTCGTGATTTGGTTGTTGTTTACTCAGTCGACGTTTAGCCTTACATTCGACCCATGCTACAACGCGGGCAAGCTGTGGCTCAGCAGAAGATGAAGATTAAAAGTAGGCTCTGAATTTACAAATGATATAAACGTCAAACAAGAGTATAACACATGTAAAACAAACCATGTCAAACTTCTGCAACGCAGGACGCTTCTGCCTGTTTGTTGTACCTCTCCCAAGTACTGAGAAATATATCTTGTCCGCTAAGTGGTTACGACAACAGAATCAAAATCTGTTTCTCTTGGACTGTGCAGGTTCGAAACTTGCCGATTGACAGATTTTTTTCGGAACACGTCTCAAAGATTCGCTCATGAATGGTTTCCTTGGGGGATTTATCTCGACTTCGTTCTGGCAAAAGTGGCTGACACCACAGAATCTAAATCTGTCGAGGACGGTGCCAAAGCAGGTTCGAAACCTGCTGGTGGTAAGGTTTTTCTTCTTTTGAACACTTCTTGATTCAAGATTTATTCATAGATGGTTTCTTTGAAGGTCCAGTCTTATACCACACCAGAATCAAAATCTGTAAAACATGCCGACGAAAAGGCTTTTTTCCTTATCGGAACACACTTTCGATGAAGTTCACTCGTAGAATCGTTCCGTCGGGTCTTCATATGAATGGTATGAGCCAAGTGGTTATCACAACAGACTCAAAATCTGTTTCTCTTGCATTGCGCGGGTTCGAAACCTGCCGAATGAGGAGTCTTTTTCTATCGGAACAGCTTGTCGTTGACTCATGGATGATCGATTCCCTCATATCTCCATGCAATTCGTCTTAGCAAAGGGGACACAGCAGAGTCAAAATCTGTTCGTCTTCCAGTTGGTTCGAAACCTACTGACAACATTTTATGGTGTGGCCTCCTCGGATGCTCATCTTAACTGGTCCTAGCGAAGTGGTCACCACAACAAAATCAAAACCTGTTTCTCTTTGCCTGTGCAAGTTGGAAACCTGCCGAACGAAAGGAAACTTCTTTTTCTATCGGAACACACCTTGATATTCACTCATGGACGCTTTTCTCCGATGCTCACTTTAACTAGCTTTAATGAACTGGTTGTCAGAACAGAATCAAAATCTGTATCCCTTGGCGTGCGCAGGTTCGAAACCAGCAGAACAAGGTATGTTTTTCTATTGGAACACACTATGGCATTCACCCATGGATGGTTTCCTCGGAGGTCAATCTAACTGGTGTTAGCCAAGTGGACGCCGCAACAGAGTCTAAATCTGTTTCTCTTGGAGTTGGTTCGAAACCTCCTGCAGGCAACATTTTTGCGGTGAGGGGACTACTTCTTTCAACCGCAGGTCTCTGTTAGCTCGTCGCGTAACAAAAGAAATCGGTTCTTTTGCCCCGTTCTCGGAGAGACATGTTATGACCTGTCACCGTCAAAAGATTTCTGTTCGTCAGGTAGGCCGGTTCCAGAACTTCTGGATCGCGGTGGATTCACGTCCAAATACCACAAACGCATCCTAGAAGCTTAGACATCGTGATACTACACAATGACCCTTCGAGGCAATTGTCCCCTGCTACAAAGCCGTATAAAGCTCGATGCTTGCCTTGATCAAACCAGCCCTCAATCGCAATTGTTCCAAGTCACAGATTCTTGGCAGCTCGTCTCATCATGTCTAGCATTCCTACGTTTCCGGCACTTAGACAATCTGCAACGTCAATTTCAAGTCTAATCAGGTATTTGACTTGCAAGGTAGAGGTGTCAAAGACGACACCCCTATCATCGGTCGAGGCAACGTGAAATTGAAATTCAAGAGCGGCAAGAGATAAATTATCGCTGGTGTTGTTGATTATGTGACTCACAAGGCGCAAGCTCGCAATCATTGGCCGTACAATGTGTATTGGAGATGGCGAGCGATGCGCAAGCTGCGGGTAACTTTGTGAGCAACGTAAGTAACATAGGTTCACGTCAAAGAATTGATTTAATCCAGCGCATCTTCGAATATGCCAGGGCGAAGGTCGTCGGGAGCTCTACTATGCAGATTGGCTGCTTGCTTCAAGTCACTGGTGTACGTGCATGCAGGATCCAAACCGGCACCAGAACAGATTAGATCTCCGCTCTCTTGGGTGGCACGGGTTCGAAACCTGCCGATAAATGATTCCCCCTCTACACATGGACAGCTCTCATATGAACAATGTGGTTACCCCAACAGAATTGAAATCTGTTTCTCTTGGACTGCGCAGGTTCGAAACCAGCCGACGGCAAGGCCTTTTTTTTTCCATTGGAACACCATGACATTCACTCGTAGATGGTTTCGTTGTTCATCTTGATTGGTTTTGGCGTGGTTATTACAACAGAATCAAAGTCTGTTTCGCTTGAATTACGCAGGTGCGAAATCTGTCGACGACAGGGTTTGTCTCTATCGGAAGTCATCATGTCATTCACTCATGGGGATGGGTTTGTTAGAGGTTTATTGAAACCTGCCTACGGCAGGTTTTGTTTGTACCAGAACAAGCCTGGAAGATTCGCTTATTGGCTGTTTCCTTGCGAGCTCGTCACGACTGGTCTTGGAAATGTGGTCACCGCAACAGAATAGAAATTTGTTGCTCTTGAACTGCACAGGTTCGAAACCTCCTGAGGACAAGGTTTTTTTCCTATTTGAACACACCTTCAAATGACATTGGAGTGGGCTATGCCCGAAGACTCTGCTATCGAAGGGACAACGAAGACCTAGCCTACTACTGCTGCCGATGGCTCTGACGACTCTCTCCTCGGCTAAACCCGGCCCAAACACCGCCAAACCCTGCTCTACTCTCACCCTCCGCCTAGGGGTCCCCTACTCCAGCATTCACCCCTGGATCGTTTCATTTATGGAGCATTTTACATGGTCTTATACAATAGATTATTGCAACAGAATTGAAATCTGTTTCTCCCGGACTGTACAGGTTAGAAACCCGTCGACAGAATTTTTTTTAATCAGGACACGCCTTGCAGATTCGCTCATGGATGGAATCCTCGTACGTTGATCTCAACTTCATCCTGGCAAAAGTGGTTACCGCATGCGGCATCAGAATCTAAATCTGTTGGTTGGACCATGCCAGTGCAGGTTCAAAACCTGCCGAGAACAAGGTTTTTTCTCTTTCAGAACACACCTTGAAGATACAATTATGGACAGTTCCTCGGGTAGTCATCTTAACTGTTCTCAGCCAAGTGGTTACCAGAGTCAAAATCTGTTTCTCGTGGACTGCGCAGGCCACACCTTCTTATTGACTCATAGATGGTTTCCTCGGATCCTCATCCTGACTCCCCTTAGCCAAGTGGTTACCACTGCAGAATCAAAATCTGTTTCTCCTGGCCTGCGCAGATTAGAAGCCTGCCGAAGCAAAGGTTTTTTTTTCTATCCCAACATGCTTTGAAGTTCACTAGTTCACTCATGGATTGTTTCATTGTATGCTCATCTTAACTGGTCTTAGCCAAGTGGTTGCCACAACAGCACCCAAATTTGTTTCTCTCTGTGTGTGCAGGTTAGAAACCTGCCGAACAAAAAATTCTATGTTTCTATGTCATAATTTATCCGTGAAAAGGAATTCACGTCATGGTTTCAGCTTTTCCTCGGAAAGTTTTCTGGCTATCATCCATAGCTTATGAACCTTCGAGAAGATGATTCAATGAGAACCCGATGTCGAGAACTTCGATCCATACGCTGTCGGTCTTGATTCCATAAAGTTCGTTCACTGTATCCAAATGATAGTACACGATATTAGTACTTGTGGGACAAGGTTACTGCCGGCGAAGCTCAGCCTTCATCTAGTGTTGTAAGCTTGCACTCATCTCAGCCGGTGTACTGTACATGTGTGGCATTAGATGATCGGAATTTCTATCAATCATGTATATGGGTTCTAACTTCTCTGGCTGCAATCTGAATTCGAAGTTCAGCCGCACCAGTATATTAAACGACGATATTAGTTGCGCAATGAAAAGTTCGGAGCGATGGGTGGCAGGATATCTTCTAGGATTGCATTACAATGGATGGAGTACTTGCTTGATACCCACACAGGGTCCGTGCATCGATCAGACCAACAGATCTGCATTCTCGGAAACTCCTCGAGGCTTCCCATCTTCCCAAACGCCCTCCGTCCCAGTAGCTTCGTGCGCAGTTTCTGCACTCGACTCAGGCTGGGGTTTTGTTTCTTCATTCTTCTTCGCAAGAGCATCACGATAAGTCTTTCTTGAGGCGAGTAGCCCAAAAGTGCCCATCACGATTGCATGTGCTCCAGCATAGAATGCATAGTACTTAATCTTGGGCTCACTACGAGCGAGGTGCAGGAAAATAATCCCCATGCTACAGCGAATTTGCAAAGTCAGGAGCTATCGCAAGAAATAGTTGCAATTCTCCATGGAAGATACCCACCAAAGCGTTGCCGCGGTGCGGAGACTACATGCATCACGAATTAGCTCGCCTTAGAGTGAGCTCATTGAGTATAGTGGACATACAGGTGAAGTACTGTAGCGGCAATTGGATTTACGACTTGCATCTTGGGTGTGAAGTACAGCAAGGTGAAGATACAGACTTTGTTTTATGTCAGATGAGACGATGCACCGCCTCTCACTGCACTCACTGGAACAGTATTTTTACGAATTCTGCGCTGTACACGAACATGTGGCATCGTGAGATCTGTAGCGCTGATGACTAGAATAGCATTCAAATCAACATCAGCGGAAGCTGTCTAACGTCTGACAGCTGTATCTCCTGTGTGGGATATAAGTGTGTTATTCAGTCCAGATCTTAGTACCATTTTTCACCTTCACCGCTGCAATCGAACAGCATCATGTCAAACTCGCCCGAGCCTCCTCCACCGTTAAGCGAGAAGTTGAACGTAAAGAAAGTATTAGCATCCATCACCGTTGGTATCTTTGTCCTGTAAGCAATCAGATCATAGAAAGGAAATTTGAGGTGTGAAACTGACCACTACTCATCGACAGTTCTAATATCATCAATAGTATCTGGTGAATTGTTAATTTCTTCTTGATTACGATGATCTAGAAATTTCGAGCTAGCATTGCAGTCATTTTCATCTATCTTGGATCAACCATTCCAGTACTGGAGCCATACGCCCGTTATGTCGCTGTCTACACGCTCGGGGCGAGGACCGTCTTTTTCTTATGCGCGTTTCTTATCGGATGTTATTGGTGCTGTCTTCGACTGGTGGCACCGAAGCAGGCTGGAAGTAGTATTTTCGAGTGGCATTCGAAAGTGATAGCACACTCTTGCGAAACCTTGAGTTCGAGCAACGGGAAACTAGGCAGGGCGGGGAGAACATTGTACGCATCGTCTTGTATTGGTTACTTTGATGCTTGTCAGACTGACTAGTTCTGTATGCGACTTACAGTTTTGGTGAGTCGTTTATGCTTAACCAAAAGAGCGTCTGCTGACATTCCTGTGATTCCAGCCACCTTCGGGATACTTAACACTATCAACGCATTGGGTTATTGTTTCCGCCCACCGAAAGTACCCGAGCTCAGCATGTACCAGCCTGTGATGTGTGTCGTGTTCGTCATCAGTGCCGCCTGTTCAATCCGAATTGCCTACGTAGGAAGGATGTCAATGAGGAAAGGCAACAAAAGCGAGGATATGACAATGGGCAATGATGACAGTCAGCCTGAATCGGATGAGACTACTCCAGCAGGTGAATATAGAGATGACGACACCACAACTCAATGAAGTGATTATTATACGGGAAGCAGTGGAAAGGGCGGCATGGTGGTGAGTCGGCTGTCTCAACGAATTATTGCCTAGCCTTGAATATTCTGACAGAAATGTCTTGAAACGTGGATAAATTAGTAGCCTTTGTGATCGAAATTATTCACCTCCTCCGGTCTTGCCACCCGCTTGGAGGTCATGACTAGTATCTGGAGAATAGATGAGCCTGTAACAGAAAAGACTCGAAGGTTCTTTTTTTTGGGTAGTGACGCACTGGTAGCAAGACATGAAACGCCCTAGAGAAACATTTGGTACCACAGATTCTCCATGGATTGTCCCCAAGATCTACTTAGGACGAGCTTACAAACGAACGCCCAGGCCAGTCGTCAGTGCATATGCATTATTGTGAATCGCAAACAACGCTCACTACTCTAATATCTTGAAAACTACACCTACTTCTCAAATAGATCTGTCAGGGTCACAGATAGTAAGTTACCCATGATCATGGGGAAGGAGTGTTGTATCGTGAAAGGTGCCGGTTACTGAGTGCTCGGAAGGAACCGGCACCACACGTCCAGCAGAGCGGCAAGCGCCTTTGCTCCTTGCCCTCGGTTTCTATTATTCACTGCACTATACGAATCGCTCGCTCAATTTCACTTTATTCTCGCTCGCTATCATATTTTCGTCGTTTACACCTTACCATTCAGAATGACTTTCAGCCATGTAGATCTCAATTTGCCGGTGCAAGGAGCCAGCGCTTCGGCGACTCAGTCGCAAAGCTCTACAGCGCAAAACAATGCTGGCACTCATGCTGCCCTGTCCCAGTGTTCTTCTCATTTGCCATCGCCTCCCGCGACGCATTTGCATGGAATCGCTACCACCAATCAGCACCTCCATTCGTCTCCTGCCCAGCAACAAGTGCAAGGTACCTCGTTGTACCAGTCTTCAACAACTTCAGCACCGCTGACTGCCGTGCCAGGAATGCCTTCTAACTCCTCATCGGTGCAATCTCAAACTTCCACTACTCAAACTCTGCGTTCCCATACTGCACCTAATCCCACTGTCACTCATCCAATAGCAGCACAACCGTCTATCACCCAGCAAGGTCTGCCTGTGGCGGTTTCAGCTGTAGCGCAGCAAGATACAGCTGCCCAATGCTGTTTAGCTGAATGAACAGAGGTACAAGCCAGATTACGCGAATTAGATGCAGAAGAGGCCAGTGGTGCCCTCCCTGTGACTGGTGCTCCTGCCACTCTGATTCAGAATCTGTGTGCTGACCCAATGGTGATTGAACGGATGTGAGCTGCGGCAGCTATGGCTCCCTCTGAATTGAAAAAGTTGCTTTACTGGACTTGGTTCCTGGTTTTAAGGCCAACCCACTCGATGCTAGTGAGTAGTTGTTTGTCACTGTCGCTTGCCTACTTAGGCACTACACCGTTGCATGCCCAACTGGGTACTACACCATCGTGAGCTCAGATACTGTAATTAGTTCTGGCTCAAATGCACTGTCTACTCTGGCCTGTGGATCCTTTTGCAATTCTATATGCTTACTGTACCATTACAGTCATTCCTCTGAAGGTTGAGGAGGCCATAAAACAGTACAATACATACCTTACATTGCTATCACTCCGGCTGCATGTATGCAGGCATTTCATAACAATGACCAAGCGTTCACCTTCAATAACCAAGGCAATTTAATTGCCAAAGGTCTAGATCACAGCAAAGAAAGGTCTATCAAGTTTCATGAGTGGTTGATGGCCTCCAGAGTGGTTGAAGAACGCATCACATTTTACCATAGAGCTAGCAGAGGTGCTGCCTTCACCTCGCACCACAAAGCAGTATCTGAACTCACCTCATTGCATGGCTGGGAAATTGCCCATGAGTACGACATATTGCAAAGGGAACCAGCAGTGCAAAATCCTGTGCATGACCTCAGTGGCCTAGACCTAAATGCTCTTACACTTATCGCTACTCAGGCTGCAGCTCGTGCATCACTCATGACCCCACAAATTTCCCACCTGCCCTCTTCTCCTTCAAAACATCCACCCCCTTCTGAGTCGGCAATCAGTGCATTGCAGTCACCTCATAAGAAAGCACGCCTACACTGCTTTTGATGTGGGCACTCTGGTCACATGCCTGGTGACTGCAGTGCTGAAACCACAGCTGCAGGCAAACCAACCACTTCGATCGCACCATCAGCCAAAAGTTGTCATGCGCTATCAGCCACCAATGGAAAGCACTACTGTTTCAACTGGGCCCATTCCTCTTCCTGCTCCTTGGATCCAACTGCACAAATTTCCATGGATGCAGCATTTGCTGGGCATCTGGGCATGGAGCTGGTAGCTGCAACCAATGAACCTGACCCCCGCATAATTATCACCCCACTAATCACTTTGCATGTTGAAGAACTTCTACGTAAATATAACCTGTTGGATGACTGGATGCACATTCTTGTGGGTATAAGAAATGGTTTTGATGTTGGTGTATGAGATCCCCCACTTTCAACCTGTTTATTTCGAAAATCACGCCTCGTTGCTCTTAAGTCCTTCCTTCATTGATTCATATATCACCAGCGAACAAGCTGCTGGCTGCTACTCTTGTGGATATACCCCAGATGAGCTCAAATGCATAATTGGTCCATTTATCTCTTCACCTTTAGGCCTCGTGCCAAAGCCTCACTCGAACAAATTTTGCCTCATCCAAGATCTATCATACCCTTGAAACAAACCCTTCAGTATCTTCTGTCAATGCTGGAATCAATATCAGCAAGTTCCCTACAATATGGGGTTCATTCAACAGCACAGCCGAATTGATCCTCATGTTGCCTCCAGGATGTGTTGCAGCAACATTCAATGTCTCTGCAGCATACTGCATCACCCCCATTCGACCAAGCCAACAAAACTCACTGTGTGTCTGTTGGCGAGAGATAGTCTATGTAGACCAACCACTAATGTTTGGACTATCCTCCAGTGCTGGGGTTTTTGGCTCCATTGCCGATATGCTAGTAGCTATCTATGGTGTGCAGGCTTCAATCTCATTCACAAATGGGTTGACGACTTCCTGGTTATCCACCTTCCCCACCAATCTTGGTCAGAAAATCGAGTTTATTGCCCTAACAGCTTTCTGTGGTGTTCCCTGGAGTATCGAGAAGCTTCACAAATTTGCCACAGTCCAACACTACATTGGTTTCAATTGGAATCTAGACAGAAAATCTGTAGCAATTCCAGCCGAGAAACTAACCAAAATTTAGGAGCTAGTGAACTCATGGCTCAAGCCAGGTGCACAGTTCTCATTGGTAGAGACAAACAGCATGCATGGGAAGCTCGTCCACATCTCCTGCATCTTTCCTATAATCTGTCCTTTGCTCTGAGCCCTATCTACCTTTGCATCAATCTTTCGATCCCCTCAAGCAAAGCTGTTACCCTCCCCCAGTGTCATCCAAGACCTCTCATGGATTGCCAACCTCCTACAACTTCTGCCGAACGAGATCACTCTCTGTTCTCAGCACCCCATGGATATAGGATGGTGGGGAGATGCCAGTACATCCTTTGGCATTGGCATAATCATTGGCCAGTTTTGGGCCATTTGGCAATGGGCACCAGGTTTTCGAGTCGGTCAAAAGCAGGCTTTCGACATTGGATGGGCCGAAGCCATTGCTGTAGAATTAGGGCTCCACTTAGCCCTGCACCTAGGTTTGTTGAATGTGACCAACCATCACAGCCACCTATTTCTTGTCTGCTCGGACAATGCTGGAGTCATTGCAGTAACCAACAAAGGCCATTCACGCAGTGAGGCAATCAACTCAATCCTAAAGCAGATATTCGCCTTGCAAGCATGCAATGGCATTCGCATCCACACCAAGTACATTCCAGTCACGAGGACATCACAGACGCCCTCTCCTGGGGCAATATTGCAGCCTTCTTGGCAGGTTTCCCTGGTGCATCGCAGAAGTCTCTTCCCATTACCAAGCCACCTTTTGGGCAAGCTAATATCATTGTAGCATGTGCCCATACCATTTCCCATCTATCTCATTCACTTCCTGCCACGCCCCAGCCAGCAACTCAAGCACTCAGCCTCAATCTGTCTCCATTTTGCCCACACTGCCGTGCAGACCAACATTTATATCTCTGGCGAGGACCTAACACACCTCCATCTGCAACAATTGTGCACCCAGTCATTGAACACTTAGCTAGCCTGGCCACCAGAGCCTCTCTTCATGATGCATGCAGCTATGGCGCTGGTCTCCACAAATTTCACTTATTCTGTGACATATTCTCAATTCCTGAAGCAGACCATCTTCCAGCTACTTTCAAGCTCCTTCACTCATTTGGCCTATGGGCAGTTTCAGACCCTTCTGAATCTTCCATAAGCTCAGTCCTCCAAGTATCATCATCTATCCCATATGAGCTCATTTCAGTTAGTGTTGCAAGAAAGTATCTTGCAGCTATTCATGCATGGCACATCGCCCAAGGATGGCCCCCTCCCCTCTCAGACGATCACCATGCCAGGATTAATTGGTCATTACGGGGCTTGGACAACTTAGTAAGCTCCCGATTCAAACCACTGCGCCCTCCCATCACTCTCGACATGCTACATGCTATCAAGGCCACCTTAGAACTTTCGGACCATTTTGATGCTTGCATTTGGGCCATGGCCAGTTGCGCCTTCTTTGGAATGATGCGTTTCAGCGAGGTCTCTGTCAAATCACAAGCTGCCTTTAATCCCACCAAGCACCTAACCAGCAAAGACATATACCTGGGTTGTGACCTCTCAGGAAAATCATATGCCTGTCTAGACCTACCATCAGCGAAGACAGCCAAACCGGGCGAAATCCAATCTGTGTTTCTTGTCACCAAAGGCTCACTCTGCCCTATTGCAGCACTGCACAATCTTGCCTCAGCTGTTCCAGCACTTCCCAATGACCCCCTCTTCTCGTGGCAGGATAGCGCAGGCAAAATTTGACCTATGGTCAAGCAGCAAGCCCTGGAGCGAATCAACCACATCACAGCAGCATGGGGTTGGGGCACAGCCTTTGGTCACTCATTCCACATTGGAGGAGCATCCTTTTACCTGGCCAAGAAAGTTGACCCTGAAGTAGTGTGTTTAGCCAGCCACTGGCGCTTGTTAGCCTATGAAACATACATCCGCGTCTTCGAGCAGGTTGCCAATCAACACTTAAGCTTTCAATCACTATGAGCTGCGTCACTGGTTGGGTTAGCTGGCGATTTTCACTGCAGTCTGGGTTCGTCAGCTTATGGGTGAGTGGCAATCTCACCAGCGTCCAAACCAAGCTAATGCTCAGCCCAGCCCAACCACTGTGTGTCTGACCTCAATGATTAGCAATAGACGAAGCTGGATTGTGAAAGGTGCCTGTTACTGAGTGCTTGGAAGGAACCGGCACCACACGTCCAGCAGAGTGGCAAGCACCTTTGCTCCTTGCCCTTGGTTTCTATTATTCACTGCACTATACAAATTGCTTGCTCAATTTCACTTTATTCTCGCTTGCTATCATATTTTTGCCCACCCACCACACCCAGGAACAATTTATCGCACTTTAATATCAGCTATTCTCTGTCATTACATACTGATCTTATTATTACACTCCTATCCTTCATAGATTCATATCCCTACAATCATAATAGTCATTCATTCAGCCCACTTGTCGAGTTTTCCCGCCCACCCAGCTGGCAATCTCGCCAGCATCCGAACTGAGCTAACTGCTCGGCCCAGCCCAACCACTGTGTGTCTGACCTCAATGATTAGCGATAGACGAAGCTGGACCCTAGTTTCCAGGTATGATATGATGCGTTAGCTGTCACATCTAACTATATCAGGTACGTGGGAACATCAGGTGAGTCAGTGGATCTAAACTTATGTAAAGTGCTTGTCTAAAACACAAAAACGCATACTATCCATCCGTCGAAAAATTATTTTTCATGGATGTGCTGCGCTGCTAGAGTTCTAGATGTTTTCCAAAAATGCGCGAACTCTAGTGGACATTTAGTATACTTTTTGTCGATTTCTGCCACGAGGCCAATCACTCCTTTCTACCTCCTACACTAACCCGGATGATAGTATAACTTTGAACTTTCTCACCAGACCCTTGATCGGCGTCCACCAGCCAGCCGCTCAAGCGCTCATACATGGAATCATCTAGAATATAACAAGACATATGTAACTTTCATTGTAAGTTTGCAGTCTATTGAGTCTTTGTCTGATTTAATCTCGAAATGCACAGTGCCTGCCGAGTCAGTTGTTCCCTCTCAATAATGCAGTGTATAATTGCTGGTGAGCACAGAGCAATGGGTTTCGTGTGGAAATAAAGAGCGGTTAGCGTAAGCATCGGACAACTATTTGAAAAAGAAAAAGCTATACGTTGCATATCAGAGATCTTCGTAACAGTTTGCGGTGCACTCAGCACTGTCCAACGTTGCAACTCCTACATATGACCTACGGTGTTAGATTTGGGGCTGTGACTGACCGTATTAAATGGCATGCCGCAGGTGAAAGTTAGCACACCAGGAATATTTTCATCTTCGCCATGTCAGCTACGACTATAGGTTATCAGACGGCACAGGTGAATCCATCGCTTTCTAGCTCGTAGTACAATACTCATGTTTAATTGTCTTTGCATATCGATAGTATTTTACAGGTACGCACTTCAACTACTAGCACTAATATTTCCTGTCTGACGATGGAGATAGTTGGGGCGATGGCAGCAGTGGTGATTATCTGAACTGCGATCATTTTTAATGATCTCCTCATCTTTGAACCCAGGTCTTCGACTACTGCTTGACGATTCCACAAGAGGTTTGTGGCCCTTTTGAGTCCGATGCACGCTAAGTTAGCTCGCAGGTCCAGTTGATCTGGGGAAGGAAGTGGGACGTTATTAGAGTCTCGTTCACCCTCACTCGTTATGCTACCTTGATGGGCACTGCCATGACCACGTATGGTAGGTTGCAAGACCTTGCATTATGTATCATGCCTTGACAATATTCAAGCTGCGGTGACTGACCGGTCTAACTACAGAAGCGTTCGTGAACTCGTGGTTTGAATTAGACTCTCACTGACTGTCCTTACAGTGGCAACTTTCAACGCTGTCTCATAGAGTAAGCAACGCTAGGACAGACCCGAATTTAGCGTGGACATTGAATGCTCATTAAGGTTTACATCTGATAAGTATCATCGCTGCAGAAGGTCAGGCTGATGGCGCTTTCACCGTGTTGTACCAGTACTCGTATGCTTATCTACTACTCTACAGGCTTGCTTATTTTTCGCACATATGCCTTTTGGTCTCAGAGCAAGAAATTGCTGGTGTTTCTTCTCATTTTTGCTGGGGTAAGCGCAACTTGATGATCCACCGATCAAACCCAAATTTTCATTTGGACAGTTTTCTATTGCAGGGGCTGTTGGGGTTTCAGAAGTTGTGAGCATCCTCCGTCTCATTAATTCTCCAGGTACCCGCGCTTTATGATATCGAGTGACCCCTTTTACTAACCTATCGTAGGGTATGACCCGACAGGTTGTGTATTTGGAAGTGGAAGGCGTAGCGCCATACAGTATAGTTTTTTGATCCTTTATGAGCTAGGTAACTCAAGTTGATGCTACTAAATGCGGGAGCTGTTAACCTGAGATGTCACAGTGCTCATGATCCTTACGATATACAAGAGACTCAACTTCTATAAAGGTATTCGAAGTCGCCTCGTCTCCACCCTTTATCGCGATGGGATGATATACATGACCTGCATCACAAGTACGTCCTCTTGTTTATGAACTCATGCAGGTCCAACAATAGTCATCCAGTGGTATCATTCGCAAATATTATTATCGCCTTGGTTGTTCCTGTGAGGTTTTAGGCATTTGGATCCACAGGACTTACTAAAATGCTCGACCTGTAGGGCACGTACACTAACATCCTGGATGCGTCGGTGCATTCCTTTATCTCACAGACTCTTCTGCTGACTTCTCTCAGACCGCAACTCGTGATCCACGGAGTGCTAGCCTCTCGTATCTTGTTTAATCTGCGGCAAAGCCGTGAGTCTGATTCTATTATCATTGACAGAATATTTCCACTCGCGGATACGCGTCGCTCTCCTGGAAGCCGTAGTGTCGTATTTGTCAATATAAACTCAAGGACCGTAGAAGGGTAGTTTTGCATTTTCGGTGAATCGGATTCCTAGCCCCCATAAGTGTATCCATTCACGCTTCTTTTTATATTATTTATTTTTGCCTGTTCTACTTCCATCAGCGAACATGCATGAAGTTTACTTTTTCAGATTGTACTAAGATGATCTTATGTTTGGTGTTACATATTTTTTATAGAAAGTCGAGACGTCTCTAAATGTCGTGAACATGAGACCATGTACAAATAAACACCTGATGATTCAAGTACTGGCATGCCGCACAACACCCATCTATACTATACGCTGACGATCAACTTTGCAGTCTCAAGTACCGCTACTTAATGAGAAGCTCGCGACCAGGCCCGTTGAGAGAAAGCACTGTATAACGTCTTGGTCTACTAGTAGAACCGTCTACTCTTTGACAACATCAAAGTTTCGATACTTTCTACACAGGCCCGGGGCCCCGTGTTCCTACTTCACTATCTTCATTTCCGGAGCATCGTACTCGTACACTTGCAGTACGCATTGCGCGGGTCCTCCTTAAGTGCTGCCCGTTCATCCACCCTGGCACACGCAACCATTCTTTTCATGTCCTTCACCCTGGCTCGCCCACCACTCCACGCTGGCATGGACAATGCCCGATGGTCATCTTACTTTTCGACAGCTTACCATGACTAATGCTGCCCGCGTACTCAAGACACTCGCCAATCAGCCAGTCCTCGCCAGTACTGTGCGTCCTGTCTATGTTTCTCAGTCCTCACTCGATAAACCTTCAAAGGTCTGCAAGCACGAGTCAGGGCTCGAGGGTGAACTCATGATCGCAAGATTCTGGGTCAATGGCATCAATCTATTGCAGGGAGCCAAATGCTAAGCAACGGGTCGCATTTGCAAGAAGAGCTCCAAGTTACGGACAAGCGTCATCACTGGTGGGGGCGTTGCGGGGAATGGAAGAGTGAGTTCTGAGGGTGGCTACTATTGGAATATTTCGATCCTGCATGTGCTTCCAATGGGACCTGGGAGCTGAACTATGTGTTCATCATGATTATTGATGTGATGCGCTTGGCAGGTTCCCAGGAGCATGGAATGATTTTCTCACTATATCGGTTGCGCCCAAAGCGGCAGTTAGTGGCGTAAGTAGCGACAATAAATTGTCATTTAGCGCTGGACACTGGTGCGCTATGTAATCCTGTACCTAACTCAACTTCGACATAACCATCATACTAGGCGGTCTGTGTACTAATTAGTATCTCCTACCATCCCTTCCCGACTATCGCTCTATAATACTTTGCCTTCTCTACCCCGCCAGCAGACAAGACAAGTATAGCTTTTGCATTCGGTCTTGTCCACCTTCATCGCCATGCGGGAAGGATGCATTCGTATGTTCATCTCCTGGTTGAGGCCCATCATCAAAACAACTGCATTTCGATCGTATAAGCGTCTTCTCTCTATTCTTCTGCGAGTGATCCGACACTGTCGATCTCTCGTAAATGAAAAGGAAGGAGATTTTCGAGAGCGGCCTACTCTAGCATTGAGCTCTCAGCCAGTAGCCAACCAACCCGAGCCAAGTCTTGCAGTGCCATTACTTGAAGCACCTATACAAGCTCGAGGGTCCCACACTGGAACGAACGTTCAAGTGCCAATTCCTGAGCCTCGTGAAGAAACGAATATCAGTGTCTCAGCTTATGATACACAATCTCCCCAGAACCCCGCTTCGTCGTCCACACCAATCTCTATGCCCGTGCCCAGCATCCCCATGGTTATCGCCACACCACCACCACCTCCTACGAAGCCAGGAAATACCGTTGATATCATTCTAACTCCCATTGTACCCGAACCACAGGTCAAACGATACGACAGGGATGTTCGAGTGTACGTAAATTATACTATGTCGAGCGAGTTGCCGTTTTAATCCATACTCACAGTGATAACAAATACAAGCCGTTTAAGGTTAAGAAAGGTCTTATGGACTGTTCAGAGTAAGCACGTTGGTGAGAGAGCCAGTGACGAGATTAAGATGTTCTCGTAGGGAGCTTGTTGTAGAAGGAGGATGGCAGCCTCTCACGCACCCAGAAGGAGCTTTGTTCTTCTATGAACCATATAAAGTATGTCTACTGCCTGTTCCCAGTGCATGACTTTACTCAAGTCACACACCAGAGAGTTTTCACTGATGCCGATGTTCGAATTCCTGCAACTACAGACAAAATAAACCAAGCTGTCGACAAAGCGTACGAAAAAGCGCGTAACGCAAACATCCCCTTGGATTTGCTTGTCGAGCTAGGGTTAGAGCTCATGATGAGAGATGGAAAAGAAATGTGGGGCTATTACTTTGTCGACCACAAAAGACGTGTGATTTTCTGGTTCGAAGACTACGAATCCTCTGACCTTATGAAGAACATTCGAGGTGTAGAGAGCAAAAGCCACGTCAGTAAGTTCTTTTCGTGGAATATGCTCGTCTCGAACTCTTGTAATTGTGTCGCTCTCAGAGTATGCATTACATTCTCAGTATTGGTTCGTATGACCTCCAGATGTACGCATGTTCCCTCACTCAACCAAAGTAAATGTACTCACACTTTGTTGTAGCCCTTTTCATCTCCGATGATTTACATACGTTGGCAGGAGACACATTGAGCTATTTCCAAACAAACGCATCCTTCCGAAAGACACTGTCGTGGCACTAAAAGAAATTGTGATGCATGCTCATGCAGGTAATTAAAGATCAATAAGAGTTTCGCGTCGTACACGATTGACTTGTGATAGAAAACATCACTTCTGAAACGTGCCTAGCACCTTTTGCTCCGGATGAAGTTGCAAGCATGCTTGACCTTGTGGATCATCTTGAGGGTGAATCAGTCTCTGATGCGGGTGGGCTGTTATTGACAGTCTTTTCAGACAGTACTAACAAGGAGCGTGAGCACTCTGTGTGGATCACTGGTAAGTCTGATCGGAATGTCAGTTGATTGCTTCTGATACGTTTACTGATTTCAGCTCGACTTATGAGGCTTTTCAGTGAGTTTTGGCTAGTAATCCGCGATCTACATTTCACATTTCCTGATTACTTTGCTAGGCAACGCAAAGTTTGTCAATTTCTGTGGACAATCAGGCGCCCGGCTTGACGTAGATCAATCGTTGTATGGGGACCATGATAATCACTCGAAAAATATCGCTCTTCGTATCATGAATGTCATTCTGTTTGGATCCCCAAATGCTCAAAGCAGGGCAATTCGCAAGATATGGGTCGATGAAATCATCGTTCAACCAAGATCGAAGAATTTTTTCGATAGGCTCACCACCGAATGGAATGGATATACAATATTTGTGAGTTGCGCTTTTGTTTTGTATTGCCATACAATTAATGACTGTTTCAGTCTACTGTGATGCTTGCTGTCGATATCAGTTTTCTCGCGGTCCCAGCTGTCGCGACTCAAACTCCCGCGATCGTTCTAGCATATCTGTCTTCCCTCTGCGCTTTGGGCTCCTTAATGGTCTCATTGATCTTGGCTGGACAGGTTAATGACCGCCGACGAGGCTCTGCTGCAGACGTGGTAAGTTTCTTTTTTCGAATGTATTGCCTACATAATTTATGTCTGTAGGCCTCTTTCATGGTAGGGATGTCGCGGTCCCATACTCGGCCTCGAAAGCCTTGCGCTAATGCTCAGCCTGCGTTTGCACTTCTGATTTTGGGGGTCAGTTTCTGGGTTACATTTCATGGATTAGTGGCTCATTGTTTGACAGAATGGCGTTCTTTGCTGGAGCATTGTCTACCCTCATTTTCCGCACTTCTGGCGTCATCGCCCTCTCGATTACATCTCCGATTTGGTTCGCCGTATTCGTCCTAGCGACGTGGCCCGTACTTGCCGCCAATGATATTCACATTTCTCACCTGAGGATCTGGATCATAAAACAAGTTTTACCCCAGGCTGCGGGTCCGTTATCTCTCATGTCTAATCTGTGTTATTTGATTGCAGGGGACATTCTGTGGCGCGATACACGTTACATTTTGTATATGGTGTTTGCAAGTTGATTCATGTGGATACCCGTTTCCTCCTGGATAGGCCCACAAAATTTGACAGCTCTAGATCTGGGATTGACATTCCTAGCGCGAGGCTTGTCCATCTCTTTTACATAATCCACAAAAATGTAGGACAATAGCCTCCCCGCCTTTCTTAAGTACCAGTATGCCGAGTTCTGTGATAATATTATTATCAAGTTGTTACAAGGTGTGGAGGCTTTACTACCAGGAGCGCTTACATGTTATGATACAACTCGTACGGGCTGAAATCAGAGTCAGAATCAAGGACTGAATCGCCAAGTTTGACTCCCAATAATAGTACTTACAACACTGGCATGCGCTTACTTTTCGTTCACAATCAACGTTCTACGATAGTCGCGTCCCCTATCACGCGAATTGGTGTCAAAACACTGTCAAAGATTTGCGAAAGTAGTTGCAATGAACTTTTACCTGGATATGATAAGGGTAACTACTTAAAGGTATGTTTAGATAGAAAAAAGCTCGTTCGGCAGGTTTCTAACTTGCGCGGGCCAACAGAAACAGATTTTGATTCTGCTGTGATAACCACTTGGCTAAGACCAGTTAGAAGGAGCATCTGAGGAAACCATCCATGAGTGAATGCCAAGGTGTATTCGGGATAGAAAAAACACTTGATTTCAGCAGGTTTCGATCCTGCGCGGCGCAGCAGACACAGATTTTAAGTCTGGTTGGCCGTGGCCACTTGCCCAAGATCAGTTAAGAAGCGCCTCCGAGGAACTGTCTGTAAGTGTATCCTCAAGGCGTGTTCTGAAAGAGAAAAACTTCATTCTCGGCAGGTTTCGAACCTGCACTGGCACAGTCAAACAGACAGATTTAGATTCTGTTGTAGTACCCACTTTGGCCAGAACAATTTGAGATCAACCTATGGGGAAACCGTGCATGACCGAATCTTCAGGGCGTGTTCTGATAAAAAAAAAGTGGCTGTCGACAGGTTTCTAACCTGCGTAGTCTAGGAGAAACAGATTTCAATTCCGTTGTGGTAACCACTTGTCCAGGACCAGTTACGATGCTCCTTAAGCGAAACCATCCATGTGAATAACATTGACTTCAAGGTGTGTTCAAGTAGAAAAAAACCTTGGCAGCAGGTTTCGAACCTGTGCAGCCCTACAGAAACAGATTTCGATTCTGTTATGGGGACCATTTGTCTAAGACCAGTCGACACGAATCTTCATGGATACTATCCATAGGCGGATCTTCAAAGCATGTTCTGATAGAAAGAAATCCCGTCGGAGGCAAGTTTCAAACTTGCCCAATCGAACCTTTCATCAGCAGGTTTCGAACCTGCGCAGTCCAAGGGAAACAGATTTTAATTCTGTTGAGGTAACTGCCTGTCTAAGACCAGTTGAGATAAGCCTACATATGATGGAACCCTCATGAGTGAATGGCATGGCGTCTTCCAATAGAGCAAAACCTTGTTGTTGGCAGGTTCCGCACAGTCGCAGTCCGAGTGAACCATATTTTGGTTCTGTTGTGATAGCCACTTGCTCAAGACCAACTAAGATGAACCCCGGACTAAACCATGTCATAATTCCTGGAACGTTGAGATAAATACCTTGTTGTCGGCAGGATGCACCAGAATCGCAATACTAGTTCGCATGACCCCGAGTACGCACGTAGCCTCACTTGACCAAAGTGAGCCCATTTGGCAGCAGCTCTTTGGTTGTAGGGACTTTCTGTAGCGCGTGCGGCTATAACACGATATCCGTCGATTTATGCCATACGGCACCTCTTTCCTCTCGAATACCCATGCACAGGGTGTAAATATCAGCTCCGGGTTACCGTGACTGCCTCGTTCTCTTCTTGAAGCCGGTTCCGTGGCGGTGTTAAGAAGCACGACTGAAGCGGTGTAAAGCTAAAATCACGAGGCCTCATCCCGGGTCACGGGACATATATGTCCGTCACGGTGTCCACCGCCTTATGCAGAAAATACTTGTTAAACTATGGATGACAGCGTTTAGTTTGCCGAGGACCGGATGATCTACATTGTGTAGATCATGCTCGAGTCAGTCTTGGCATGGACATGTCATGTCGTGCTACCGATTCCTTGTCGTGGCTCACATGGAACGCGTGAATGATTTTGTTATAACATTCAAGGTAACATTGTCAAATGACGATTTGCCAATTGAGACTGGTGCAGGTAATTGGCACTGCATGCTGGCAGCGCTGTAGTAGAATGTCGTCGATCCGACACATCAAGACATGAAATAAATCACAGGCTCACGTACACTGATCATCGCATAGATCGACACAGGATCATTTACGGCGGGTGAGGTGGGATAACATGTCAAAGCATCACGGGTGCAGGGTGAATTCATGAATGATCCGTAAGATTCATCCAGCGAGTCTTTTCAAATTCATGTGAGAGTCAAAATCTCACGGAAGGTGACGTAGTTTCATTGAAGGTTCTAAGGAGAGTCTGCCACATGCATAGTACTTGTGCAGACTTTCGCAATCACAGGATATAAGTGGCGATGACCCCCACGAACTCAACGCTGTGCGATTCCGAAGACCCCAGTGGGAACGTAGTAGGTCATCATTATCGGCTGTCTGGCATGATCCGGAATCCAGTGAACGTTAAAAATCATTTAATCATCATAACAGTCAATTGCGCGAGCCACGTGGAGTGTTGTACTCGGATATAAATGTGCTGTGGCACGACTGATTGGGCAGGTTGACGCCGGTAGCTGACTGGTTCATAGCGGAGTGGTACGATTTAATTTTTTCAAGTACCGTAGCTGAAGAAGCATCGGCTAGCTACCGAACATCGTACGAGTTCGATCTTGAAGTCCAGGGACGAGAGATTAGCAAGGATTACGAACGATATAACGTACTTGAACGTTGTTATTATCATATGCGGCCGCGGAGTGGGAGTAGTTTTGGCAGAGTCTGGGTAGATAACAGGAAGGTATAGCTTGGCTACTACCTAAAAAGGTGGCAAGTGGTGGTTCGCCCTGAACATGAGAGCGACAAAAAGCATTGCTGTGGACTCGGAGTGGTATTAGCAAGGCTATCAGTGATGTCTTGTCGCCCAAGAAAGCATAGCCAGTGATATATGATACTTGGACGTGTGTGTGTAAAGCGGAAGGATGATTGAAGGAGGTTGTCATCAAGCTATGTTGGGAAGCCTCTTACAAGCGCCGTGTCTATATAATGAATTCTGCAGGAACGTGAAAGTTTGCTGTGTTGGTATCGAGATAAGTTGTTCGGTTGGGGAGATACGGAGGAGAACAGTGGGTAATATGGGCGCATGCCAATGTGTGCGCATGGTACAGTCAGTCTAGACGTTTCGTGTTATCAACATTCAATTCTGAAATACACTTATTGTTTCAGATTGAGACAGTAGATAAGTACGTGGTAAACTATAACTTGTTTCCGGTATTGTGTGAGACTGTGCCGCATCATCATCGGTTTGCTTCCGGATCTCCTCAAATTACCGTTGAGACCCCAAAGTATAATGGTAGATGAGCTGGCTCTCAGTGACGAGTACACTCCAACGTTGGCAACGACTATGTGGCGCTTAATCACGTTGGAGGAATGGAGCGAGGAAAGCGGGCATTTAACTCAATCAGATATCTCAATCCGGGTCTGTCGCGAACTCGGGTCCAAGCTGAAGATAAAGGACCGGACAAAGTGAAGAGCAGTGCGACCAAGGGACGAAAGAGAACCGAACCGACTTGGGAAGTGATCGGGGTCTTGCCAGGCCATAATTAGCCGATTACATTACCGCAGGTAATGTAAATAAAAAGTGAGAAATGACCGTCGTACCATTCCCTTGTCCCTTTACAATTCTTGTAAGGCCTCTCATTTTATTGAGACTGGCTAAATCTTCTGCCGCCATTACACAAGGCAGTCCACTCCGACACTAGCTCATCGCGACTTCCTTCGAGCGTGTCGTCCTTTACGGTCAGTACCCAACACTGCTTAGTCTCGTTTCACTCCGTATCCAATTACTGACCGGTTTCGGGTTCTTTTTTATAGCTTCGGACGCGTTAAGTATCATTTCCCATCCATCCCACCTTTCAGTCTCTCTAGGTCACCACAATGCGCTCCATTCTCCAGCCTCTCGCTGGGCGCACTGTGTTTGCACCAATTGAAACAATCGTCTTCTTCGCCATCGTCGGAACTCTCGCTTACTTCCAGGTCCTTTCAGCAATTAAACACTCTTCATTCTTCGCTCCATCCGTTCCTTCAACCGTCCGTCCAGCCCATGCATTACTCCGTGATGGCGAGTGGGTTGGCGTCGATGAAGACTGGTATTTGAAACGCGTCAAAACAGCAGATGCCCGTCCATTGGAATTACAACAATTAATATTTTCGTTAGATTCTGCTCAGTCTTCGGTCACAGTTAGTATCTGTCCCTTTTTATTTTTACCATCATCATCGTAACACGTCACCTTTGCCAGGTCACTGCAGACTCGGCACCTGTCGACCTCGTATCATTATCACAATCTATTGACAATATTACTCACCATATAGCTCATGAGCTCTCCACGCCATCAGGCGAGACATATACGTCGCTATGCTATTATCCAGTGTCCGCTGAATCCTCGGCTTCATGTTTTACTACCGCATCTCTCCAGACCTCCCGCTCGAAGATGGTCACCCTGTCTTTTGCTCCTGGTGCAAGCGATGCATTTGTAGACGCGTTAAATCATAAACCCACTTTTGCAGCTGATGAATTTGGAGTAAGATACCAAATAGAGACCCACGTCACGGAGACCATCGGCGAAATGAAAGGTGGTAAATGGATGGCTTATGCTGCACGAGCCCTTATTGTGCGATTCTGGGAGCTTACCAAGGTCAGTAGTACGAAGCTTATTATATCATGTTCTCGCCATACTCACCTTCAATCTAGAAAGCAGATTCATTGGACATCTTGCTTGTCATCGTTGGCTACATCCTCATGCACGCGTCATTTATTCGCTTGTTCTTCTCAGCTCGCGCACTTGGTTCGAACTTGAAGCTTAGCATTGCAATCTTGTCATCATCCATCCTCGCATTTATGCTCGCTCTCCCCATCTCGCATTACCTTGAGATACCTTTGGATCCAATTAGTCTCACCGAAGCTCTGCCCTTCTTTGTCTGCACAGTTGGCTTCGACAAGCCCCTCCGTCTTGCAGCTGCAGTGTTCAACCACCCTCATCTGTTATCTCCCGTTAAAGAGGGCAGGTGGCGTGGCCAGATGAAACCCGCTGGCGAAGTAGTCATGGAAGCGATCGAAAATAGCGGCAATGCCATCTTGCGCGATTATGCACTCGAGATCGCCGTCCTTTCTATGGGAGCGAAAAGCAAAGTTGGTGGTCTGAAGGAGTTCTGCGCGCTTGCGGCACTGACCCTGACATTGGATTGTGTTCTATTCGGCACCTTCTATGCCGCAATGTTGGCAATTATGGTCGAGGTTAGTGGTCATGTGATCTCCTTTTTTGTACCAATTGGGTTAGGGTCGACATGACTCTTTCTCTGATTGTTCTCCAGAACATTGCTTATGGTGCCCAATTGTCTTAGGTCCGGAGGATCAAAGCTGCTCGTGATATGACAAGATCCCGGAGCTCAAACAATTTGACTGAACGTAAACCAAGTGCTCTCGTTCGTTCATCTCCCCAAGCCCAGGACGCCAGCCTTAGCCGACAGCTCTCAGAGTCCCTATTGGGTGTCAAGGGCTCTATGCTCAGACAGAAGAACAGCCCACCGCCAGAAGTTAAGGAAGAGAACCCCCTCGCACGTCTTAAGCTTCTTCTGGTACGTCATTGCTGCAATTATTTTATTCTCCTAACACTGATGTCTGATCGCATAGATCGCATCTTTCCTGACCCTGCACATTCTGAACTTCGCAACGACGCTTACGCCCGCAACTATCTCCAGATACCAGACTCAGACCTTGATCGACTCTGTAGTACGCGAGACCTCGGTGTCACATAAAGTCGACATTACCTCTCCTGCCATCGCCAGTGTGCTTGCCAACCTTGCCGCTATCGATTCAACTCTTCAGGTAGAAGCAGACTCCAACGTATCCGTACCTGCCGATCTCCTTGTCAAGATTGCCCCACCCTTGTACATCCGCGTCACGCCACCAGGTCCAGTTCGTCCCCGCGCATTATTCAGATCTACCGAGGCCGTTGAGAACTTTATGACTGGTTGGACAACACTCGTCGGCGATCCCGTTTTATCAAAGTGGATCGTCCTTGTTCTCGCTGTCAGCGTCGCACTCAACGGTTACCTTCTCAAGGGTATCGCTGAGGGTGCCATGCGTGGACTGCAGCCCAACAATGTGCGCTTCAGGTCGGTCGTTGCTGAGAAACGCGAGAAGGATGACGAGGAGATTGTAACCCCTGGGGTCAAGGCTGCTGGTGCACGTCGACGGTCGTCCTTCGTGGTTGGTGATTCCAAGCCGCCTTCACCAAGTTCTTCAGATTCCGAGAGGCCTATCGTCCGTCCCATTGCCGTCCGCCCCATGCGCGTCGTTGCACCCATTGCAATTCCCGCTTCTACTGGCGTGTCTGCACACATGCTTGACATGAAGCTCCGCGCACAAGCTCCACCTCCACCCAGAGAGGACCAGCCGCTTCAGTTCCCTGTCCGGTCTTTGGAGCAGTGCATTGAGGTGTTTGAGAATGGGCCCCGTCCTGCATCAGCAGCTCTTGCGACGCTCAATGACGAGGAGGTTATCATGCTTGCACAGAATGGAAAGATTGCTGCGTATGCGTTGGAGAAGGTGCTTGGTGATCTTGAGCGGGCAGTGACTATTCGTCGTGCATTGATCTGTGAGTCTTTTTTCACATGTCAGGGATATCGGTGCTCATACGACACCTAGCTCGTGCAACTGATACCAGATCGCTTGAGTATTCGGATGTCCCCATGCACAACTACGATTACTCTCGTGTCCTTGGCGCGTGCTGCGAGAACGTTGTTGGTTACATCCCTATCCCTCTTGGTATCGCCGGTCCTCTTAACATCGACGGCGAGCTTGTTCACATTCCTATGGCTACTGCTGAGGGTACACTCGTTGCTTCTACTTCGCGTGGTTGCAAGGCCCTGAATGCAGGTGGAGGTGTCACAACTGTCCTCACCAACGACGCCATGACTCGTGGACCTGCAATCGACTTCCCTTCCATTGTCATGGCTGCAGAAGCTAAAGCATGGATTGACTCGGAAGAAGGCTTTGAGATCATTCGTGAAGCATTCGAGTCGACGTCACGTTTCGCGAAGCTTCAGCGCCTCAAGACTGCCATGGCTGGTCGTACGCTGTTCGTTCGGTTCGCAACACGCACTGGTGATGCTATGGGCATGAACATGATTTCCAAGGGTACGGAGAAGGCACTTGAGGTGTTGCAGAAGTATTTCCCGGAGATGATCACGCTTGCTCTGTCGGGCAACTACTGCACGGATAAGAAACCTGCTGCTATCAACTGGATTGAGGGCCGCGGGAAGAGTGTTGTTGCCGAGGCTGTTATCCCTGGAAAGGTTGTCAAGAGCGTGTTGAAAACCACGGTTGAGGCACTCTGCAATCTTAACACGAAGAAGAACTTGGTTGGCAGTGCTATGGCGGGCTCGATTGGTGGCTTCAATGCCCACGCTGCAAATATCCTCACTGCGGTTTTCTTGGCGACTGGTCAGGACCCTGCCCAGAACGTGGAGAGCTCGAATTGTATGACCCTCATGGAACCGTAAGTCATTATCGTTATCATCTACGGGGTTTGATACTGATGACTATTGGTAGAACAAACGATGGTGAAGATCTCCTTATGACTGTATCTATGCCCTCGATCGAGGTCGGCACTGTTGGTGGAGGTACTGTTCTTGGTCCTCAGGGCTCCGTCCTCGAGATGCTCGGGCTGAAGGGCTCACACCCCACCACTCCCGGCCACAACGCACAGCGCCTTGCCTGTATTATTGCTGCTTCCGTCATGGCCGGTGAGCTGTCATTGCTCAGTGCTCTTGCCGCCGGCCACCTCGTCCGTGCACATCTCGTCCACAACCGTTCCCAAGCCAACACCCCAACGTCGTCACGGCCCGTTACCCCTGGACTCATCGCCAGCGACATCGTTTGGGAGCAAAAGACCGCCGAGAAAAGTCTTGGACCACGGCCTGATCCTGTCCTCACGCATTCATTATCGACGACATCATTACCCCCGTACACAGCAAACCCGGAGACGGAAACTGAGACAAAGCCATCTCAGTAGTGCCAGCTGACCGTGTCTCCATGATACTAACATTTGCGATATCGAGTTTGACTATTATCATTCTTTCTTTTAGACTATGTCTAATACTCATCTACATACATCAATATCTTTTCCCATTGCTTTCGCTTAGCATCTAGACGGAAAATAGCTATAGGATCTTTATCTTTGTATATTTGTAACTAGTTGGCTTACACTACGTAGCGAGCTTTGTCTTGACCGCCTGTATGTTGTGCGCTCAATGAATACCTCCTGATTGACAATTGCAATGTGCGTGCTAGACAGCGTTGAAGTCAATGGTTATGATTAATTATGACCTCATAAGTGATGCAAACGAAATTCGATAACATTTATATAAAATCTGACCCGCAGATGACCTCACGACGCTCCACAGCCCATCGGAGTACACACATCAGGTCCGGTGGTCATCCGCTGTGCATTGTGCCCCTCGTCCTGTCCATGAATCTACCCATTTTCGAACCTTCCAGCGAGAAACCAAGTCCTTGACGGCATGTAGGTGAGTTGGCCAAGAAAAAGTAGGACCAAACACGATTCTTGAGTGTACGCGAATTAATAATGCCAGTACTGATAACCCGGGTAGCCCACACCCCACCCATTGGCATTGGCGTTAGCATTGGCAGCCCCGGGATACACATTGGCGTTGGCATTGGCATTGGCAGCCCCAGGGTACACATTATAGCCGTTCGCGGCACCTGCAGCGCCATAATACAACCTGGGGTCATATTGGTAATATTGAGGTGCCGCAGCGGGCACCTGCCATCCATTGGCGGCCCTCGCGGGCCCAGCGTAGGCTTGTGCTATATTCAGCCTGCCTTGAAGGACCCCCAACATGTTGTAGTTGTTTTGAAGAGGTTGGTTAGCAGGACCTGGAGCTGGAGCTGGGGGCTGGGGCTGGCGTTGAAGCTGGAACTGGAACCGGAATTGGGGTTGAAGCTGGGGATGGGGTTGAAACTGGGGCTGGGGCTGAAACTGGGGCTGGGGCTGGGGTTGAGGCTGGGGCTGTACCTGGACTTGAGGCTGTGGTTGAGGCTGGGGCTGAGGTTGAGGTTGAGGCTGAGGCTGAGGCTGGAGCGAAGTCAGTGGGGCATTGTGAGATGCGGATGCGGGTGCGGCGGCAGTACGACCATTGCGGCGCGCATGAGGAACATAACCATGTTCTGTCTTGCGGTGGCGCGTCAGGGAGGCAGGGTTGTGGGTCTTGAAGCCACATTGTTGAGGACAGACGTACCGCCGTTCGCCAGTGCTAAAATTGATGTTGTCAATGAGGTGGGATCGTCGACAATTATGAATGAACACTTACTGCTTGTCAGAATGGATTTCAAAGCTGGGCTTTGACAGCGTTACAAAGTCACATCCGGCAAAGCGACATACGTGAGCCCTGGCAATGAACGAATCAGTGAGTTGTATAGCATACAAGATAACCACGGACCTGGCTGAATGCGAGGCTTCGTGTCTCTTGAGGTCGGTCCATTTAGTAAAAGTTTTATTGCAGTCAGCTTGAGCGGAGCAAACATAGTTCTACACGTTCCAATCTCAGTATTGATTGGGAAGAAGTATGCACGTGATTAGGCTCACCTTCATATGAGACATCTTGATTGCAGAGGAATATGAGCAGGGGCTGTTACTCGATTCTGTATGAGGTGAATGCTAGTTCTCTTTGGAGTGATGATGATGCTAGGTAGGCATTCGTGCTGATTTATATACATTTCCTAACGCTGTGGATATACCATTGTTCTTTACGGTGGGCGGACGCTTCATGAAGTTGTGGACACTGGACAGACGCTTGTGGTAGAAGAAACTAGTGGATCTGAGCCACTGTGATGGCGGAGCGTGAATGATGCATTGTCTACCGTTTCAAGGCTTCGAACAATATCTGACCTGCATGGTACACATTGCTGAAAAGAAAATTGACATAGCAAGCACTGGTAAGGCGTGGCGTGCGTCTGTGGATGAAGATAGACGCCTGCGCGAGTATAGTAGCCCAATTTTTGTGGATGAGAGGCTTATCCCCACTAAGGCGATTTTAGATACAGCATCAAAATCAAATGGTAGTTGATGGGGAATGAAATATCAGGCCCGTGTAGTGACAGTAGAGGATATCGATAATCGATGTCGAGGTCGATGCAGGTATTGATTCCGGTTTGCTTCAGGTCCTAGCTGAGTTTGAAGCAAGGTTTTGGCCTCCAAATCTAGACGGACTCGCTGAGTTCATCCCTTCATTTAATCGCAACTTTGGACTGGTAGAGCATACCCATGGAGGGATGTGCGAAGCCTCTATCTTATGCTGTTGGTACCAAGGAAATTCCGGGAATTTTACTGATACACCTTCAAAGTTGAGTCCACCAGTGACGCTTCAACATTTCACCGCTTCAGGCACGTTCTTTCCTCACGAGTTTGCCTTTTGCTTGCATATCACGGATGCGCTGGCAGTACTTGGACATGAATCTATCCACAACCATATCTGGTCCACCGCAGCCGTGCTCGCCGAGCCAGGTAGGTTACTCATTATGCTGCTAATTGGAAAGACAGGCACTCCAATCCACAATATTATATTATCTTCGGGGTCTCGAACGACTGGCATATGCCATGGCTTCATTACATCTGCGCTCCACCTTGTATCATCCGGATCAACAATGCTGCTTAGAGCCATCTTTGGCACTTCAAAGCGGTTGTTGTCCCTATCTCCGTCGAGTTCAGCTACTCAACAACCTACATAATAGTCCGTATCACCTTTTCGTTCCATCCTACCACGCCTTCTGTTGAATTGACCATTACTTTCACAAAACCATGCAACGACCACACATACTGGCTACATATAGGAGCATATAGGGCGCACCCAAAGATGAATTTTACATAAAGTGCGCCGGCACGGGTGCAGCGTCATCTATACCCGTGATTCCTCTTCGCACAAGAATCTCCGCAACTTCGCATCCAGTAACTGAATTTATTACTAATCTACCAATGGGGAGAGGAAATCGCGGACTGCAGGTTGACCCTGGTGGTAATGACAGTGAGGCTCTCATCGTCCGGGGCGAGGGTGGAGAAGATGCCAGTGTCGATAGATTTGTGCAAGTTAAGCATCAGCCGAGAAATGAGAGTAACGGACATGCTGCTCCGAGGTCACGTTTAATTTCAACCCACGTCTATCGCATCAATCACTCACCAACTAGTAAATGCGCCGAGGGTGCCACTCATCATACCCTTGCCAATCGTCAGGAAATAGTCAAACTAATATGGAACGCGAGTCTATGTGCTTACTGAATCAACCTGATTCTAGCTGTGAGCATTTCGTGACATAGATCAGTATTCACTAGCGGCTCACGTAGTACGTCAGGATGTTCGGTATATTGGACAATGCCATCGCTCTGAAGGAACGCAAGGATCAGAACCACTCAAGTCACGGTCTCGCTAGCAACCTCACCCGAAATACATCGCACCTGCATTCGGTTGATTCAGCGTCGAAAGCACTGAAACAGGGAGATATTTATTTACCATCGTGAAATATGGTATTAATAACATTTCTCCTGGTGACCAGAGACAACCGCAGCAAACCTTTAGTCTTGCAAATCCTGTACACTGTGAGGGTAAAAATGAGCGAGTCAAAGACAAATAGAGCCACCCATGCCAGCCCGAGACCTGCAAGTTGACAACAAGTTGTATATAGAAACGAGATGCAGAATTTACTAACGGATAGATCTGCAGTGGATTTTGAGCAGGTGCACAGAACGTCAAAGAAAATGGTTTACGTCTCTGCTGTATATGTTTCGTAGCAACCAATTCCTGGCAAGATGATCGTATTGCCTGAAAACCGTCCAAACGTTCCCACCTAGAAAGAATTCGTACATCCAAGTGCAAAATGGTATATGAACACGCACCGAGGCTGCTCCTGCAAGAGCAACGAGGACGATTATCAGCCAAGCAAGCAGGTGCTTGCTACGGCCGTAGAGAGCATACGTGCGAATGGTCATTATAACTGAAATTCTCAATATAAGAGTTTGTCGAAATGAAATTCCACTCACTGCAAACGATGATTGCTTGGGTAAAAATGACCAGTTGTCTGTACAGCGTATATTTCGAACAACTAAGTCTTTGTTGAGCAGAGCAACAGGGAAGAGAGCAAAGTAGAACCTCTACAGAAAGAAGTTGTGAGCATGCCAGTTGAGTACATGCATAACGAAATCACAGAACCTCGTCTGAAACAGGTAGGAAATCCATAACTAAGCCGCAGATATTGGAGAGGAGAGCGACATAGCGATTAAGCAGAAATAAAATTGCAGACAATGCTTTCGGACGACACCATATAAAGGCAATTTCTTCTGGTAGGGTGGTCATATGGTCGTATATCAGGATAGCTAGATTCAGAATATCATGTTATCGGGAATACAAGCACTACAGCCAATGCTCACTATTTCCCGCCAGAGTAGCGTAAATGCACATGAACCTGGAATATTCAGCCGGCATCAGGATACATGATCGATCAGGTCCATGCGTGTGCATGTGTCACTCACATCTGCAGCACTTCTGAGTCAGTGGCATCCATTTTGAATTTTTGATGAGGCAATGAGAAGGGTGTTGACTCTGTTGAGAAGTGCCAGTACTGGCAATGTGCAGCGATTATATACCAGCCCCATTTAAGAGTCATTTACAAAATCAGTCATCAGGTACTATGTATGCAGCACGATGTTTTCTTGCTGAAACACGAGGATAATCATATTGCCAGCACAGCGACCATGAGGGACTGAAAAAAGCAACCTAATGCAACTTGCGACACGCGGATATTTTGATACGGGATATCGGAATGACCTTTTACGGTTGTTAAATCAGATCTAGACGCTACGTGGCAAAGCGCAGAACGTTAACACGCCGGTTATTCATGATGCATGAGAAATGAAGGTACCTTGCGTCTATTGATCACTCTTGAGGCCTGAGGAGTGCTCGCTGGTTTTTTTTCAACTGCTCACATGGTTACCCGAGTAAGAATTCAACTGTGGAAAGAAGGGATGTGCATGACTGTTGAGCAATTTGCAAACTTTGATTGAGTCGGACTCTGAAACACCTGACTTACAACGCCCAGTGTACGATGCACATGCAATTGACTAGCTAGCTGCTAGCAGTAGCAATTACAACAGCAATAAGCCTATGGATTTACTAGCTCCGAACCACGACAAAACACGAGCGGCCGACACCACACTCAGCTTCAAAATTTGTTATTCCAAAGGCCCGCAAGAAGGCCACTCCAGTGCTAGTTGCAGCCGACTTCAATTCCGATAAAGAAAATCTTACTGACGTGGATGAGACGAATGGCACGAAGAAGCCGCGCGTCCATGTTATGACACAGTAAGTATATATTGTCATGCTTGTGCTTTCTGCTAATATCTTATAGTTGGTCGAAACCAGAAAATCACAACCTCACAAATCAACCACTCACACCAATCGAAAACTCAGTCACTCGGAACTGTGGTCCATCTTTAGTTTTGACAAGGGCATTCCTGGCTTGGCTGTTGCAATTGATAAAGGCAAGAACACCTCCATGGAGCACTGCGTCGACATTGCGATGTTTATCGGTTATATGTCTTTCTCTATAACGCGCTTTAATCATGTCCATGTTCCATTCGGTGCATTCGTTTCGTCAAATCTGTGACTACTCTCCGCCAACCTCGCGTCTGGGAGCGTGGTGGAACGACTTGGAACTCTGGCTGTCACAGCACCCTGGATATTTTCATTGCTGGCCACTAATCAATACATCGGTCCCTCGTTGGGAAAGGGACTGATCCCATGCTTGCTTCTGTTGGTCTCTCCATGAGCAATTAGTTCCCGATGGTGGCCAAGTAGAGCATTGACAAATATATGGGTCGCCGTGTTCGATACGATCTTGCGGTCATCGTCCAAGACCACTGCTTGTCAACACTTTCAATGCTATTTGCTGAGAGGTGCGGTGCGCAGGGAACCTTCAAGTATATTCATGTGGCTTGCATCGAGGTTCGTACACATTACATTCAGTTGGTATCTTATTTGTCCGGAATAACATGAAAGGCATGATTATTGCCTGGTTATTCTCCGGACTCCTCCTTCAGCGTTACAGACCCCTCTTTCAGACCTATGCACATCACTTCTTGCTCGGCATACAGCTTCAGACACATAGCGATTCATTGAACACTCTGATTCTCCCTCGAGCAGAGCTTGCGGTTGAAGCCACGGGTCATGCACTCGTTTATTCCGCTGGTTTTAAATCTGCTCTTCCGAAGCTGATTCTTGATCTGCACGAATCGTCATCCGCCGCGACCTACGATGTTAATCCGGATTCTGAAACACATTCGTGAAGATGAATTTATCAGGTTGATGTCAACACTTCACCATCCATTGAGGACTACGTCTCTGCACCCATTGTCTGACGAGGCGTAGAAGGAGTATTTTGAGGCGATGTCCATTTTCACTGCCAACGCTGTTCCCGTTATTGATCAGGTAAACTCCATGATGTTATAGGGTTTCTTATCGTGAGCATTAATCATTGATACTCCACAGCTTACATTGTTCGGTTCTCTTGCAATCGAGATCATCTGCTTTCTCAGACGTTCTCAGAGACCCCTCGAGGCTTCTAGATTTTAAAAGGTTTAATCTCTGCGCATTCCCTCATATCTCGGTGAAGACCTTGCATAGTGCGAGGTTCTCAAATTTCTTGATGTCGCTATAATTGTTACTACGAAGTCAATGACTCACACGTTGCCTTGACTTGCATTCGGTTTATCTGAGCAGCAACCAATTATCGGTATAAACCTTGGATAACACTCAGGGCCTGACCAATGAGATGTTCTGCTTTATATAGGATCGATCTTGGTTCTTCGATACCGACCAGAACCAAGGTTTGGAGTACAGGAGCGAAAGTCGATGGACGATTCTTGGACGGTTGGATTCTTTCTTCATTCAATTCTGCCGATCGTTGTTACTTAGCGCTTGTAGTCAGCAGCGCAACAAGTATTGCCTTGAGGCGTGCTCGAGCCATGTGCTAATAATAGCCTGTTATTTTATGTAAATGATGCACTGGCAGGACCTTTCTTCATTTTACTACTTCGCTACATACTGATTCTGATCGTCGACTGCTATTGACAATGAGGAAAGGCAACTCATCGAGGAATTCGACTCAAGAAACTCGCACATCTAACGAAGGAACAGCTCGTGGAAGTTCGGTACGTGGCCTATTATGATCACTTAGTTCATTCCACTCCAGACACTGACATCAACACATCCTTCGTCTAGCACCGATCCCGTGGCAGACTCGGTCGATCTCTGGAGAAGGATCAGGACGGTGCAGGCAAGCTAGGGGTCTCGGTGAGTCCACGAGCATGCGTGATTAGTGTCCTAGAACACGGCTAAGATTGCAACAAGCGCCCGAAGGATTCTCGCAGTCGTAGCTCTGTTCTTCCTAATGTGTATCATCAAGATGCTCCTTCGATCACGAATATCACCGAGGTAAGTTCTTGACCTTTGTCCTTCAGTTTATCTCAAAGTTTTGGTGGTCATGCAGATTCAGGCTGCTTCGTCTGGTGAGACCAATACCCAATCGGCACTTTGGGATGCACGACAGGCTGCACAATACATGAATCCACTGTTGGGATCTGCGATGGCTGTGGCGTCTGTTGGCCAAGACGCACAAGGGGATCTCGATGCTGCTGACGTTTTCCAGGACACATATCTCAAACCGCTCAAGATATTCGACAATGTTATTGGGAAGATCGCAGATGTATGGACTCTCATCTCGATCGGCACCAAACTAATCGAGCCCCACAGGTACATCCTTACGCGAAAATGGCACTGGGTGTATTGTCTTGTGCAGCCAAAGTATGTATTCTTTTTCTCTCTTCCTATCCTGCACCGCTCAGCAATCATTTGTGCAGATTATTCTAGCTCAAGCGGATCGCGATGCAGCGGTACTCGAACTTCTCAAAAAGTTGGATCAAGTTTACACGTTCATGGCACAAGATCAAATACTGGGCCAAATCTCGTCAATGCGCATTATCCTTGGACAGATCTCTCAGCAGACCCTTGAATGTGCTCAATTCATCAAGAATTACTCAGAGACCAAGATTTTGTGTGAGTCACAGCAAGTTACTGCGGATTTGCATTGCCTCAAGCTTTCACCGTGATCACAGGGAAGAGACTCGGAAAGAACGTTGTCTCGGAGACGAACGATACAATCCAACAGTACAGTAAGGTGTTGGATATACTCATGGGAAACTTCCGGAATCAAGTCACTCGCAACGTAGTTATACACGTCCACCGTACAGGTAAACGTTCGGACCTCCTTCTGAATTGAGATATATTCATACATTTTCAGGAGAAATACTAGATCTCAACGGCATGACTTATGCAGCTGGCGCGGGACAAGATACTAGGAAACAATGCCTCGAAGGGACGCGCATGGAGATCCTTTCCCAGATTACAGAGTGGATCAACAGCACTGGAGACAACGTTCCACGCGTGCTGTGGTTATCTGGCCCTGCAGGCAAGGGAAAATCGGCCATTGCCCACACCATTTCCAAGTGGTTCAACGACGTGGGAGGGCTTGGTTCGTGTTACTGTTTTGACCGCCAGCGAGAAGCAGATCGTCGCCATGAGAAGATCTTTTCCACGATCGCGCGCGACCTGGCTGACCGTGATCCGGAGATGAGGCGGGCATTAGCAGATGCAGTTCAGACCGCGAATTGGCTCAAGAATACAGCGGACATTACCCAGCAGTGGCAGAAGCTTCTTATCGGACCGCTGGGAAAGTCATCTGGGTCGACTGTGGGACCCATCGTGATCATGATCGACGCACTGGACGAGAGCGGTGGAGTAGAGACACGAATAGACCTCCTCCGCATTCTGGCTGGTAAACATCGAAACCCCGCTGTTCCCAAAATCACAGACCTCCCAGACAACTTCCGCTTCATCGTCACCTCTCGCCCGCTTGACGACATCAATGATGTGTTTCACGGTGTTCAGCATATCCAACACATGTCGATGGATGATATTCCACCAGCATTTGCAGAGCGCGACATCCGTGCTTACGTATCCATGGAGCTAGAAGGCTTAGGTTTTCAGGACAGAAATTTTGCAGTCCTCGCTGAGACAGCGGATGGACTTTTCGAGTGGGCGCGTCTTGCATGCGGATATATCAAAAGGTCCCATACTGGGCTATCTCGAATGGATTGCTACGACGCTGTGGTGTCACGCGATCATGCTGAGAGAAGCAAGCTATTGCACGACATGTATCGCCTCATTTTAAAAGATATCATGCCCGAGGATGCTTCTCCACATTCGCAGAAATTGCGTTCGACTGCGCTAGCGAGATTTCGTTCGGTGATGAGACAAATACTAAGCACCGCTGAACCCCTTCCTTTAGCTTCCCTTAACGCCATGAGGTGCCATTTTCCAACGCGAGAGGACAACTTCGACGTGGAGCTTGTGGTAAAAAGCATGGGCTCCCTCCTCAGCGGCACCACCAGCCTAGATTCCCCAATCCGACCACTTCACGCGTCCTTCCGTGATTTCTTGACAGACGAACCACACAGTAAAGAGTTTTACATTGACATGTCAAAGGCGCAACATGACCTCGCATTCGCGTCACTTCGTGTGATGGAACACGGCCTTCGCTTCAATATCTGTAAATTAAAGTCCTCGTACCTGCCTAATCGCGAAGATCCCGGGCTACAAGAACGAGTTCAAAAATACATCCTTCCACATCTGTCATATTCCTCTCGATTTTGGACGTCGCACGTACGAACCACAGCTTTCGATAAGGAGCTTGCGAAAGAAGTGAAGTTGTTGTTCGACCATGAGCGGCTGTTTTTCTGGCTCGAGTTACTCGCTCTAATCAATGCGCTCAGTGGTGCAGTTGCTACCCTTCCGCCCATTGCCCAGTGGCTAAAGGTGAGCACACTGCTACTAGGTGCGAGATGAAGCGCTCATGCGCAACCACAGGGCCATCCCAAATTCAAGGATGTCTCGTCAACTGCAATGGACACACAGAGGTTCATTCAAGTCTTCGGCGGCATCATTTTACACAGCACGCCACATCTGTATGTATCAGCACTCCCATTCTCACCTGCCACCTCTCCACTATCGAGGCAGTTTTCTGTATGGTTTCCGAATACCCTTCATGTGGCATCTGGACGTGATATGAACTGGCCAGCTGCTCAGGCCGTGCTCAGGGGGCACACTAAGGGAGTCACATCAGTCTCATTCTCGCCGGACGGCACTCGCATCGTCACTGGTTCGGAGGATAGCACTGTTCGGCTGTGGGATGCAGGAACGGGACAGCCAGTCGGTAAGCCCTTCTGGCACACTGGTCATTTCATATCGGTCTCGTTCTGGCCGGACGGCATTCGCATCATCACTGGTTCGGAGGGTTTCACTGTTCGGCTGTGGGATGCAGGGACGAGACAGCCAGTCTGTGAGCCCTTGCGGGGGCACACTTCTTGGGTCACATCAGCCTCGTTCTCGCCGGACGGCACTCGCATTGTCACTGGTTCTTGGGATGAGACTGTTCGGCTGTGGGATGCAGGGACAGGACAGCCAGTCGGTGAGCCCTTGCGGGGGCACACTAATTGGATCACATCGGTCTCGTTCTCGCCGGACGGCACTCGCATCGTCACTGGTTCTTATGATAGGACTGTTCGGCTGTGGGATGCAGGGACAGGACAGCCAGTCGGTGCGCCCTTGGGGGGGCACATTTCTTGGGTCACACCAGCCTCATTCTCGCCGGACGGCACTCGCATTGTCATTGGTTCTTGGGATCAGACTGTTCGGCTGTGGGATGCAGGGACGGGACAGCCAGTCTGTGAGCCCTTGCGGGGGCACACTGATATTGTCACATCAGTCTCGTTCTCGCCGGATGGCACTCGCATCGTCTCTGGTTCGGAAGATAAGACTATTCGGCTGTGGGATGCAAGGACGGGACAGCCAGTCGGTGAGCCCTTGCGGGGGCACACTCATCATGTCACATCGGTCTCGTTCTCGCCGGACGGCACTCGCATCGTCACTGGTTCGAAGGATAGCACTGTTCGGCTGTGGGATGCAGGGGCGGGACAGCCAGTCAGTGAGCTCTTGCGGGAACACACTCATAATGTCACATCGGTCTCATTCTCGCCGGACGGCACTCGCATCGTCACTGGTTTGGAGGATAGCACTGTTCGGCTGTGGGATGCAGGGGCGGGACAGCCAGTCGGCGAGCCCTTGCGGGGACACACTCATAATGTCACATCGGTCTCGTTCTCGCCGGACGGCACTCGCATCGTCACTGGTTCGGAGGATAAGACTGTTCGGCTGTGGGATGCAGGGACGGGACAGCCTGTCGGCGAGCCCTTGCGGGGACACACTCATAATGTCACATCGGTCTCGTTCTCGCCAGACGGCACTCGCATCGTCTCTAGTTCGGACGATAAGACTGTTTGGCTGTGGGATGCAGGGGCGGGACAGCCAGTCGGTAAGCTCCTGCGGAGGCATACTGAGCCTGTCAGATCAGTCTCGTTCTCGCCGGATGGCACTCGCATTGTCACTGTCACTGGTTTGAAGGAGACGATTGTTCGGCTGCGGAATGCAGGGACGGGACAGCCAGTCGGTAAGCCCTTGCGGGGGCACACTCATTATGTCACATCGGTCTCGTTCTCGCCGGACGGCACTCGCATCGTCACTGGCTCAAGGGATCAGACTGTTCGGCTGTGGGATGCAGGGACGGGACAGCCGGTCGGTGAGCCCTTGCGGGGGCACACTGATATTGTCACATCAGTCTCGTTCTCGCCGGATGGCACTCGCATCGTCTCTGGTTCAGAGGATAAGACTATTCGGCTGTGGGATGCAAGGACGGGACAGCCAGTCGGTGAGCCCTTGCGGGGGCACACTTCTCGGGTCACATCGGTCTTGTTCTCGCCGGACGGCACTCGCATTGTCACTGGTTCGGACGATAAGACTGTTCGGCTGTGGCGTATAGTGACGAGGCAGCCATCGCCACAGCGCACCGCGTCAGACCTTTCAACCCTCTCACATGAACATCGCACGACCAACGCCACCACTACTACAAAATCGAACACTTGGCACAATCACTTCATTTCCTTCTCGTTCAACTCCACCCATGCGCTCTATGACACTTCTGAGCTAATGGAGGGAGCATCCCATGACGACCACAGTTCGACCACCGTTTCCCTGAATAGTGATAATGGATGGGTGGTGGGACCCAAAAATCGGCTCTTATTCTGGGTACCACCCGCTTCTCGACACTCATTTTATAACCCTGTGACTGTGTTAGTGATACCCAGAGGAGGTCCTGAGCTTGATTTGAGCCGTATGGCACATGGAAAACACTGGCGAAAGTGCCGAGAGCAGTGAGTCTCTTCAAAGCCCTTTCTGTTCCTCGCACTTACTTAAGTCATCCCCTGCAGACCTTAGTAATGTGATGATCGTATTATGGCGATTTGATTATTTTTTTGGAGATTTCAGACATAACGTGAATGTAATGCGTACGTAGTTCATACTTTGTATTCTATAGTCTATACCCGACATCCAGTCCGAGTTCAGGGTTGTCCAAGCGACCGACCTATAGCTAACTGTACGACTCTCATGATGCATGATGTTCGTGCTTGTTTGTAAAAGCGCGTAACGATGGACAAGGCATGCTGATTCCATCAGGGATGCGATTGGGGCGTGCGCCGTGAATTATATAGCATCGATACTTCCTCATAACGGACTGAGAAGCTGAACAGGACATCGCTGTTGCGTGTGGTTATCCAGGTTCTTAATGCCCATTGCACCGAGTACACTCAGAGTGTGCTAAAAGTCTGAGAAAAGAGGGTGGGACGGAAAAGGCATAGTTCACTGTAGAATACAACATGTAATCGCAATATCCAAGACGTTAAAGGCGGTGAGAACGGGAGCACCGTGAAAACGATACGTGCAAGGATGATGTGACCTGTGAGGCATGACAAAATAGCTATAGGGGGAAAGAACAGCACAAGAGAAAGCGAACGGGGGAGAAATCGAGGCAATGGGAAGAATGAGACGTTCCGGTACGATAGATGGCATTGAATTGAAAGTAATATTGGACGCAGGTGCACCAGGGTATCACAACAGGCGTCATCGCTAAGGAGCACTCCGATAGTCCATTTCTGGAGGCTCCGAGGAAGGGTCCAATGGTTACAATCAAGTTCTATAAACCTGCATTGAACTCGTGATAAATGAGTGACAATATTTATATGAATCTTTGCATTAGACTAGGAGAAGTAGACTGCGACTCACGAAGTCGTTGAAAGGGTGCGTCCTCAACACACACCCAGAGTCCTTAGTCGTAAATCGTAGTTATCAGGTACTGCGGCCAGACGTAGCGGTGCTTTTATTGCTTCAGAGGCGTGGATGTGGGAGCGATCATACATATACATAAGTGAGTGGGGAGAATATGGGGGGTCTTGATGGCCATGCGAAATTTGTTACGGGCACTCGATGGACGATGACGGAGAGGGACAAGGAAACGAGTGAGAGCCAGATACTGGCGTTGATTCGACGAAGCTGATACAAAGCCCAGAGTCGCATATAAGTACCTATCTAAGGTGAAACCGCTATCAGTATGGGCGTCAAGTCTGACATTGAGTCCGTATCTATCCGAGTGAGCTGGTCCGTGCATGACGGAGTACATCGGCGCAGTGGTGATACAGTAAAGAGGCCGTGAGCTAGGTAAAGAGGCCGTGAGCTACATACAGTGACCGTGACCTTGACAAAATTTGACGCACCGTCCGAACTGAATGAGCTTTTGAGACTTCGCGAATTTACAACCTTACGTAGAAACAATTTACATAATTTCTAAATTCGACTAAACCTTGCAATGCAGCAGTGAATCCAACATGTCAAATACTACGTCTTGTAGTTGGCGCATTTGCACAAGGGCGCACGACAAACTGTGAAAAGGACATGCATTCTAGGGTATGTAGCCCTCCTCACAGTACGTATGCTATTATCCCTTACTCACTTGATCAGGGAGAATTCACTACATTAGTCCTATAGCTAACGCCCATATAGAACCTTGCTCAACGAGACACGCATATCATTGCTCTCTTGCCCAAGCCAGTCCAAGACATGTTCTCAACCTCATGGCAAGCTGTTCAAGTTGGCACTGGAAATCGACGGCGACATCGAACACCCCACACTTTTCTATGATATGAAGGGTCACGAATTTACTACCTCCGACCTGAGAAGTACCCATCCATTTGTATTTTCACCAGACGGCAAGCTTTTCGTGGCCTCGAGCGTGCCCTCTAATTCAAAGGATGACTCTTAAAAGGTAGTCATCCGTTCAGTGGAAGAGGCAAGGATACTTACATCATGCGTTTAATCTCGACTACTAACGAAGCGAACTAGATTGTTGGCTACAGCCCCCTTGATGTGAGATCTAGGTTTATGGCAAAATCATGGTATGTATAGGTAACAGTTGCCTGCAATCATTACCCCGAAAGCGAAAGGAAAATAATGTTCGCTGGGACTCGACCCAAGGTTCTTTGATGAACCGCCACATTCATCTGGTAGTCGCCCTGTAAGATGTCCCAGACTGGAATTCAAGTATACACTAAAGTTTATTTGGTAGATACGACTTGGACCTGGACCCTCCTCAAGGAATGCCGGTTGGGAATGGCGTATCCTACCTTTTCAAAGATATGGAAACTGATTCATCATCCTCGATCTTCCGAGGCGAAGTCCATTGTAAGGGAGGCACAGCAGACGTCCTCGAGATCTGGCAGTCAAGAATGGCGTATTTTAACTCTTGACAACATTTGGACGCGGATTCATCACCATCGATCCCATAGGGCAACGTCGACTCCACTGGTAGAGGTAGCGACCATACATGCTAAAAGGGTAGGTTCAGTGTATTCATTTCTTGATGACGCGTCTCAGGAAATCACTAGAGGACTATAGTTCCACGTCCACGTCGGACAATGACGACTCAGTCTTCCAGTTGTGCCAGGGCAAATCTCCGTTCACAGTCACTATCGACTCAAGAAGGCTCGACTCAAGCTTCTAGCGACATTAGGAATAATGACCGAGAAGCCACAACCTCACCTTTGGGTCATGACGCTACCGCTCGAAACGACTCGACAGTCTTCTGGGCAAGCTAGACGACCAGGACATATACAAGGCCACATCGATTGAGAGAACCGGGAGAGCGTTGATCCAGGGCTTGTCTATACGGAGCGGGATACCGAGATCGTCAAAGCACATGGATGCTGGAATATTTTCTGGGATTGGTTGTGCTACAAAGGTGAATTCCATCACGTCTGGAGTGGACATAGTCAATTCATGCATTGCATCAGCGTTTTGATATTGTTCGTCTCTTAAATGAATGGTGTTATTTCTATGCTACGACAAATTTTCATCTGTATGCCTAGTATGCTACTTACCAAAATGAACAAGTTACGAGTCTCATCCGTATAAACATCTCAGTTCCTACCAGAGGTTGAGATATGAGCATATTTTGTTTCCCTCCAATGGCACTTTCGAACGCGTGCTGACATGTCGAGTAGAATATATTCTCACTAGTTATTTGCCTCGTACACGAGAGTTCCTATCAGAGACTAAGATAATGTATTCTGACTTGCTCGCTGTTCCATCCGCTCGCCTTGATTCACTTGACCTGCCCCACACTCTCGTAAGTCCAAGTCGAAGACGAACGAAGAGAGACGAACATATATGCTCAACCAGTAAGCTCTTGCACCGACCGTCTTCAGAAACTCTGTCTACTGTAAGCCCGCACTTTCATGTTTCTGCAGTCACGAGGACTATCGTCGAATCCCAGTGGTCTTTTGATTTCGTCGTGTTGGTCACTTCGTCATCCTCATAACGAGTTGACGAGTCCGCAGCTCCATCGACGCAGTCAATTTCCACACTCTTCAAACTAGGTATCATACGGCTTGTGTGCATCCGCTAATGCTAAGTGAGGGCAATATTGTCAGTATGAGACATGCAAGGAGAAGACCAAGCGCATATACATATATCCAGTCACCTGAATGTCCTGCCGTGAACTAACATGACTTCATAAACAAGGGTGCATAATATGCGAAGTCGCCATGGGCGGAGCACTAACAAAAGGAGTCAAAGATGTACAAGTGTTATCCTGAATACGTGTGACGAAACACACAGGGAACTCATAACATGGCCCCACGTACCGGATAGCTGGCCAAGTAAAAGGCAAGCCCTGCAAACAACACAAGAGACCGAAAACACCAACAAAGAAAAATGTCGATGACATACTGCCGGAGAGACCGCTGTGGAAGCTTCTCCATCATCTCCAAGTGTCTTTGATACAGCCCTAGAAATAGGACGGGTGCTTGAGGCATGGGAGGTGCACTGGGGCGAGAGGAAGTGCTGGAAGGATAGGATAGTGTGCACTGAGAGGGACGCGAGTAAGCGCCAGATGGAATGCTGGAGGATCATAAGAGTGCGTAGAGGTTCACGAGGATACACTGGACGGAATGTTGAAGGGTTGTAAGAATGCGCTAAGAGTAACGAGAGGAAGCGCTGGAGGCTCACAAAGGTGCGTTGAGGCTCGCGAGGTATACTGGAAGTTTGCAAGGGTGCACTAGAATTTGAATACGGTGGTGAATTATAATTCGTGTGGTCTATACTATTGTACAGAGAAGAAAAACACGAAATCAATGATGGCACAAAATATAGAGTTTAAGCTTGGAGGAAGACTTCGAAGGATATGTTACTTACTTCGAAGTGGAAGCAGTGCAGGATTCATAGTAAGCACTGGTAAGGCGTGGCGCTGTGGATGGAGATGGGCCTGTGCGAGCATAGTAAGCCCATTTTGGTGGATGAGGCATTCAGGCCTTCATGGGTACAGAATCGAGGCACGACCAGCGGGTTAGACATTGCATGAACGCCGGATGGGCATCACTTCAGGTCCTGGAAGAAATGTATGTAAGGCTGTGCTATTGGTTCCCTTACCTAGAAGCTTATGACATGTACAGCGATGACTCAAGTGTAGGGTACCAAGGAATTGGGAATTTAACTTGAATTCATGCCGCTTATGGCAGATCTGATCGCAGTTGATCGCAGGAGTGTCCTTTCGAATTCCTCACACGAGCTCGCATCTTCTTGCATATCACAGATGACTAGTCCAGGAACCGCGACTGCGCTGGATTGAAATACCCGCAACTCCATGAGGATGCTTGAAAGGCTGAAACCTGCGATCCCTGTGAGTCACCGAGTCTGAGTGTACAGTACTGACCGACCACAATTGAGTAACAAAAGTCTCTTAATGGATCGTTCTTGAAACCTATCATATTGTTAAAGAGCTTGACCGATTTTCGATCGCGCAGGTGGATATACTGATTAAGAGACCGACTATGTGCCTAACCGTTTGCCAAAACCCAGCATAGGGATGAAACGTTCTCGCAAATGAGATTTTCCATATCCTCAGCTCCCATATCCTCTGTTTTGACGCGGAATTAACTCAAAGAATAAAATACTGAGATTGATCCTGACCTTCATCTTCATCTAAAACATGGTGCCGCAGGGCTTTTACTGAAACCTCGAGAGTCAAGCCGTAAGTATAGGTACGCTGTCAGGCTCAAGGTTCATCGATGTTCATCAACCGAGCCTGACCCAAACATTTTAAACTCTAGATGTCGCCATATCCTCCATGGACATCCGGATGCTCTCACGTCTTGCGGATCTGAGATGTGAAGTTAGTTGGATCGTGACTACCAGATTTTGTATGCCGCCAGTCAATATGAGCCCCCGCCGCCAATCGATGGAATCCGATGATTGTGAATTAATATCAAAATCTGCTCCAACAGATAGGTTGATTACGGTGCGTTTGGCATTGTCTGGAAATTCGATGTTGTAAAAACCTATCCAGGCGGTGTCTCAGTAAGCCATGCCTAGTCTGTCCAAAGACAAGGGTGGGTTGATGACGTTGATGGTGCGTATATATCTCGTTCTGTGGGTGCAACAAAGAGAATAGTGAGAATCATCAAGAATGATGCTAGTGAGGCGTTTGTGATTGGGGTTAGAACCAGCATCTACATCGAGTCGGACTCTGAAACACGTAACTCACGCGTCTTTGCTAGCTAGCATGGGCAGTAGCATACGTAGCGGTAAACCTATAGATTGCTTGCTCCGAACCACGACAAAACACAATTGGCCGACGTCACGCTCAGCTTCAAAACTCTGTTATTCTGAAAGCCCGTAAGAAGGCCACTCCAGTGCTAGTTGCAGCTGACTTGAATTCAGAGAAAAAGATATTACTGACGCGGACGAGACGAATAGCACGAATAAGCCGCGCGTCCGTGTCATGACTCAGTAAGTATATTATCATGCTTGTGGTTTCTGCTAATATGTTTTAGTCGGTCGAAACCAGAAAAAATCACAACCTCATTTGTAGATCAGCCACTCACCGATCGAAGACTCTGTCACTGTCTTTAGTTTTGACAAAGGTACTCTTGTCTTGGCCGTTACAACGGGTAAAAGCAGGAACATCTTCATGGAATACTGCGTCGACATTGCTATTGCGATGCTTATCGTCTGCATGACTTTCCCTACAACACATTTCAATCCTGTCCATATTTCATTCAGTGCACTCGTTTCGTCAAATCCGTGACCATTCTCTGCCGGCCTCTGGAAGTGTGATGGGACGACTTGGAACTCTGACTGTTACAGCGCCCTGAAGATTTTCATTACCGCACTCATGGCTGGCCGCTAATCAATACATCGGACCCTCGTTGGGAAAGGGACTGATCCCATGCCTGCTTCTGTTGGCTGTTCTATCAGCAATCGATTCTCTATTGTGGCCACGCAAGGCGCTGACAAATCCATGGGATGATGTGTTCGACATTGTCTTGCGGTCAAGACCACCGCTTGTCGACATTTTCAACGCTGTTTCCCCAAGGCTATTGAGAGATGTGGTGCGCAAGGAAGATTGAAGCATGTTTACATTGCTTGCATCTGTGTTCGTACGCGTTACATTCAGCGATGCCCAATTGACATTGTATTCATCCAGAATGATGGGAGAGGCATGACCATCGCCCAGTTATTTTCCGAGTTCCTTTTTGAGTGCTACATGACCCCTCCTTCAAACCTGTGCATGCTCGGCACACCGCTTGTAATACATAGCGAGTTATTGAACACTCATTCTCCCTCAAGCGGAGCTTGCGGTTGAAACCACGGATCATGCACTCGTTTATCCCTCCAGTCTTAGATCGAGCCGTCATCCACCGCGATCTAAGATGAAAGCCTGGGTTAATCCGGATTCTGAAACACATTCGTGAAGATGAAGCTATCAGTATGACGTCAACATTTCACCATCCAATAAGCACTACGTTTATGTTCCCATCGTCTGACGAGGTGTAGGAGTATTTTGAAGTGATGCCCATTTTCACTGGTAACGCTGTTCCCCTTATCGATCAGGTACACGCCATGATGTTATAGGGTTTCTGATCGCAAGCGCTGTTTATTGATGCTCCGCAGCTTACATCGCTCGGTTCTCTAGCAATCGAGATCGCTTTTCATCCGCAGGCATTCCTAAAGAACACTCGAGGCTTCTGGATGTTACAGGATTTCATATCTGGGCACATTCCTTCGTATTCTGGTGATGAACGTGCATAGTGTAAGATTTTCATGCTCTTTATGTCACTATAATTGGTACTACGAAGTTAATGACTCACACGTTGCCTTGACTTGCGTTCGGCTTATCTGAGTAGCGACCAACTACCGGTACACACTTTGGATAACACTCAGGGCCTGCTGCAGGACCCTTGGAGTACAAGAGTGAAAAGTTAATGGACGATTATTGGTCAGTTGGAATCTTTCCTCATTCGATTCTGCCGATCAGTGTTACTTATAGCGCTTGCAGTCAGCAGCTTGCCTCGAGGCTTGCTCGAGGCTTGTACTAATAATAGCCTGTTCTTTTATATAAATGATGTAGGACCCTTCCTCAGCTTACTACTTTGCTACATACTGATTCTGATCGTCGACTGCTATTGACAATGAGGAAACGCAACTCATCGAGGAATTCGACTCAAGAAGCCCGCACATCTAACGAAGACATCGCTCGTGGAGGCTCGGTACGTTGGGTTATAACAATCGCTTAATCCACTCCACTCCAGACACTGATTCTTCGTCTAGCACCGACCTCGTAGCAGAATCGGCCGGTTTCTAAAGAAGCTTAGGGAGAGTGCGAAAAAGTTAAGAGTCTCGGTGAGTCACGAGCATGCGCAATGAATGTCCTGGAACACGACTAAGGCTGCAATAAGCGCTCGAAGGATTCCCACAGTCGTACCCCTGCTCCACCGGATGTGTATCATCAGCATGCTGCATCGACCCCGAATATCACTGAGGTAGGTTCTCAGCCTCGTCCTTCAGTCTCTCTCTCTAAATTTTGGTGGTCACGCAGGTTCAGGCCGGTCCGTCTGGTGTGGAAGTGGAGGCTGACATCCAGTCGGAACTTCGGGATACACGACAGGCTGCACAACGCATGCATCCACTGTCGGGACCTGCGATGACTGCGGCGTCTGTTGGCCAAGACGCGCAAGGGGATCTCGATACTGCTGACGGTTTCCAGGACACATATCTCAAACCCCTCAGGATATTCGACGATGTTATTGGGAAGATCGCGGATGTATGGACCCTCATCTCGATCGGAACTGAACTAATCCGGCTCCACAGGTACATCCTTACGCAAAGATGGCACTGGGCGTATTGTCTTGCGCAGCCAAAGTTTGTTACCTTTTCTTTCTTCCTATCTTGCACCGCTCAGCAATCATTCCTGCAGATTATTCTAGCTCAAGCGGACCGCGACGCAGCGGTGTTTAAACTTCTCAAGAAAGTATGCGAAATTTACAGCTTTGTGATGCAGGACGAGATGCTTGATAAAATCTCATCGATGCACGCTATCCTCGGAAAGATTTCTCAGCAGACCCGTGAATGCGCCCACTTTATCAAAAATTATTCGGAAACCAAGAATTTTTGTGAGTCTCAACACGCTGTTGTGCTCTGTACCGTGTCGAGCTTTTGACATTATCACAGGGAACAGACTTAGAAAGAACGTCGTCTCGGAAACGGAAGATACGATCAAAAAGTACAATGACGTGTTCGATAGGCTCATGCAAAGCTTCCGGGACCAGGTTGCTCGCGACGTAACCATACATGTCCACGACATAGCCATACATGTCCATGACATAGCTATACATGTTCACCGTATGGGTAAGGGACCGGACGTTGTTGTGACTTATCGTATATTCATACCTGTTCAGAAGAAATATTGGACCTCAACGATATGACTTATGCAAAGGGCGCGGGACTAGATAACAGGAAACAATGCCTCCAAGGGACGCGCACGGAAATCCTTTCCAAGATTACGGAATGGGTCAACAGCACGGGGGACAATGTTCCACGTGTGCTGTGGTTATCTGGCCCTGCAGGCAAAGGCAAATCTTCCATCGCTCACACCATTTCTAAGTGGTTCAACGACGTCGGAGGGCTTGGTTCGTGCTACTGTTTTGATCGCCAGCGAGAAGCAGATCGTCGCCATGAAAAGATCTTTTCTACGATCGCGCGCGATCTGGCTGACCATGATCCGGAGATGAGGCGGGCATTAGCGGATGCAGTTCAGACCGCGAATTCGCTCAAGAATACGGCGGATATCACCCAGCAATGGCAGAAGCTCCTTATCGAACCGCTGGGGAAGTCATTTGGGTCGACTGTGGGACCCATCGTGATCATGATCGACGCACTGGATGAGAGTGGCGGAGTAGAGACACGAAGAGACCTCCTCCGCATTCTAGCTGGCAAGCATCAAGATCCTGCTATTCCCAAAATCACAGACCTCCCGGCCAACTTCCGCTTCATCGTCACCTCTCGCCCGCTTGGTGACATCAAAGACGAGTTTCACGGTGTTCAGCATATTCAACAGATGTCGATGGATGATATTCCAACAGCAACTGCAGAGCGCGACATCCGTGCTTACGTATCCAAGGAGTTGGAAGGGCTGGGTTTCCAAGACAGAGAGTTCGCAGTCCTCGCTGAGAAAGCTGATGGACTTTTCGAGTGGGCACGTCTCGCCTGCGGATACATCAGAGAGCCCCATGTGGGGCTATCGCCGATTGATTGCTATAATGCTGTGGTGTCACGCGATCCTGCTGAGAGAAACGTCCTGTTGCACAGCATGTACGACCTCGTTTTGACAGGTATCTTACCCAGGGATACATCCACCCATGTCCAGCATTCGCAAAAATCGCGTTCAACGGTACTAGCGAGATTCCGCTCTGTGATGGGACAAATACTAGGCACAGCTGAACCCCTTACTCTAGCTTCCCTAAACGCCATGAGGCGCCATTTTCCAATGCGAGAGGACAATTTCGACGTAGAGCTTGTTGTAAAAAGCATGGGATCCCTGCTCAGCGGTACCACCAGCCAAGATTCCCCAATTCGACCCCTTCACGCATCCTTCCATGATTTCTTGACCGACAAATCATCCAGCGGAGAGTTTTTCATCGACCTGTCAAAGGCGCAACGTGACCTTGCATTCGCGTCACTTCGAGTGATGGAACACGACCTTCGCTTCAATATCTGTAATCTAAAGTCCTCGTACCTTCCTAATTGCGAAGATCCTGGGCTGCAAGAACGAGTCCACAAATGCATCCTTCCACATCTGTCATATTCTTCTCGATTTTGGACGTCGCACGTACGAACGACAGCTTTCGACACGCAGCTTGCGAAAGAAGTGAAATCGTTGTTCAATCACGAGCGGCTGTTTTTCTGGCTCGAGTTACTCGCCCTGATCAATGCGCTCAGTGGTGCAGTTGCTGCCCTTCCGCCCGTTGCCCAGTGGCTGAAGGTGAGCACACTACTACCACTTGTGAGATGAAGCGCTCATATTCAACGCAACCACAGGGCCATCCCGAATTCAAAGATGTCTCGTTGATTGCAATCGACACACAGAGGTTCATTCAAGTCTTCGGCAGCATCATTTTACACAGCACGCCACATCTATATGTATCAGCACTTCCATTCTCACCTGCCAACTCTCCGCTATCGAGACAGTTTTCTGTACGGTTTCCGAATACCCTTCAGATGGCATCTGGACGTGATATGAACTGGCCAGCTGCTCAGACCGTGCTTAGGGGGCACACTGATTGGATCACATCGGTCTCGTTCTCGCCGGATGGCACTCGCATCATCACTGGTTCAAGGGATATGACTGTTCGGCTGTGGGATGCAGGGACGGGACAGCCAGTCGGTGAGCCCTTGCGGGGGCACACTCGTTATGTCACATCGGTTTCGTTCTCGCCGGACAGCACTCGCATCGTCTCTGGTTCGGAGGATAACACTGTTCGGCTGTGGGATGCAGGGACGGGACAGCCAGTCGGTGAGCCCTTGCGGGGGCACACTCGTTATGTCACATCGGTTTCGTTCTCGCCGGACAGCACTCGCATTGTCTCTGGTTCAAGGGATGAAACTGTTCGGCTGTGGGATGCAGGGACGGGACAGCCAGTCGGTGAGCCCTTGCGGGGGCACATTGATTATGTCAGATCGGTTTCGTTCTCGCCGGACAGCACTCGCATCGTCTCTGGTTCGGAGGATAACACTGTTCGGCTGTGGGATGCAGGGACGGGACAGCCAGTCGGTGAGCCCTTGCGGGGGCACACTGATTATGTCACATCGGTTTCGTTCTCGCCGGACAGCACTCGCATCGTCACTGGTTCTTACGATAACACTGTTCGGCTGTGGGATGCAGGGACGGGACAGCCAGTCGGTGAGCCCTTGCGGGGGCACACCTTTCATGTCACATCGGTTTCGTTCTCGCCGGACAGCACTCGCATCGTCACTGGTTCTTACGATAACACTGTTCGGCTGTGGGATGCAGGGACGGGACAGCCGGTCGGTGAGCCCTTGCGGGGGCATACTGATTGTGTCAGATCGGTTTCGTTCTCGCCGGACAGCACTCGCATCGTCTCTGGTTCAAACGATAACACTGTTCGGCTGTGGGATGCAGGGACGGGACAGCCGGTCGGTGAGCCCTTGCGGGGGCACACTCGTTATGTCACATCGGTTTCGTTCTCGCCGGACAGCACTCGCATCGTCTCTGGTTCGGAGGATAACACTGTTCGGTTGTGGGATGCAGGGACGGGACAGCCAGTCGGTGAGCCCTTGCGGGGGCACACTCATTGGGTCATATCGGTTTCGTTCTCGCCGGACAGCACTCGCATCGTCACTGGTTCAATCGATAAAACTGTTCGGCTGTGGGATGCAGGGACGGGACAGCCAGTCGGTGAGCCCTTGCGGGGGCACACTGATTATGTCACATCGGTTTCGTTCTCGCCGGACAGCACTCGCATCGTCACTGGTTCAAACGATAACACTGTTCGGCTGTGGGATGCAGGGACGGGACAGCCAGTCGGTGAGCCCTTGCGGGGGCACATTGATTATGTCACATCGGTTTGGTTCTCGCCGGACAGCACTCGCATCGTATCTGGTTCGGAGGATAACACTGTTCGGCTGTGGGATGCAGGGACGGGACAGCCAGTCGGTGAGCCCTTGCGGGGGCACACTGATTATGTCACATCGGTTTCGTTCTCGCCGGACAGCACTCGCATCGTCTCTGGTTCAAACGATAACACTGTTCGGCTGTGGGATGCAGGGACGGGACAGCCAGTCGGTGAGCCCTTGCGGGGGCACATTGATTATGTCACATCGGTTTGGTTCTCGCCGGACAGCACTCGCATCGTATCTGGTTCGGAGGATAACACTGTTCGGCTGTGGGATGCAGGGACGGGACAGCCAGTCGGTGAGCCCTTGCGGGGGCACACTGATTATGTCACATCGGTTTCGTTCTCGCCGGACAGCACTCGCATCGTCTCTGGTTCGGAGGATAACACTGTTCGGCTGTGGGATGCAGGGACGGGACAGCCAGTCGGTGAGCCCTTGCGGGGGCACACTGATTGGGTCAGATCGGTTTCGTTCTCGCCGGACAGCACTCGCATCGTCTCTGGTTCGAAGGATTACACTGTTCGGCTGTGGCATGCAGTGATGAGGCAGCCATCGCCAGAGTGCGCCGTATCAGACCTTTCGACGTTCTTACATGAACATCCTACGATCGAGGCTACCACTGCCATGAAATCGAACACTTGGAACAATTACCTCATTTCCTTCTCGTCCAACTCCACTCATGCACTCTATGACACCTCTGAGCTAATGGAGGGTGCATCCCATGACGACCACAGTTCGACCCACTTTTTACTCAATCGTGACAGTGGATGGATGTTAGGACCCAAAGATCGTCTGTTATTCTGGGTACCACCTGCTTCTCGAAATCCATTTTATAACCCTGCAACTGCATTAGTGATTCCCAGAGGATGTCCTGAGCTTGATTTGAGCCGCATGGCACATGGACAACACTGGCAAAAGTGCCGAGAGCGGTGAGTGTCTTCAAAGCCCTTGCTATTCCTCGCACTTACTGAAATCAACACCCGCAGACCTTAGTACTGTGATGATCGTATTATAGTGATTTCATGATTTTTTTTGGAGAATCCAGACATAACTTGCATCCATACTTTGTATTCTATGTAGTCTGTGCCCAATATCCAGTCCGAGTTCAGGGTTGTCTGAGCGAGCGAGTTACTGAAGAGCTGACTGTATGAGTCATGATGCATGATGTTCGTACTGCCAGTGGTTTATGAGAGAACGTGACGGCGGACAAGACATACTGATCCCATCAGAGATGCCGTTGCGCGTGGGCCATAAATTGTGTTGAAGTGTATAGCATTGGTGCTTCCTCATAGCGGATTGAGAAATTGGACAGAAGAATTGCTATCATTTGTGGTCATTCAAGTTCCCGTTGCACTTGAGTACATTCAAAGTGGGATAGAAAATGGGGTGGGCCAAATATGTAGTTTATTGTGTACACCGTACAGTACAACATACAATCGCGATATCCAAGACAAAGGCGGCTAGGACGAGAGCACCATGAACGATGCGCGTAAGGATAATGTGAGCTGTGTGGTATGAGAAAGGCAGGAGAGGGAGATAGTACTGGACAAGAGCAAGCGAATGGGGGATGTCGAGGCGATGGGAAGAGTAGGAGACGTTCCAATACGATAGGTGGCATTGACTTTAGGGTGATATTGGATGCAGGCGCACCAGAGTGTCACAACAGACATCATCGCCAAAAAGCTCTTCAATAGTCAGTTCCTGGGAAATCAAGAGGAAGAGTCTGGGGATTATAACTAAGTCCCGTAAGTCTGTATTGAACTCGCGATAGATGAGTGACAATATGAATGTTTGCATATGAGACTAGGAGAAGCAGACCTGCGACTCACGAAGCCATTGAGAGGGCATTTATAGAACAGTTACAACGCGTGTCTTCAACTTGAACACACAGGCCCAGAGTCCTGAGTTGCAAATCGTAGTTATGAAGTATTGCATATTGACCATTTCTGTGGCCCACTTCATTTTCTCCTGGCGTAGCGATGTCTTCATTTCAGCTCCAGAAGCGTGGATGTGGGCGCGATTGTATACGTAAGTTGGAGGAGAGAATATGGGCCCCGGGTCTTGCAAGATGGCCATGGTACCTATGTGCGACGTTCAACGGTACCGAACGGCAAATTTGGCGCTCAAGGTGTCACATTATATAATCTTACATAACATTTTCACACGACTAGGGTTTGGGAGATGCTTCTACTATCAGGCCCATAGCCACAGGAATGATCATGCTATTATCGCAACAATGACGTCTCTCTAGACTTCATACACTTGCATCACCCTCCGCGGACTTTCGAGATTAATATTTCATTTCAGGCTATCGCAGAGCCGAAAAAAAAATGCAAAATGTGTTAGTCCGTCCGGACTGCGACCACCGACCGCATCAAGTCCGTATTCAGCAAGGCTTCAGTAAATGAGAATAATTTCTACAAGGAAGGAAGAACGAGTGTGTTGAGGATGTTAATATGGACATTGATTCAATGTTACAAGACAAGGCCGCTGATTCACCGTTTGTCAATATTTTTGGCAAGCACTCACCCGCCGGTTTTATTTGCATATTACGTGCGAAGGTCAAAGCTTCTGTCATACCCGACGCTTCAATGGCGCTGGTCATGTGCTCTAAGTCAGCTGTTCGTTTGTGGCGTGGACGGTAGGTTCTTTTCAAGATGGCTGCTGCACTGGGATTCCGTCAAAGTGCCAGGTCTGCGTTGAAAACTGGCGCGTCGACACGTCGTAATACCAGTTATCGCTCCCTCACGTCTTCCTCTGTTCAGGGACCAACGGAGCGCTCCCTGGACCTTCGAACACTCACATGTTTCTTTAGAGAAGAGATCCTCCGAAAACACGCTCACTGTCCTGCCCTCATTTGTAGTCAAGAACGTCCCCGCGCCCATGGTGGGCCGCCATCACGAAACCTCAGCGTGAACAACCACCTAGCGTGGGATTTTGACGAGTTTGACAAGCACATACGAGCGCTTGCGCGCGGCTTGGTCGCGATGGGTGTCAAGAAGAACGATCGTATTGCAGTACTCATGGGGAACAATAGGTATCGTGCTGTACGGTTGGTTCCAATGCGTGATGTCCATTGATTCAGAGTATATTCCTGTGTGAAGCTCTTATGCATCACTTCAGTGGGCGTGCGCAAGCATAGGTGCAATCCTCGTAACGCTGAACCCTGCCTACAGGTTGAACGAACTTGTAAGTTGATTATACACTACCTACAGCTCTTAAACCATCGTGTTGCAGGTGGAGACACTCAACCTTGTCAGCGTCACCCATCTCTTCACTGTACCTCGCATCAAAACATCAAATTATATCCGGATGCTCTCCGACGCATTTCCTGAGTTGCGCAACTCAAGTCCCGGAAATATCCAAGAGCCCGCCCTTCCTTCGCTGAGGAACTGGATCGTGGTCAGTAATGACTATGACACTGCAGAATGGCATCAAGAGGTGTGCGATGTGAAGAGTATCACTGATTGGAGAGAAACCCTGATATGGAGGGAAGATACATGGGAACAGCGTCATATCGAAGAATTGGTCCAGTCTCAAAGTAGCAACGAGGTTATCAACCTGCAGTTTACTAGGTAAGTTTTCTTGTAGATGACCATCCATTCTCATAGTAAATAACGATGCTTAGCGGGACAACTGGTACTCCCAAGGCTGTCTCAGTAAACGATTACTTCTTCCATGTCTGCGCTGCTCCTGAATGCTGTCTCAGCTAACTCACACGAACCTACTCAATAATGGTATCTCCATTGGTGATTGTATGCGACTGGGCCCAGACGATGTCCTCTGTGCGTTCACTTCTGATTTTCGTAGCGCATGATATGGATGCTTCTCACTAGGCAATGTACCTCCTCTGTTCCACTGCTTTGATGAGTGACAATTTTCTGTCTTCGTGTAACCATTCTTACCTTGATATCATGCACGCCTAGTCCTCGGTAACCTCGCTGCATGGTCCCATGGGTCTTGCGTCGTATACCCTTCAGAGATCTATGACCCCAAAGCTATCGTGGACTCCATCACCCAAAACAGGTGTACGGCCTTGCATGGCGTCCCTACGCATTTCTTGGGTGTCTTGGCAGAGGTACAGAAGCGGCAAGACGCGGGAGACAAATTGGATTTCAGTCGTTTACGGTAATTGGAACAAGTCTTGCCTAATTATCACTCATGGCGTCATGCTGATATGTAGGACTGGCATTGCGGCGGGCTCGCCAATACCTATTGACCTCATGCGACAGCTCATCGAGAAATTGAACCTCGTAGATCTGTCCATTGCATATGGAATGAGTGAGTTTCCTATTTCATTCAACTGAAATTCGGCCAATTAATTATCTAACAGCGGAGACAAGGTGAATTTACTTCCTCAGTGGGAATGGCTTTCTATAACAGTTGGTAATCTTGTTTCAGCCCCGTATCTTTTCAAACCACGCCGGCGGATCCGATCATCAAGCGTGTTGAGACAGTCGGTAGAGTGCAACCGCACGTCATGGCCAAGATCATTGACCAAGATGGTCATGTTGTCCCAGTCGGCAAGCCGGGTGAACTGTGTATCGCTGGTTATCTTGTTCAGAAAGGGTTTGCCTGGTCTGGTTTCTCTTTTGTTTATGTCTACTGAAATATATCTAGCTACTGGGAAGATGCGGAACAGACGCAGAAGGTCATGCGGGCGGATCCGAATGACCCGTCCACAGTATGGATGCATACAGGTGACGAAGGGATTATGGATGAGGAAGGATATCTGAAGAGTAAGCCTGTCGTTACTTTTTCTTGAAAATTTGTTTGATGTCCTGCAGTTGTTGGCAGGATAAAGGTTAGTGCGCGTATCCGACTCGGTAATCCAGAGAATGAACTACTTCATAGGACATTATTATTCGTGGCGGGGAGGTGACATATTCCGTCATGTTTGATACCATAGCTTAACTCAGCTTACAGAATCTATTTCCGGTCCAAATTGAGAACGCACTGACTGAACATCCCTCCATCAGGGAAGCTGCTGCTGTATCTGTGCCTGATCCAAAGTATGGAGAGGTTGTTGGGGCATGGATTGTCAGAGAACCGAGCACCAATATGTCAAGAGAGGACGTCCGCCGGACTGTCGCGGAGAGTATGAATCCGCAGGTGAGCTCCGAAGGCAAGTATCTCGGCCAAACTGATGTTCTCCCAGAATGCTCCAGCGTGGGTATGGTTCGTCGGCGAAGATGGCACGCCGGGAGAACTCCCGAAAACCGCCAGTGGGAAAGTTATGAAACATGTTCTCCGCAAGTGGAGTGCAGAGCTTGCGCAGAATGCTATTGGGAGTGTCGGAGGGAAATGATCTATTGATGTATCATGTACCCGGTAGTTGGCCGAAATATCGTGTTTAGACAGGGGCTATTTATGCTCGTCCAGATCGTGAGAACTTTCGCAGGAAATGAAAAGGTCAAATTTGAGAGTACGAAGTTTGTCGTTTGACTAAACTCCAACAAGCATGGCGGTCACGAAACGCGTTTGCATTTACACCGAAGAGGATGTTGCAAACCACAAGTCCGCCAAAAGCTGTTGGATAACCTGCCGTGGAAAGGTCTACGACGTCACTGGCTTCGTGCCTGACCACCCAGGAGGAGACGACCTCATTCTCGCGCATGCTGGAACGGACGTAGAAAGTATCATGAAAGATGGGGATTCTCATGATCACTCTGACTCTGCGTATGACATGTTGGAGGAATACGTGATTGGACGTTTGGGAACAGAAGCAACAGTTGTCAGAGATGGTACATATACTTAGCTGCGCTTTACCGGAAAACATGCTCATGAAGGATTTGCTTTCCAGACTGGGAAGCTCCAGATGACTTCCACCCCGAGGACACTAACTCTGCGGAAGATTTTGAGAAGACACAGTTTTTGGACCTGCGCACGCCCTTACTGCAGCAAATGTGGCAGGCCAACTTCAGGTATGTTGGGACCTCCTCACCGAAGATACGTTTTCTGACTGCCGAATATAGCAAATCCTATTATCTCAAGCAAGTTCATCAGCCACGGCACTTGCAAGAGTCTGCCCGTCTCTTTGCCTACGATATCTTTGAGGTGCGCAGTATGCCTAGAAATCTGTGTTCCCATCTTATCTGATTTTAAAGGTGTGCACACGGACCGTGTGGTATGCGGTACCACTGATTTGGCTACCAATTACCGCAAATCTGTTCCTTCGATCTATGCTCCAGTTCAATGGCCCCATACCCACCTTCCTATCCAATCCTCTGCTCCCACTTTCGCTGACATCAACCGTAACATTAGACGCATTCGCTAAAACACTTCCATGCTTCTTCTTGGGGAATTTCATATGGACAATTCTGGAATATGGGATGCATCGTTTCTTGTTCCACATCGACGAGTTCCTGCCCGACCACTACGCGTTTTTGACACTTCACTTTTTGCTTCACGGTATTCATCATTATATGCCTATGGATAGGTGCGTAATTCCGCAGGGGAGTACAACATAGTTGCTAATTTTCTCTTAGACTCAGGCTCGTCATGCCGCCTGTAATGTTTGGAATCCTCCAAGCTCCATTCACTCGCCTAGCATATATCCTGTTCCCCACCCCAGTCGCTAACGGTATCATTGCTGGTTCATTCGCATTTTGTAAGTAGGCGTTTACGAGTTTGAAACTTGTTCTGATCATCATTTACAGATGTCCTTTACGACTGTATGCATTACGCGTGAGTCTGGTCAGTTCTGATTTGACGCCTTATACTGATCCGTATACAGACTTCACCACACGAAGTTACCTGCATATTTGCGGCATATGAAGAAATACCATCTTGCACACCACTACAAGAACTTTGAGCTGGGTTTCGGTGTTACCAGCAAGATCTGGGACTACGTTTTCAAGACCGTCCTTCCCGTATGAGTTTGCTTTGTGGCTGTTGCGACTGGACATCCTTGTTTCATACATTTCATCACCTCATTTTATTGGGCGTTTTCAGTACATTTACTTACATTTCGCGGACTAATATTATGTTCACTGCTCACGGATTAATATTTTCAATCATCGTCTCTATCGTAGTGGACGCACATAAGTGATGGGTTCACCTATCACGCGTCATGCAAGCAAAGGTGCATGTTCACGTCAACCCAGCTGCCGAAACAGCCAGGAAGATTTCGGCTATTGTGAATAAAATGTTTTGAAGGACAACTAGTTTTATCATGATACGCTACTAATCGTGCTTAAAGACCAACTATAGGGGCGCCTGAGTCCGTCCTTAATTTCATCTACATAGCATAATGAGGAGCAACAGCTTTTGCCTTCTGCCACGCCCCTTCCAGCAGTTTTACTATTTCATCCGGGAGTGGTCCTCCCTCACTGTGGAGACATGAAAATGAGGTACGGATGGCATCATCCACTATAGAAGGAACGCACCATTGCACAATGTTATCCTCCATCTGCTGGGGTGATGCTGCACCAAGAATAACTGCATCTCCAGGTTGGAGCGCACTGTGGTGTTGCAGCCATCGTTGAGCTACTTCAGCCATGCGAACGTTATACACATCCTGATGCATTTAAATAAACTGGTCTTGGTTAAGAGTCATATCCTTTGCGCACCAATAGTTCCTTCAATTCGCGTAGAATTGGCAGCAGTGGCCTGCATTGTTCATGCAATAAAGGTGCCATGTGCGATACAGAAGGATCCCAACGACCTCCCTTGGTATTTTTCAAGCTATCTTCATCGAGAATCTTGCCTACTAGAAGGCCCCCTCTGTAAGACAAATGTAAGCCAACCAACATATAACAAAGGTTATACGAGACGTACGCCAATGGTCCATATGCGTAAAACTTGATCCCAAAATGACGCAGACAAGGAATGAGCCTGGACGATCTGAGAAAAAACTAAATCGTCGAATTGAAAATGTCTTACTCTACTTCTACATTTCGCTCCACTGCGTTGTATCCGCCTTGATACACTGTAGGCCTGACCCAGTTATTTTGTTTCATGATGCCCATTATTTCAGCGACCTGCGTGAATGGATGAATTGCATTGGGTTGTTTGTTTAAAAAATAACGGCTCATCACAAACCTCCCAAGAGTTGTAGTTGCTCAGGCCAAATTGTTCGCTAACACATGTTGAAGACGGAAAATGCAACACGCAAAGAAACACGCACAAATGTCCCTCATCATAAAGGTCGTTGATCGTCTGCAAGGTATCCTCAATGGGCACGGTTCGGTCAGGTGCGTGCAAATAGAAGATGTGCACTTTTTTGCAGCGCAGGGCTTTCAGAGATTCCATCAAAGAGGCTCTAAGATTCTTGGGCGATAGATCGCCAGGCTTTGACGAAAGGGCCCTAGAACCATCAGTTTGTCACCGTAAGTTGTGCAGGGATGAATGTTCAAACTTTGTATCTATGTAGCATCCTTCCACGAGATCGACTTGACCAATGAACTTCAGTGTCATTAATGACGCTGCTTTAGCATTTTGCGCTACCACTCACCTCCTCAGATGTTCCACCACCATATAGACGAGCGGTGTCGATGGTGGTATATCCATGATGGACATAAGCACGGATTGTTTCTCGGGCCTGTTCAACTGAATGGATACGTGCTCCATTCGATTGAGGCCCTGGAAGCCCAAATGAACCTGCTCCCTAAAGATAAAGTCATTCAACCGTCCCGGCTCTAGATTTTTCAGTGACCATACGAATATGAGATCGATTCGGGATGGCATCGTACTCGAAGTATTGGAGGAAAAGTCGAATTATGAGACTTGGGATACCTTCTTAGTTTAAGATGAAACTTGAAATCATCTCAAGTCTTATAAGTCTCGTGTACCCAAAGCTGTTCGAGTTTATCTGACTCCCGGACCTAAGAATGACTTCCGTTGGAAGGAGCCGAGCGGTTAACCGGTTATGATTACCGTTGAGGCCTGAGGGCGGCTGCAACGATGACCTACGATGACTCGGACAGAGGATGACTGAATAAGCTAAAGCTAAGGTAGGCATCAAGCACAGCAAACATCACGTGATGTTTGCTGATGCTCTAGAACGATTGATGCGGGACCCACGGCTTTGCCGTCCTTCGAATGTTCAATATTCACCTCCACTTGCTTCACTTGTAATTTCTTTGCGGCAGTTGGCAATGCTTTTGGGATGACAGCAGACCCACTGGCAGGTTTCTGGTCGAGGCTGCGAGCTCGGGCTGGTTGCGAAGCCATTGCAACTGACACTGGTTATTTGTTCAATGGATTTTCTTATCCGAAGGAGTACATTGCTGCAGCATCGACTCGCGTGCGACTTGTATTGTACTAGTTTCTCAAGCTTGTCTCGAGCAAGTTGTTTATACACTGCATGCGTTCACATCCGGGCGGGCCGATTCCTCTGTATTACAACCCGAGGCGGACGAAATTACTCAGGTGACCTTCCTGCCTGACCGATCCGAGCTTCTGTTATATAATAGTTATACAGTACAAAGTTATGAGATGAAGGGCATGAACCATATCTCCTAGGTTGATCTATCTATTCCCACTTTGACTTCCCCACCAGAAGCCTTCTATCGTTGATACTCGACGAAACCTCTCATCGCAGGAAAAATCATGGCTACCATGAATGCTGTCTGCTACGAGGCTGTGAGTTTCATGTTATCATGATACGTTCCCTCTCATTTTGTTTACATCAGCCGCGACAATTCAGCATGCAATCTGTACCAATTCCTAGCATAAATGACGATGAGCTCTTAATCAAGGGTGCGTGCTTCTGGTAGCTTGCTAGCAGTGACTCTGATATTGATTGTTTCAGTCTCATGTTGTGGTAAGTTCCGCGCGTGACATTCCACGCATAGATTTAACTATTCACAGGCATATGTGGAACCGATGGGCATGTTCATGAGGGAGAATTCATCGCGAAGTTTCCTGTGAGTGTTCGCAACAGCAGCTTTAAGCGTATTTTCAATGTGATCTTCCGAGCACAGCTAATCCCTGGTCACGAAGTAATTGGGACAGTTGCCAAAGTCGGCAGTAACGTCACAGGGTTCGCTGAAGGTGATAGGTGCGTTGCCGACCCAGGGGTTACAGTAAATCCAAATCTCCAGTACATCGGGAGAGCACAACTTGATATATTTACAGTGCGAGAAATGCTTCTATTGTAGACGAGGACAGTCTTTACTGTGTGAGAACTTCAACGGCAAAGGAGTTACATCAGCAGGAGGATTTGCTGAATATGTCGTATTGTGCGTGTCGCCATCATTGAACCCATACTTCTTACACGTTTGCTTATTTGTGCAGCGAGGCTAAGAAAACTTACAAGATCGAGCACCTCACCGATGAAGAAGCAACACTTGTCGAGCCTGCTGCTTGCGCCATTCACGGGATGGATAAGCTCAACGCACCCGTAGGCATTGATGCCTTGGTGATCGGTGCTGGCCCCACCGGATTGATTCTCGCACAACTGCTCAAACTGAATGGTGCCGCCAAAGTTGTAATTGCTGCCAACAAGGGTATCAAGACCCAGATTGCACAGGATCTAGGGGCTGGTGACGCGTATGTTGAGCTTGATAGAGAAAATCCTGCACCTCAGTGGGAACAACTAAGGAGGAACCATCCGTATGGATTCGATGTGGTCGTAAGTGAATTGCCAAACTAAATACCTATGGCCAATTTGAATTATTTGTTGCAGGTCGAGGCTACTGGCAATGAAGAGGTCGCGAACAACTCCATTAATTACGTCCGGCGGGGCGGTACTCTCATGATCTACGGCGTCTACTCTGATAGCGCTCGTGTCCACTGGCCTCCTTCCAAGATATTTGGAGATGAAATTAAGGTGTGTAGAATAATCCTTATTGTTCACTTCTTTCTTATAACTTGAGCAGATCATTGGCTCATTTGCTCAGACTCATTGTTTCCCTAGAGCCATAGCGTACCTTGATAGTGGTAAAGTGAAAGTAAAGGGCATGGTATGTGTGAACCGTACTTCAAACTTAGCCAACCACATTAATGTCTTCTAGGTCACTGACGTGTTCAAGATCAGCGAATATCAGCAGGCACTTGATAAAATGAATAGCAGAACCGCCTTAAAAATTGTAGTGAAACCGTAATGTCATATTGTGTCCTGTGTTACCTAGTCAAATGTAATTATAGCCATGTCATCTTCTGGCACATCCTCGTATCTGTATTCTGGATCGTTTTCATGCGGTGTCTGGCACAAATGTTGGGAAGTTACTGAGAGCCCAATAAGTCTTAACTTGCGAGTTCTCACGAGTCATGACATCAACATCGCGCGGCGACGACGCACTTCCCGACGTTCCTAGGCAAGCCTCACATTCTTGCCACCACCAGCGATGTTATCTCTGCTCAGCGTGTTGGCAGGGATCACGTTGCTAATATATCTCTATGTTCGCTCCAACGACCAAGGGTTGTCGCAACTTCCGTCGGAAGCCATGGCGTTCTCACCCAAACGGTTTACACCGCATGTCGTCCGCGAAACTGCTGAAAAACTTAGCAACTCCCCAAAAATTGTAAAGGATATACTTCCAACAAAGACTGGGCGTCGGTATATCGTAGTTGGTGTAAATCACCCCATTGCATCTACCGCTCTGATCTTGATGCTGACTTTTCGGGCATAGGCTGGCTTCTTGGGCGGATGGATCATAATCCAACTTCTGCAACGTGGTGAAGACCCAAAAAAGATTAGAATCCTCGACATACGCCCTCCGACTCGTTCTGATCTACGTACTGGCTTGGCCGCGCGGGTAGCTTTCTTCCAAGTAGACATATCTAACCCGAAGGCTGTGGATGATGCTTTTCAGGCGCCTTGGCCAGATTGCAGCCCTTCAGAGACAGCACCAGAGGTCACAGTCTTTCATACCGCTGCCAACATACGCTTTTATGAGCGTCATCTCACACTACTTCCGCGTTCTTCCAAAGTCAACCATGAAGGGACTCAAAATGTGATCAACGCAGCACGATCCATAGGTGTCACAGTCTTAATATATACCTCATCTGGATCTATTTCTGTCCGCCGTTCTCGCTTTTGGCTATGGCCTTGGGAGAAGCATCCCAAGCATTTTGTCCAAGTAATTAATGACGACGATAATCTCATTCCCAAATACCACGACCATTTCTTCTCGAACTACGCTGCTTCCAAGGTCCTTGGAGAGAGAGTAGTGAGAGCTGCTGATGGATCACGATCTGGCGAGAAGACACTGCGTACTGGATGTCTCCGTCCTGGCAATGGTGTGTTTGGTCCCGGTGGAGATCTAATATGCGGTGCCTATCTAGTACGCAAGTACAACCCCACCTGGGTTCCTAATATCATGCAATCCTTCGTATACGTGGAAAACTGTGCCCTAGCCCACCTCTGCTATGAAGCACGTCTCCTCGAAACTGCAAGAGGAGGATCCAACCCTGACCTCGGTGGGCAGGCATTTACCATCACAGATACTGGTCCGCCAATCACGTATAGCGATATATACACAGGATTGACGACACTGGCCCCTGAAACTACGTTCACAGAGATGTCACCCACCTTTATGCTGTTCATATCACAGATCATAGAGGCCCTCTACCTCTCGCGCGCGTTCCTGTCAATGTCTTCGTCGCCTGTGCAACGTGCACTTGCACATTTTATACCCAACATCGTCGGAGATACCGTCAATCTGCAACCATCTTTGTTCGCGCTCGCATCTGTGCATCTCATTTTTGACGATTCCAGAGCTCGATTGCCGCCCGAAAAAGGTGGATTGGGTTATAATGGCCCGTTCACGACTCTGGAGGGGCTTTGCAGGACAGTAGAGGAGCACTTAAAAGCTGGCGAAAATGGGGAAGAGAGATCCTACTCTGGTGGTGTTAGCTTTAATTTTTTCCGATTCAGAAAGTCCCCGAAGGAGAAGATTCAGATGAGCAAGATGGAGAAGAGGGTCAGTGAGCGGTTGCACGTAGAGGCCGTTGATATGCTGGGGTGAGGCTTGCTTTAATACAGGAACAACTAGCGAATGTGGGTAGGAAATTGTCTTGCTGAGCAATAGGAACTGTTGACGGGTAGCATCGGCACATCCACTCAATCGGGATTCGGGAATTGTCCATTTACCATTGTCAGCTCAGCTGAAACAGGGGTCTATAACATTGTCTTCTTCACGACTGCAATACCTCTTGATTCACGAATGATGTCGACGAGAATTCCTCTTCTCTATGTCAGTATGAATCTTCAACGTGTCAATCACCTGCTAATTAGTAACACTCTAAGGGAGCCGGTCAGTTCGGTATGCCTGGTCCACAGTCCATTGGAGCACGGGTCAACACCATCGAAGATGCGCAGAAGATCATAGACGTGTTCACCAGCCATGGTCACAGGCAAATTGACACAGCTCGTGCATACGGGGGTGGGACGTCAGAGGAGGTAAGAGTAGAGTCTCCGAGACTTTCATCATTGCTCATTAGTGCCATCGCAGTTCATCAGCCAACTCGATCTGAAAGGATGTACAGTAGATACCAAGTGTGTATTTTTGCTGCAACTTGTTTTAGAAGCCTCTCATATTTACCGTCGTGCGTAGGGCCTATCCAAGTGTGCCTGGAGATTTTGCGCCAGACAGAATTCGGGCGTTGCTCGAAACTTCTATGAAGGCCCTGGGGAAAACGAAGATCAAAATTTTCTATCTGCACAAACCGGACAGGAGCATTTCGATTGAAGATACGCTTCGTGCCATCAATGAACTGTATAAGGAAGGCCACTTGTGAGTTAAAAGTGACGAGTGCTTGACTTTCCCTGGCGATTTTAACTCATCTCGATACAGCGAGGAGTTTGGTGTTTCGAACTATAACGCTTGGGAGGTCTGTCTGATTTTTGGTTGTTCTTTTCATGTATATCTTATCGTACCTTCTTCGTAAACAGGTGGCTGAGATGGTTGTCATAGCGGATTCCAATGGATGGGTCAGACCCACTGTGTATCAAGGACTCTATAACGCCCTTGAACGAAGAGTTGAAACAGAGTGAGTTGGTAATAATAGGTCATTCACTCCTGTCTTAACCCAGCGCTAGGTTGTTCCCCTGCCTCCGGCACTTTGGAATGCGGTTCTATGCATATAGCCCATTAGCGTAGGTTGTTTTCCTTGTTCGTGGTATCAATGCTTGACAACTTTTACAGGAGCGGTTTACTTGCAGGGAAAATTCTTTCAGAAGCGGATATGCAAACTGGTAGATGGGATCCAAATGTGTCTTCAATCGCAGGTTTCCTGCGCGCGAAATATTCGCTTCTTATCCCTGTCATGCGAGAATTGAAGGATGTGCTCGTGAGTCTTTGAGAAGCGCTGCGTGAGACGCAAAGTTGATGACCCCGAACATCAGGACAAGCAGGGAATTCCTCTTTCAGAAGCTGCGAATCGTTGGCTTCAACATCACAGCATGTTGCAGCCCGGTGATGGTATTATTGTTGGTGCCAGTAAGGTTGACCAACTCGAGAGGAATCTGAAGGAATAGTGGGTAGCTTGTCCTTGATAGTGACTATCATTATCTGACCACACCGCATTGTTACTAGCGAGGGTGGACCACTTCCTGACGAAATTGTCATGTCGCTGGAGAATGCATGGGGGCAAGCCAAAGGCGTCGCACCGCACTACGCGTTTTGAGTCACATTCAATTAAAACTGTACATTATTATCGACGAGGATGAATGGTTAGTTCCGCGGAAGCAATTTGCGTGACTTTCTGCAAACTCCAACTCCACCTGCGCCCGTGGTATCGCACCCTGTGGGTATGTACTTGGCAGTCAACCGTCTGCGTGGCACGCGCTCTCTTTGTTTGGATGCTTCACTTTTGCTATGCAGGTCATGATTTGCTGCTGCTCTGGGGTTCCGGGAATCGGTGTAATTTGCAGGTGGATTTCACCTAATCTACTCTGCGGATCATCGATTGGTGTGAAGTCACATCATCAGCTCAAGCTGCAGCTGCAGGTTAGTTTTAGAGAATTCTATGTCTAACTGACGTGAGATCTTTTTCTGCACGTTGTCCTGTCTGCTCTATATATGGAACAGCATTAATAGTCATTGCCGACTAAGTCCCGCAGTGAATCTTTTGAATTTCAATATCAAAGGGCTTTCTATTGCAATCATGCATTTCTGTCTCTTACCCCCAGAAATTCTACTTCAAATTTTTTCTATCTGTGAATTCGACCAACCAATATGTTCTCACGCTTCACTGGCATCTCTCGCAAGGACTTGTAGGACGCTGAAGGAACCTGCGCTTGATATCCTTTGGCAAAACATAGAAGGGTTTGAGCCACTCGTCGCATGCCTGCCTAAAGGTATCACCAACACAGATATCCGAGGACGGGTGGTGAGTGAAACATTTGAAGATCCACGTGTCATATTGAATACTCGAAAATTTAACAGACGCTCAAAAGACCTCTCTCAGATGAAGAGTGCAGGCTTATTCGTCGATATACAGAACGTATCCACTCCTTGATGATCTCCTCTACTCATTTAAATAGCATAGGCGATCGGGTCATACAAGCATTCATTTCTGCGTCTTCACCCACACCGCTGCTACCGAACCTTCGTAATTTGGGTTGGTGGGATGACCAACAATGCTTCTTTCCGTTGTTACGCACCCTCTTTGGGCCGACTATAACATCAATGGGGCTGGGCTTTACTACGAGAGCCCCATCGTTTGCCAAATCTACTTTGGTGGCTTCCTTAGGAGCGCGTTGTCCTTCCATTCGGGAACTCGACTGTGATTATAGTGGTGATTCTCAAGAAAGTTCAGATGCAATTTGCGAAGCTTTATGTGGCCTGCGGGAGCTTTTCCGACTTGGTATAGGGGTTCTTAATGCTCAAATGCTGTTTCGTTTGGCTTCTTTGTCGTCATTGAAGTTTCTATCCCTCAACCTGAGGATGTACAGCATCAACCACACGCACTCCGGTTCCACTCCAACATCTTCCTCCTACCTCGAAAAAGTAGACATAACTGCACCGTCACCTTTCGTTCTCACTCACTGTCTCAGAAATATCCGGTTTCTCTCCTGCCGATCAGTGATTTTTCACATGGAACACGGTGGTTCACAAGCATATGATCCAAGGGATATTCCAGATCTAATTATCACCGTCTCGGAGTGCTTCTCTCCTACTCTTGAGAAACTCCATTTTGACTTCGACATCGAGTGCCGCAATCAAAGGGACCTAGACAATCTTGCTGATCCCAGCTTTGCATTTGACTTTGGCGTGGTTGCCCCAATGCTGTCGTTTAGTCACTTGAAGTACTTTAACCTCGATTGGATATGCACTTCGGCCATCAATGATACCTCACTCAAGATAATGGCGCAATCCTGGCCTCAGCTCGAACATTTCTCGTTTGGAAGCGCGGCTTGTTGGATGATCCCGCCGTCTCTTACCTTCATAGGACTCGTCCACCTCATACATCATTGCCCACTCTTGCGTATTATTGAAATGCCCTTTCGTGCATATCCGGTCGACGTCAACAGCGCACCATTCTCCAATACCAACCCGAATGAGGAGATCCACGAACTTTTCGTGGGGATGTCTCCAATCGTCGATCCCGTTACCGTGGCCTGTCAACTGCATAAATTGATGCCCAAGTTGATCACCGTAGGTTTCTACGACTGGTATTTCACTTATTCTCCCGTGGCGCCGCCGTTAGCAGAATTTGACGGTGATTGGAATGAAGTGAATGATTTCCTGCAAGAAGCACAAAAATGAGATAGGAAACAGGAACAGCACTGCAGCAGCCCATATCGGCGGCCCTGGACATATAGACTTGGGGGTGACATGGACATTCGAGCTATATTCGACGATAAAGGAACAATGGCTATGACATAGGTTACGCAGGTCTGTAATGCATATTCTACTTCTACAGCTCATCGCAATGGCTGGAGGCGAGCGGATTACTAGATCCCAGTACAATGATGGCGACAGTCATTTGCTTATCAATATCAGGTCGGGAATATGAGCATATGGGGGGTAGGATTGAAGGCAGATAGTTTCAATTTTCCGTGGCGTTAAGATGAAAACAATCTGACATGACTTTGATGCTCTTTGGTGACATTATTGACGTTGAGCTGACTAGGAGGGCCACAATGAAAACGAGGACACAAATTTGCTAGTTCTGTTTTTGTTAAATGCATGCGAGTGCTGATATGGACACCCAGCTGAAATGTCGCAAGCGCCGGAGAGAGCTTCGATCTCAGAGCCAGCGAGTCTCAGCACTCCCGCCAAGTTGGGTTATTAGACCTCGTTATTATCGCCATTCATACGGCAATTTTGGTCACAAACGAATCAGATCATGACCAAGTACAGCTGGTATGTGCATTATGATGCGGAACGCAACTGCGTGTCGATGTTTGGAGCAAGCATGATTGATTTATGTAAATATTCATGATGTGACGTCGGTCCATAAAGCTCAAAGAATCTCTTCATTCTTAACTTCCAGAACCGTGTAAGCTCGAATTCCTATTTTTTATGTTAGTCTGAATGTCCCATGCATGTGTTGCCTACTTTTGCTAATTTGTCATATTTTTAGGGAGCTGCTCAGATCGGTCTCTTTGGCCCATTATGCATCAAGACGCACAGAATATCACAGACGCATTCGCCGGTCATGGCCACAGACAAATGGTACATGCGGGGGCAGGACGTCAGAAGAGAGGTCTCCGAAATCTTCACCGTCGCTCATTAATTCTATCATAGATCATCAGCGAACTCGATCCAAATGGATATACAATGGATACAATGTGCGTATTTTCACTGCAAACTCATTTGGGAGGCCTATTACGATTGTCGTCATTTGTACTAGGGATAAAGTACGCCCGTGGGCTATGCGACGGACAAAATTTGGGCCTCACTCGGAATTTCTATGAAATTTCTGGGGATTCGAAAAATTCTTCCTATCGGTTCTATCTGCACAAACCGGACAGGAGTATTGATACACTTCGGGCCATCAATGAACGGTACGACTAAGGTCTCCCGTGACTTCTAAGCGACGAGTGCTTGACTTTCCCGGATGATTTCAAATATAGCAAGGAGTTTGAACAAACAGGTCCAGGGTATTCCACTTCCTGATGATGTCATCAAGTTATTGGAGGGTGCATGGGTGCAAGCCAGCACCATGCTACGCGTTTTAAGTCCTACCTGTAGAAGTGTAAATTGAATATAAACTTTATTTCATCGGAGTTAAACTTGCCAAATCAATTCACAATGCTGGTCAACCGCGCCGTGAGTCATGAATCAGCGTTGTTCTGCCTGGGGCCTCTTTCGATCTGGATAAGTGTCTAACCGACGTGAGATCTGCAATCATAGTCATCGCCAGCGCGCCGACCCGGTGTGATAATCGGATTGCATGTGCGTGACTAAGCCCCGCAGTGAATCTTAAGGGCTATGCACCTGTAAGTCACGTATGCATCTGGCTTGCATATCGTGAATCAGAGTTTCTCACTGCAAACCTTTTTAAACACAGAAAAGGCGTGAAAAGGCATGAAAACCTTAATTTTGAAAAAAATTGAGAGTTTCTGCATGGATGAACAGGCATCACAAGCTCATACACATATTTTTGATTCTTAAACTACAATGGTTAGACATAATCAAGAATGAAGTGGACGATTCTAGGTAGGAACAGAAAATAATCAGAGGAGCTCCGAGCTTGTGATGCTTCATAAGTTAAACTGTACATTCATCCATGCAAAACTCTCAATTTTTCTTAAATCCAAGGTTCATATCCACCGTCCGGAAAGGTATTCTAAATTTGTCCATTTTTCATGTCTTTGTCATGCCTTTTCTGTGGTTCAAAAGGGTTGCTTCCGCTGCAGACGGTTTATTGTAATCATGCATATCTGTCTCTTACCCCCAGAAATTCTACTTCGAATTTTTTCTACCTGTGAATACGACGAACCAATATGTCCTCGTGATACACTGGCATCTCTCGCAAGGACTTGTAGGACGCTGAAGGAACCTGCGCTTGATATCCTTTGGCAAAATATAGAAGGGTTTGAGCCACTCGTCGCATGCCTGCCTAAAGGTATCACCAAGACAGATATCCGAGGACGGGTGGTGGGTGAAACATTTGAAGATCCACGTGTCATATTGAATACTCGAAAATTTAACAGACGCTCAAAAGACCTCTCTTAAATGGAGAGTGCAGGTTTATTCGTCGATATACAGAACGTGTCTACTCCTTGACGATCCTCCCCGCTCATTTAGACAGCATAGACGATCGGGTCGTGCAAGCATTCATTTCTGCGCCTTCCCTCACACCGCTGTTACCGAACCTTCATAGTTTGGATTGGCAGGATGACCGAGAATGCTTCTTTCCGTTGTTACGCGCCCTCTTTGGGTCAACTATCACATCAATGAGGCTGGACTTCACTACACGGCCACCATCGTTCGCCAAATCTGCTTTGGTGGCTTCCTTAGGAGCTCGTTGTCCATCCATTCGTGAACTCCACTGTGAATATAGTGGTGGTTCTCAAGAAAGTTCAGATGCAATTTTCGAAGCACTATGTGGCTTTCGGGAGCTTTTCCGACTTGGTATAGGTGTTCTTGATGCACAAACGCTGCTTCGCTTGGCTTCTTTATCGTCATTGAAGTTTCTGTCCCTCAATCTGGAGACGTACAACATTAACTACACGCGCTCCGGTTCCACTCCAACATCTTCCTCCCACCTCGAAGAAGTGGACATCGTTGCACTGTTACCTCCGTTCTCACTCACTGTCTCAGAAATATCCAGTTTATCTCCTGCCGATCAGTGGTTTTGCGCATCAATGGCAATGATTTACAACTATATGATCCAAGGGATATTCCAGATCTCATTATCTCCGTCTTGGAGTGCTTCCCTTACACTCTTGAGAAATTCAATTTTGAATTCGATTACGAGTTAGACAGTTATATGGAAGAAGACATCTTTGACGATCCCAGCTTTGCATTTGGCTTTGACGTGGTTGCTCCAATGCTGTCGTTTAGTCACTTAAAGTACTTGAACCTTGATTGGATCTGCACTTCGGCCATCAATGATACCTCACTCAAGACAATGGCGCAATCCTGGCCCCAACTCGAAGATTTCTTGTTCGGAAGCGCGGTTCGTTGGTTGATCCCGCCATCTCTTACCTTCATAGGACTCATCCACCTCATACATCATTGCCCACTCTTGCGTAATATTGAAATGCCCTTTAATGCATGTCCAGTCGACGTCAACAGCGCACCATTCTCTAATACCAACCCGAGCGAGAAGATCTGGAGGCTTTTCGTGGCGACTTCTCCCATCGTCAATCCCATCGCTGTGGCCTGTCAACTGCACAAATTGATGCCCGAATTGGTTACCGTGGGTTTCTACGACTGGTATCCTGATGAGTTTCCCGTACCGCCGCAGTATGCAGAATTTGAGGCTGATTGGAGTAGAGTGAATGATTTCCTGCAAGTGCTTACCACGAGCGAAAAAATGAGATAGGAAACGGAAACAGCATCACAGCAGCCCATTTTGGCAGCCTGGACATATGGACCTAGGGGTGACATGGACATTGGACTATATTCGATAATGAAGGAACAATAGCTATTACTTAGGTTACGCAGGCCTGTAATGCATGTTTCACTACAACTCATCGCAACGACCGGAGGCGAGCGGATTATTAGATCTTAGCACAACGGTGGTGGATTGCCGTAGGAATGGCAGTAATAGCGAGACCTAACGACCCAACTTGGCGATAGTGCTGAGACTCGCTGGCCCTAAGCCCTCTCCGACGTCTGCGACCTTTCAACTAGGTGTACATATTAGCACTCGCATGCATTTATCAAAAACAGAGCTAGCAAATTCGCGCCCTCGTTTTCGTCGCAGCTCTTCGAGTCAGCTCGACGTCAATAGTGCGTTGGGGGGGCTATGCAACGGACAAGATTCGGATAACACTCGAAATTTCTATGAAGTCTCTGGGGGGAAAAGAAAGATCAAAACATTTCTTTCTATCTGTTCTATATGCACAAGCCGGACAGGAGTATTCCGATTGAAGATGAACTGTACCATGAAGGTCTCCCGTGATTTCTAAGCGACGAGTGCTTAACTTTGCCGGATGACTTGAACTCTGGATAGCAAGGAGTTTGGACAAACAGGTCCAGGGCATTCCACTTCCTGATGATGTCGTCAAGTTGTTGGAGGACGCATGGGTGCAGGCCAGCTACGCGTTTTAAGTGTATATTAGCATTTAGTGGACACCAGTGTGCATCAATGAAATGTACCTTTTGTCCCTGATCGACGTCCGTTGAGGTACAGTGAGGTACTCATTTTCGACGCTCAAGATTCTAGATTGTCGCGTTTGGCGACTCGGCAAGACCCTGGAAACCCTGAAAGATCATTCAGACTTCCACTGTCATGCTGGTGCCATCCCAGAGGTGAATGATGGTTTAAGACTCTCCTGTAGGAATCGTGGCAGACGGAATACAAGCAGTATGACCAATTTCGAATTCACTAATGCTGAGGTGGCTGAAAACGGCAATGATCCTTCCAGTTGGATGCGCCACCCCACCTCCCGCTCGTCGTGGTCCACCACGACAACGAGCAGTGCATCAGCATCCATATCCTTGTAGTCATCGTTTCACATGACCTCCACCATCCCTTTTCCTACGTCAGGCACATCTAGTACATCGGGAATCATGTCCGATGAGCTGCAGCCAGCCAACCTGAAACACGCAGAACTTTCTATGGTGACATGTAACCCCCTCACATATCAGGTCTGCGACTTTGTATACGATAATTCCCCGTCCACGAGCTTTCTGGATACAGCTGAGCTCTTTTACGAGACTCGTGCAGGTCAGTGGATTATTTGATTTTGTCCTTGCTTTCGCTCACGATTTGTCTCGCAGTGTAAGGATACCATTATCCTCTTGTTTACTGTAATGCTGAATCTACCGAAAGTTACGAAAATCCCCTGATAACTGCCACGTCCCGTACCCTCATTGCAGATATTCATGCCCTCGTGCGCCAATTTTCTATAGTCGACATTCCAAAACCATCCAAGATACTCGGCGCACTCCTTCCCCGAGTCCCCATCAAAGATTCCGTCAGTTCAGACCCTTGGTTTCGTGTCCTGCGGATCTGGTCAGAAATTGAAGAATTCAGCGAAAGCGAGAGTTTTGGTCCGTCCCAGTCTCTACCCTCCATAACAGCCCTCTCACAATTCTTACAGACGGCCACAAAAGGAGCATCGTCGAGCACACGCTCAATATCCTACTCTTCCCAGACTTGCATATGGGCTTCAAGATACCCAGGTCGCTCTCCTTGCACACATCCGAGTCTACGCCTGCAAATGAAGCTGTACATGAGCTCTCGCTAGTTTCTGCCACACCCTCGCTCTCAGTTCCTGGTACTCCATTCGCTGTGCCATCTCCTTTGCACCTACAGCTTCACGTCATCACGCGCCTAAGCTTCAATGAGCAAGGACAGATCACGTATCATCGCGACGTGTGGGACATGCGTGATGTGATAGGGCTCGTACCTGGCATGCGCATCGCACAGTGGATCTTAGGGCGGGCCGGTGCGTGGGGGCTGAGCTGGATTGCCAAGAGACTGAGATCACAGCCACATGGTACATCATTGATCACGTCCGCTGAGACGATAGCTTAGTCTTTGTGTTTCTCTGTTGTCCTTCTTACGATATCTCATAGCGAGCATTGCTCTTCGTAATGTCATTGGTATTTTTTTCCACTGTAGCCCATCCCTGCGCTGAAACTGCGTTGTATCTCCATAGCCTTATACCTAATACCACGACTACACACATCCCTGCATTAGGTCATGGCAAGGTTGGAGTCTCGCATTTGAGACATACCTCACATGTCAAACTAATGTTGGATAGCACTCCACAGTGGCTTTGATCGTTGCCAAACTGTTGTCGATATTTGATCTTCATAGCTTTCTACCTCATGCAGCGACTATTTGCTTACCGAAGCTGGAGTTTGACATTTCGTACATGTTATCTTGCATATATGTCAAACAGCACAGGTCATAATGCAGACCGCCGACACTACTCGAGTTTACATGTCGCAAGTGGGCGGTGCACCGCCCTTTAATTAACCGATGGTTTTCCTATGATATGATTTGGACTCATTAATCCATGCATGGTGGAGATGGAGACGGAAGTTTATTATATATGTTTTTGCGTTTCCTATGAACGCTCCCCCCAAGTCCCTCCGCTGCTCAGGCTCCCGACTCCATAGCCTATATATAATCAGTGTCTGTCACGGGATTTCTTACTCCAAACTGTCAATAGTTGCACGCCAAGGATGAACCTACTAATACACCAACACTCATAACGGCTAACTTCAAAATTACATGGCACAGCAAGTATGGTATATAAATAAATAGCGGTGCACCACCTGGTAGCACTTGACAGGTATAGGCGCTATTGAGCGACGCCTCCAGATTCATCTAGCCACTTTATCCCAAGAATTCAAATGCTGAGACTCGTTCGTATAGTCAACAACCACCGAGCGCTCGACATGTACGCGTATGTCGAGCTCTACGTCATCGTTGGCGTGCGTATTACGCGGTGATGTTACGAAGTCAGCATCGCCTTTTGAGCGGAAACCGGCCATCACATTCCTCGCACTTTGTGCGGGACGCGCGAGGATTACACTTTCTACACGTGGGGCTTCTTGCATTTCTTTTTGTGCGATGTCAACGGGGCGGGCACAGCGGAAGGAGTGGGAATTGTGAACGTCAGCTGAAGAAAAAAATCATCGGGGCGATGCGCACCTCGTAAATGTATGAGAATTCGTTGGCTCATGATCCACGTTACAGCATAACCTATTGATGCTCTGATGATGCATTCTGAGCAATCCGTTCTCGATCCAGGACAATATAGAACTTACCCTGCCGACTAATCATAGAAGTGGACGGACATCGCATTAAGTTTCCACGGTGTACGGAAATTAGATATAATTACCTGAGTTTGGACATTAGATTCGCGATACAGTACTATGTTCAATATGTTCGACCCTAAAGGAACGTTAGAAGGGTGAATGTTACAAACAGAACTGACTTGCCTGTCAGCACGACCAAATATCCAATGCCATCATACATCAGGCTAAGTACAATGAGCGACACCATGTCATTGAGTAGTGAGGAACTTACACTTTTACTACTCGTTCTAGCCTAAGAATGGTTCAGCGACTCAGAAGGTATAGAAAGGAGAAGATATGTACCTGCTGCTGAGAATATCATATTGCAGGAGATGCGTGGTGGAAATCGTCAATATCACAAGATCATACATCATCGCAATGACGTAGTAAAGCCAGGCGGACAATGTTTTTCCAGAATTCCCTGGGGTACAACTACGGTTCATGAGAATTTGAACAACCCACACTAGTGGTAAAGGTACCACTTACTTTCCCTAGAAACAGGACGCCCATTCGCGTTAGATCTTGTCGTAAGGAAGGCCAACGTACATCAACAACAACGGCTGTTAGCTCAAACAACGGTCAACGCGAACCGAGATCAAATAGGCGAAAGCTTACGGATCCGGGCGAACATATTGGTGAACCACTCTAGCTAAACGGGGTGAGTTACAGATATTAGGCTGGTTCGTTAGGAACTCACCGTAATCGAGGTGAAGAATAGCAACACTAGAACCATTCCTATCCGCCTGTTTCTCCTTGCAGTATTCCATGTCCTGGATGATATAAAATTCTGTACAGCTGGCGATACAAGAATTCAATTTGTCATACCTGACACCAAGGATGACTTGCGATACCATCGTTTGTATAACTACAGTATGGTCAATAGAGTCCTGGCAGGTGAAACGTTGACAGGACAGACCTTTGAAGATAGGTGCCATCATGTAGTAATGTTGACAAGTTTCTTGGGTGAAGTTGGTGGCGAAGTTCCCGTAATTGCTGACTAGCATGACTGTGATACTAACATAACTACATCATAGGTGTTAGCAAGAATCTCTTTCAAGATGAGATGATGAAAAGCATACCGTATGAGGATGAATAAGATGCAGGCAATGCTGATAGAGAACGTATATCAGTGGTAGAACGTTAACGTTGCTGGCAAAGTATACGTACCTGAGGTTAAAAATTGAAGATTGACTTCTGTAAAACCGCCATTCTGCAGGGAGTGTGATAATATAGCTGAAGGTAGATATGGTTCAGAACAATCATAACAGTAACCATTGCTGTGGGTTTGTCACTCGACAAATGAATGAAATACTCACTCGTACAATGCAATGGAGATGGACGCAATTCGCAAATACTTGTCCGAAGTTTCGCTGTCTACAACCGCACGCGAATTCATTTATGTAAAATGCGAAATCAAGGTCTCTTGACGTCGTGGGTGATTATATACGATAGCTCCGCGGAAGTTGACAGCAGGGTATTGGTGTATTGAGGATGTTAATAGAGGTTAATATCCCGGATGGGAAGAGGGAAATCAATGACACAGATCCTTCTCTTTGGACCGCAGGGAATTTGGGAGACAAATTTATGACAAGAAAATCCTCATACTAGTAGTGCTTTTTCTAGGTACCAAGACTGCTGATTAAAGACCCTGAAGGAGGCAATATTAGAACTTCAGGGGAAAGCATGGCCGAGTTCCATAGATCGGACTCAGTGAAACCTTCTTGCAAGGCAACACAGTCACGTTCCTTCAAGTTCGCGATGATGTTGGCAGTGCAAAAGTGACATTGTGCAACGCCATTAGGCTACAACTTATGTAAGCAGGTGTCTTGGCCCTTCCTATGGTCTTGTGACTAACTACAATGTTCACATCTTGCTTTACGCCTGAGGAATTCCTGGCTGCATCACATCCCCACCATGTCGAGATGGCATGAGCGCCCAGCCACCATGGTCACACAGCATCAAGGGGGACAAATGCGCGTATAACGAACTAACCAGCCAGATGCCACAATTCCCTTCCCACCACCACATGCAAACGTGCTTCGAAGGAACGAGGAAATATTGCCAAGGAATAGATGGAGATTTAGCCATTCGAATCGAATGGTCTGCTGCCGCAGACTCTGTACCCGCAAAAAAAATTTACCACTGCTTAAGCCCGCAAGCATTCACCGACACTCCGAGAGAAGGATATGGCTGCCTTGCGCGGTGCCGCATGGCAAGGTGCGGCTTTTATCGCACTCCTCCTTTGTACCTATCAAATCCATGACCGGCCAATGCGGGGAATCATGTCAAACATATGGGAATACATCATTCCCAAGCTGTTATCTGCCATTCGACCACCAGTGCGTCCATCTGCGCCAAGCAGCTCGCGACATCATATCGGAGGAGCTATAAAAGGCTAAGGACATCAAAATTTTTCTCTTTTCCCATGAAAGTTCACAAGTGAGAAAAAAATCTAGTAGCGCACGCTAAGATCACCTCCGGGAGAGTAGGACTGGTTTTGATACAGTGCTGCGAATTTGGTCTGAAGTTGAGGAATTCAGCGATAGCAACAGTTCGGTGCGTTTCGTGCTCATCCGGATAGCTACAAAAAGAGCACAATGTTGTCGCCGACTCTAGGTTACACGTAGGCTTGAAATTGCACCGAGTCTTTCTGGACCTACTCAACTCGCACCTCGTCTACGACACGCTATTCGTAGTCACATAGGCGCTGTACCTGCATGCATCGAGCTGTGGATCTTTTTGCACGCAAGAGGCCTCTACTTTCACTGGGAAGAGTATCGATATCACTGTATACGCTTACATCAAACTCGTGATCAGTCTGACCCTCAGATCTTTGGCGTCTCTGGGCTGCATATGGATACCTAGAAGTGCAAGGTGTGGACCGAAAGACCCACCCACCCGCTTATATTTAGCTCACAGGGCCTCGAGGGTCTGGGCACAAGCCTCGTGCTCGCTAATATATATATCCCAATCCAGCTATAGCGGTCAAGCCCCCTGACGAGAGCTCTCGCAGGCTCGAAACCGCTACTGTCCCCAGGCTGATCGCGAGTTTCACGATGCGGGACGCGCGCGATGTTGTAATGCTCATTACATGACGCGCCGCACATCCCGCAGTGGATCTTGGGGCGAGCGGTGCATAGGGGGTAGCTGAAGACTGAGCTAGGTGGTAGAGAAATAGGGGTTTGGCCGTATATATGTGCTGCAGTGCCGCATGGCTCAATGCTGATCATGTCTAGAATTTTTTTTTTGTTCCCTTTCCTTCCTACCAATTTCCTGCCAGTCTCGTTACGATTACGATGTCAATCCTCTGTACCCCCTTAAGAACTGTATATAGCCCTAAGTTGAAGGTTCCGCGAATAGCACCCTATACTAGTAATGCGGATGGTATACATACGACGGTATCACTCAAAATTAGTACGGTAGCTAGGCTGTCGATTATAACTCCACTGCTGAAACTGCATTATTTAATTCCCGATTCCATATCCCATTTCCAACACTTTAGACCTGCGCCAACACGGCACTTGTGACAACACTAGTAGCACTGAACACGGGTATACGCATGACTTGACAGGCGCTGGCGCCTCCTGATTCATTACGCCGTCGGCTTATCCCACGAACTCGAATGCTCATAACTACCATAGTCTACCTTCACCGAGCGCTCGACGCATACGCGTATATCGAGTTCCACGTCCTCGGGATGCCCATTGCGAGTTGATGTAGGCGGGAACTCTGGTTCGATGGGGCTTTTAGAGTTTTTGGAGTGGCTTTTAGATTCGAAGTGTGAGCGGAGACCGGACATCGCGTTCTTCCGCGCACTGTTGTTTGTGGGACGTGCGACGACCACCGTTTCTAAGCGTCGAGAGTCTGACTCCGACATTTCTTTGTGAGGTGAACGTGAACAAATGAAAATTGCACGCGTCAGCGGAAGAGCAGTTAAGCTCTGGAACGGTGCGCACCTCGTATATTTATGAGGATCCGTTGGCTCATAATCCATGTTACAGCATAACCCACTGATACCCTAATGAAACATTCTGAGCGGTCTGAATCTCCTTGAGGCCAGATGATGCGAAACTTACCCCGCCAACTGATAATAGGAGTAACGTAACATAATTATTATGAGCTTCCATGGCAGATCGAAAAAAAGCCTGCATACCTGAGTCTCGGAACTGGTCGTATGGTAAAGAACGAGGTTCAATAGGTTCGCCGCTAAGGAAATTTTAGAGGGATAATTGTCACAGGCAGAGCAGACTTACCCGACAACACGATAAAATATCCAATACCATCATATATCAGGCTAAGGATGATGAGCGGCGCGCACGGACTCTACCAGTAGCGAGGGACTTACACTCGTACCAACCGACCTACTCTAACGACAACTGATTTAGCGAACCGAAAGACAAAGGAGCGAAAAGGCGTACCTGTTGCTGAGAGGATTATAACGCAAAAGATGCATAATGGAGACCGTCAACATCACGAGGTCATATAACATCACAGCGAGGTAGAAGATCCAAGCAGATAATGTTTTGCCAGAATCTACTGGAGAGCAGCTATGGTTCATAAAAATCTGGACAACCTACACTGGCGGTGAAGGAACCACTTACTTTCCCTAGAAAAGGTACGACGTTTGTAAGGTATTACTGTAAGGAACACTGACTTACATCAACAACGACAGCTGTTGGTTCTGAAGGTTAATGCGAACCAAGCATCGAAATATAGACCAGAGCTTACGGATTCGGTGATATAGATCGGTGAACCATTCCACCTTGAACAAATAAGAGAAAAGACGCTATGCTTGTGGCAAGAGCCTACCGAAATGCAGATGAGGTATAACAGTAACAGTGCAACTCCAATCTTCCTATCTCTCCTTGCGATATTGAATGTCCTACGGGGTGTTTAAGTCTGTGCACCCAGAAAAAATTGGCAAGACATACCTAACACCCAGGATGACTTGTGATGTCATAGATTGCATAACTACAACATGGTCAACATAGTCTTGGTGGGTGAGCATCGAGAGGATAAACCTTTAAAAACAGGCGCCGCAAGATAGTAATGTTGACACGTTTGTTGGGTAAAGCTACTGGCAAAGTATCCATAATTACTGAGTATCATGACCAGGGCACTGATATAGCTAGATTAAATGTAAGCGAAAGAGAATAACATGTCAGAATTTGGACAGAACATACCGTATAAGAATAAACAAAACGCAAGCAAGGCTGGTAGAGATTTGTCAACGGCGGTACGTGAATGTCGAATATCCATGTATCTGTAAGTACCTAATACGGGAAATTGACGGTTGACTTCGGTAAAACCGCCATTCTGCAGGGAGGGTGATGAGATAACTGAAGGGAGATGTTGTTCAGAACACAGTGCTCATTGCGGGTCTCTGACCCAACAAAAGAAAAAGAAAGAAAAACAATACTCACTCATAAAACGCGATAGAAATGGATGCTATTCGAAAATATTTCTCCGAGGTTGAGCTATTCAAAGTCAAAGACATATTTCGGTTCATTTAATAGGTGGAATGCGCGTTGATTCCAGTATGTTGGCTGTGTCAGGGTCGTTCTACCGTTCTAGCCTTGATGAATAGAGGTGGGGGGTAAGGTATATAGCTCAGACGCAGTGATTCTTCTGCGACTAGGCGCGGTATGACCCGGACGGAAGTGGGACCTCGACGGAGAAAGGAAGAGACCGAGTCGGAGCAGAAATGCGTCGCGGCTTTTGTATCATATCTGATACACTTTGAAATTGATTAAACATGCTCCGAGCTAGTCTAAGTAAATAAAAAACCCTAGGCCTGAGGGAATATCCTTAGATCGGAAATATTCGGTAAAATGGTCGTGAAAGCCAGCAAGACGACATCGCAATATGTGCCTGGCCATGTTCAATGAGCAAGTTAAGGCACCCTCGCATGATTTTTGCTGATGTAAGCACGTCGGCGCTATTTAGTGTTGGGGGTTTTCGGCCTGGGCTAGGCTGTAATCATCATATTGCAGTCACTCCAAAGTCACTCATTGATTTATTGTCGCCGCGAAACATATAGAGTCTCGCGCTCTCGAGCTTTATGTAAAGGTACGGTCTTGTCATCTGCGAGGAACACATACTGTCAGAGATACAATCCTGCCTTGAACGTCAAACGATGTCAAACTTGAAGTGGCGGCCAAACGTTCGATTCTGAGGAAATTAGTCTGACACGTAGAGGATTTCAAATATCCGCGCGACTCGGTACGCCCACCAACGTTGAATCTCACGAGCCCAATATCGATGGATTCAAAGGAAGAGTGGGGGTCCGGCGCGTCATGTTGCCTTTTCTTGCCCATAGTACTTGACATTCTTACAGCCCTTGGTAAACATATCATCCTGACTGCTCAGACTCGTACATATGCTTTAAGCCCTGGTCTCTGAGTTCCGTCAACGAGAAGTTATCGCCGCGTGTACCAGCATGTACGGGCACGGTGTGGTCCGAGCCTCAGCTGGATGGCGAGAAATATTTTCTGGGGCCACTGACCCAGTATTCAGTCATCGTAGGGTGAACGGAACACGGGCGGAAAGTTTTTAAACTGAGGTTTGTTATGTGTCGTTTCCTGATAGCTCTCCAGCTAGATGATGTTGATAATCGTGTTCTTGTGTAACCATACGCACACTCAAAGCTGCAGCGCTGAAACCTCGGGTTCTCCTTTAAAATCATAACCATGCCAGTCAGATCTTTTCGCTTCTCACAGAGTTGACATTCTTACTTTCAGGAACCTTTCTCGCCGTGTACTCTACTCGTCTGTTTTCCCTCGTGCTTCCATGCCTCCTTCAGGCTAACTTTTAATGCTAGGCTTGCGAAAAAAAAGACCTCACCGACATGCAATGCCCGTTCGAGTTTTATGCTCAAGGCTGAGACGGTGGTCTGTCTTTCTACATACAATCCATAAACTATAGATGAACACGCACTGCGAGTAAACTCTCCATTCAGACGTGCGACGCAAATACCAACCTACCACAGACACAACACACAAAAGCTTAGTCTTGCAGGCATGCATCTTCCTGCCAAAAGTCAGTTGTCATCGACCCTCTGCAGGACGTGGCGGTCGCGTCATCCGAGTCTATGACCGGTGCTAAGCAAGACCGCCACGTCTTTTCAGTTGGCTTCAATGCAACGCAACTTTCAAACCTGGACTCTTGTATGCGTTTCATTGGTACCTCGTCATCGTATACACTTTGTTGGGTTAGCTTGCGATTTGTGGGCGATCGTGTGGTGGTACCGAATTCAACGAGCAGCATCAGTTCACTCGGGACACAAGTCTTCATACGAGTGATAGATTGGAGGAAAGGATATGTATATGGAGGTGTATGTTCACTAATGAGGACATACTGTCGCGAAGCATAAACAGTATCCCTTACGCCAACAAGGAAGTCGAACAAATTTTCATCTCTCTTGTTACGAACGATTATGGACGTCGACATGGAAGACCGTACGAGCTTGTACCCGGAACTAGCAAATGTCGGACGGAATGCATCGATCCTATGACTTCCACAAGCTCAGTTTGTTCGGATAGTATTCGCACCTTCGCGGGTATATCATTCCTTCCAGGTAAAATAATTATGTATCTGCAACCTGCCCTTTGCAACTTGACAAAGGACCATTATTTCATTTCTCGCAGCGGTAACATCGGAGAATTCTTTCCACTCGTACAAAACATTATTCCTGGGTAGCATACACATGTCCATTTCCTCGAAACAAGTAACTCAATCCAGTGCTTAAACACTCTGCATATTACATATCATGTATATATCGCCTAGAATGTCACAGTACTGCATACATACAGCCAAATTGCCTCGCCCCCAAATTCATTTTTCCATCGGACTACCCCACGAACTAGAAAGTCCACATTCATCCGTATGGTCCAACGTCACCGAGGGCTGGACACATGCACATATATCAAGTTCCATATCATCAGTGCACACATCATTAGACGATTTGAGTCCGAACTCAGGATCGATGTGACTTTTGGGGGTGAGCGGAGAACGGATGGCGGATACTATGTCCCGGGCGTTTTGTGGGGAGCGCGCGGCGACTACGTTGTCAAAACGTCGGGTCTCTGCTTCTGAGAGCTCTTTGAGTAGTGGGAGCGGAGAGGAGTGAATTTGCGGATATCAGCGGAAGAGCGGTTGAAATTCTGAAGTGGTGCGCACCTCGCAGATGGATGAGAATCCGTTGGCTCATAATCCATATTACAGCAAAACCTATTGATGCCCTAGTGGTGCCCTGTGAGTATTTCTATGGTGGATATTGCAAAACCTACCCTGCCGCCTAATAGGACGAAAATCAACATGAGCGCCATGGACCATGGTATAGAAAACATACCTGGGTCTGGATATCGGATGTATGGTAAAGGACGATATTTAATATATTCGATCCTGATGAAATGCTACTCAGTGGTGTGCCAAGCACAGCAGAGCGTACCTACCTGTCAGCACGACGAAATATCCAATGCCGTCATAGATCAGGCTGAGCAAGATGAGCGACTCCCCATAATTTTGAGAGTATCGAGGGACTTACACCCGTACGAGCTGTTCGAGTCTAGCAATAGGTCAGTAACTCTAATCACCAAGGAAGAGGACAGGCGCACCTGCTGCTGAGAGGATTGTACCGCAAAAGATATACAGTGGAGATGGTCAATACTGCGAGGTCATACAACATCGAGATGGTGTAGTAGAACCATGCCGACAGTATTTTACCAGAGTTTCCTGGAGTGCAACTGTGGTTCATGAGGTTTTGAACGACATATTGGTACAGGTACCACTTACTTTCCCTAAAAACTATGCTGTTTGCGTGAATCTTGTTATGAGGAACATTGACTCACACTAACGACGACAGCTGGTGGTTATAATGTCAACATGAACTCGAGTTCAAAATATAGGCTAGAGCTCACGTATCCGATCGAACATATTAGTGAACCACTCCAGCTGAACCAGGTAAGAGAGATACTATTACACAGGTGTCGTAACCACTTACCGAAATTGATATGAAGTATAACACAACTAGCGTAATTCCTATCCGCCTATTCCTCCTTGCAATATTGAATGTCCTAGATGGCGTAAAATTTTGTACAGCTGATTGCTCACAAGACATACCTTACACCAAGGATGACCTGTGATATCATAGTCTGCATAACTATAGCGTGGTGAATAGAGTCCTGGTAGGTGAATGTCGATAGGACAGACCTTTGAAGACAGGCGCAACCATATAGTAATGTTTACAAGTTTCTTGGGTGAAACCAGTGGAGAAGACTCCGTAATTACTGAGTATCATAACCATGATACTACCATAGCTTCGTGAAAATAAACGAAAAAGTCGCAGGATGAGACGAGGACCGACGTACCGTATGAGAATGAATAAGATGCAGGCGGGGCTGATGGATCGCGGTTGTGAGCGGTGGTACATGAATAACTGTGTGTACATACCGGAGACGAAAAAGTGACGATTGGCTTCGGTAAAACCGCCATTCGGCGGGGAGGGTAATGATATAACTGCACAAAATCAGTCAGGACACAATGACCACGGCACCGCGGCTCGAAAAAAAACCTCACTCGTATAATGCAACGGAGATTGATGCTATACGCAGATACTTCTCCGTTGCTTGGTTGTCTACGACCCCAAGCTCCTTCATCTATGAAATGAATCAGAAAATTCAGGTCAAGGTTTGTTGGTGTGGAGGAGTGGGTATATGCCAATCGTTGCGGAAGTTGGGCAGCGGTCGCTGATTCGAATTAGGATGGGGGACGGCGTAGAAAAAAAATGGAAAAGGAAATATATATAGGAAGGAGTGTGTTTGATGACGATGGGCTTAAAGATCGATAGCCTGGATGCTTCGCGTTGAAGAAGCTTGGCGCTGAAAAGGGAAGAAAGACTGATAATTATATATAAGAGAATTTGCAAGGCATGATGAAAGAGTTGAGTGCATAAAATTGACCAAGTTATTAAGCAAACTTGTTCCTTGCGAGCCAGCGCTTAATGGTTGGACAACATTTTTGTATTAGGATCCATATTAGCGTGACTGTCCTATGATCCTGCAATTGTGAAATCGCATGGATAAGGACCGTTGCAATAATTTGGAATTTACGGCTGAAGGAAAGCGCCGAGCCAAGTTATCGATCGATCACATACACTCTATCTTTAGAAATTACTCTAATAACTCTATCACTCAAGCCGAGTAGCATCACTGTCCTCGTCCTTTAAACTCCCCTTTAACTGCAGGCTATAAACAACCGGCTGATAGGCTTTTCAAAACCATCGCGCTATCAAGAAACGCAGCTCACAGCAAAATTTAAATCTCCACAAATCGAGAGCAGCGGTAACACAGTCTAGACTTTCAAATTGCTTCATCTCCTTAGTTACCGACACTCGCGCACGCAACCTTTTTTATGCATTCCAAGACCCGCGGTGGCATATCAGGCGGACATACTTGGCAAACAAGGCTGTATACGGAAGATGCTCCATTGTGGAAAACAATCACCTTGCTTGTGTTTAAGTTTCATACGCCGAGCCTTTGCCAGCAAAGCTTCCGACGGTTGTGGCAGAGTCAAAGTACGTTTAAGTCCAGTGTCGCACTTCTAGGGCACTGACATCTGCATCCGACCTCATCTGATCTATTTATGGATCTAGTACTATGACGGCCGACCTGAAACATAGAATCTGTCACAAAATACCTACATATGAGGCAACGCCATCCACTGCCCTCAATGCGTCTTGTCCGACTCCGCGGGGTTATGCTGGTCTTGCAATTTGCCCTGGGCTGTACATGTACATGGTGGCAGGGTCGAGTACGTTCAAGTCCAGCATCCGACCTCATCTGATTTATTTATCGATTAGCTACGACGACTGAACTGAATCATAGAATCTGTCACACATGCCTATATATCTTTTTTAAAGGCAACGCTTTTTCTCGTCATTCACTACTCTCAAAGATTTTAAGCATCTTGTCCGAATATACTAACCATGTCGTGTGCATAATTATTCAGAGCTCTTGCAAACCGCACTCAATCTCATCTGATATGGCCCATCACAGCGATACACCGCGCGTCCAAGCGCCCAAAGTATTGCAATATCGGTGCCAAACACACCCCTAGGGTAACTATAGTCTATTCCCGAGTCAGATAGAAGGCTAAGAGTGATAAAGTAAGCACTTTCCAATTACCCTCCCCAGTATGAAAAAAAAATTGTTTTATTCAGATCTCTGGTGTTCCTTGACAACTTCAAGATCCAGCATGGTACCAATAGTACCTTTCAATTTCATAGAGCCCGTGTGGAATGATTAATGATGCCGCATAGAAACAATTATGCTTGGCGGCTTCACGCAAAGCGTTCGTTGTCGATGCGCGACCCTAGGTTGCGAAACAAGAGTCAACATCAAACTCTCCGAGTCGTCCACCTTTATCAATATATCCATATCCAGTCTTGTCTTCAAAGTCATCTCCGAAAGGTTTAGCCCAAAGATTCATTCACGGACCACGGGTAGGCAACTGAGCGATCATATGCTCACCGGATGCCGACTTGTGAATGTCGCGTCTCACACCTTTCATCGCAGAACGACTCGAAGGAGGAAATACAACGTCGTTTCTTCACACGAAAACACCAAAAACAGTATGTATGAATAAATTGCATATCCATATCCAACCCGCCACTCAAGCACCACTCCGACCTGCAGCTTTCATGACGGCACCATTAGCCAACTGGGGCAATGTCTTGTTTGGTGCTGACGAAGACGGCGCTGGCAAGAAACCCGCTCCGACTAACCATGCAAGGTACTTTCCCATCAGCTCATCCGAAACGGTGAACGTACACTGCTCTCCTTGGGAGTCCAATAACGCCATAGTGTTAGTGGCGTCAAGCTCCGGAGCTTTTGTACTCGTCGGTAAATCATCAAGGACGAAATGGAGGAGGGGGAAAAGAGCGTTATCTTGAACTTCCATGACGTGCTGCTCCAGCTTGCGACGCCATATGAGATACTCGCATTGCTGTGTAGGGAACCCGTACTCGGCCAATGACGAGAGGATCTTGTTGAATGTCGGAGGGGGCACCGCAGTGATGTGCAGCACACTTTGCGCAGCGTTTGGCAGGGGCTCTACGGCAGCGAGAGCAGTGCAACGAGCGACATGATCCACGGGCACCATGTTCACGGTGTTGTTGATATCTGGGACAAGACCGAGCTGGACACATCCCTTGACCATGCGCCAAATAAAGTCATCGGTGTTAGTCACTATGAAGCCCCGCAATCAATCTGTCAACATATCACAGAAGAGAAGCTTCCATACCTGCGGTGTGCGAGTCACCAACAATATAACCGGGCCGCACGATATGGCCCCGTAAGCCCCTCCTACCAGCTTCAAAAAGCAGCTTCTCTGATACCCATTTACTCTGGCCATACCCGGACTTGAGACCCACTTTTGCACCGTCCAGGTCATCATCTTCCGGAATACCTCTTCGCGAGCCTTGAGATTGTGCCAGAGAGTCAGACAAGCGCACATAGTGCTCGGTGTCGATCGCTGATGTTGATGAAACGAAAACAAGCAGCTTCTGCTTTGTCGTTGAGGCGAGTTCCACAGCAGTCAAGGTCCCGATCACGTTCGGTCCACGAAGCCTCTCATATGGGTACACCCAATGCACCTGCGCAATATATCGTTAGATATATGCATGCGAAAAGGTAGAGTAGCTCACCAGGGCACCATTGTGTAAGACGACATCCGCCTCAGCAGCGACTCGTGACCAGACTTCATCGCCCATACCGAATAGATCAAGGCCAAGGTCCCCAATCACCACCTCGAGTCTACCCGAGGTGAACCACTGCTCATCCCAAACGCCTCGGTCACCAGACCCTTCTCTAAGGCGCGCCACACCTTGTTCAACGCTAGGCGCACGTACGAGACAAATGACCTTCCGAACCCTATCGAGGCGCTGGAGGAGATCACGCAACACAAAAGCCCCGAGATAACCGGTAGAACCCGTCAAGAACACTGTAACAGCACCCGACTTGAAGTCCTCGGATATCGGCGAGTATGAGGGTCGTAAGCGTTCAACGAGCGTCTCGAAGTCCTGTCCGTACTGAACAGCAGCATTCAAATTCGTAGACACCTTGACAGGCGTCGCAGGGCGCGTCTCAGCGTCCCCGTAAGCAATGCCAAAGGCCGGATCACGAAGTGCATCTAGTGCGGAAGCGAGGCCTGTGATAGTTGGCTGGTCGAAGATAAGACCAAGTGGGGCTTCGACAACGAAGATCTTCCGGATCTCGAAAATGAGACGCGTGGCAAGAATGGAGTGGCCGCCCAGATCGAAAAAGCTTTCCTCAAGGGGGATAGGCGTGGGCGCGTTCGGGAGAATACTAGCCCATATATTGCGCATCGTTTGTTCTGTGGGGGTCGCTGTGCGCCCGTTAACAGTCTTTTTGGGCTCGGAATACACAGCGTGCGCTTGTGCTGTGTCGGGGAAAGGAAGTGCCGGTTTGTCTATTTTGCCGTTAGGGTTGAGGGGCATACGATGCAGCGGAACGAACACTGCAGGAGTGTTAAGCAAAAAAGGTATGACAAGGCAATGATCAATCCTACATGATGGTATGCTGTAACTAGGCAGTTTCTTTTTGAGGTGCTCTCTAATATCCTTGATGAGCCGTCTATACTTTGGACTCTTGCCATCAACCTTCTCATCATCCTCTGTGAGCTCGCTGGCAAAGCCATCCAGATTCGAGCCCTGTAGAGGCACGAAGTAACTGACGAGGATCTTTTCCTCGTCCTTGTCTCTCCGCACAAGTGTGACATTTTCCCGCACGAGCGGGTGCTGGCTCATCAATGTATCGATCTCTCCAAGCTCAATCCTGAAACCACGGATCTTGACCTGGTCGTCTGCTCGCCCTGTACACTCAACGCGCCCATCAGGGAGATACCGACCAAGATCGCCTGAACGGTACATCCGGTCACGGATGCCCTTCCAATGACGTGACTCGGGCCCAGCAAGGCCCTGAGGCGGATGCAAAATTGTGTCTCTCCAGGGTAAAGTAGAAGGAGAGAACCAATTGCTAACGAACTTCTCGGCGGTGGCTTCGGTATCAAGGTATCCCTCCGCTAAGCCTCCAGATCGCACATAAATCTCTCCGACCTCTCCCACCGCGCAAGGGACATTTCTGTCGCTGCGGTTGACGACAAGAAGCTGCACATCAACCATGCCTTCTCCAGCTGGCATGATGTCCTTCTGAGTGGCGAGGAAAGTCGCGTCTACGGATAGGGGTGGAATCGCGAAGTAAGACACAGCGCGTTGCGTCTCTGTTGTGCCGTACATGTTAATTATCTGCACGTTAGTGGCGAGGGCTTGGAGGCGGAGGCAATCGCGCTTGGTTAAGACGTCACCGACGAAGAATGCGTTTTGTAGGGATGGGATCTGGCGCGTGGCTTGTGCGGAGAGTAATTGACCCATGGCGGGGGTTAGGTGCGTGACTGTAACATTGCTGTCGTCCATCCATTCTGCGAGACGGCCGGGTGTGCCGATGTCTTCTGCGGTGGGTACATGAAGCTCTGCACCCAAGAAGAGGGGCGTGAAAACTGTGACGTTCACTCCATCAGCAGATGTATCTGCTCGAAAATACAGTACGTACTATCACGTTGGATGGGATCGTGGGCGATCCCGCTCAGCATTGTGAACTTGGAAGTTTCAGTGAGCCCGAAGCGGTTGCCCATCCAAGGGAAGAAATGCGTGAGACTGTAATGGCGTCCTCGAACGCCCTTGGGGATGCCAGTGCTTCCACTGGTGAAGGACAGTGTCCCGATGCTGTCAGGACCTAAAATAACATTAGGATCCGTTTCTGCCAGACGGACCTGCGCCTTCAAAACATCGATTCCGTCATTCGCGCCACCGAGTATTTGACTTGTGGGAGAAAATTCAAGCGCGGGTACCTCCACACGGATTTTGAGTTCCGTGGATAGGAATTCGCGCACAGAAGGTGCAATTTTTCCAGCACCTGAAAGGACAACAAGGCCACGAGGTTGAGCTACCCCAAGGTATATCATCTGCCGTGAAGGTGGATATGCAGGATCTGACTCGGGTTACAAATGAAATGAAAGAAACACAGAAGATCATACCTATGACCGAGAATGTAGCACCACTTTTAAGAACTGCCATAACAGCTACCACCAGCTCGACACTACGATGTGCGTAGATCATAACGACTTCTTCCCTCTTCACACCACCTGCTAGGAGGTGGTGCGCTAGGATATTGGAAGCTCTCCGAATGTCTCCGTAAGTGAATGTTCGCCTCGTCTGTGGTTCGCCAGGAGTCGATGCGGGTATACTTTGGATGATACACGACCTATCAGGCCATTTCTGTGCATTACGAGAAAATATATCTGTAATGGCTCCCTTCCAGTCACACCAATGTAAATTCGCTGTTGGGTTGGGCAAGCGTTCGCGTTGGGCAGCCGTCAAGAGAGGAACAGCACCGACCGCTGCAGTTGGATCAGCGGACACCTTCCTTAGAAGCACAGAGAGCTGATCGACGATAAATGATATGCGGGCGGATGTGAAAAGCAATGAGTTGAAGAGGATTCGAAGGGAAATGTGGGGAGCCAAGGAGGCGCGCGTAGTAGTGGGGGGTCGGGTGACGAAGATGGTAAGATCGGACGTTAAGCTGGTTGACCTAATGAAGTTATCCCGTGGCTGATCTGTTTCATCGAAGAAACGGACACGGAAAAGGGGACGGGATGCTTCAACAGAGTCATCTTTGTCCTTGCGTAAAGCCCGTACGATCGTCTCATAGGGCAGTATATCTGCTTCGGCCTCGCGTTCGACGTGCTGAACACGGCGCACGATAGTCCAGAATGAATCTGATGGCTCCACTGAAAGTCGAAGAATCAAAGGAGAGCTTGCAGTGGCAGAGGAGGAGCCAATCACGAAGTCTGTATCACCAGTGTACCTGTGTAAGAGGACGAGAAAAGCAGAGAGGAGTAAATGGAAGGCCGATGGTCTAGTTCCAGAACTTTTATTCTCGTCCTCTTCACCATCTTCGCTCTCGGCATGAAGAGCAAGCTTCAAAAGACTGAGTGATGTCTGCTCTGAAAGATCTGCTAGATGAGCGGCTTCGATGAGTTTATTAGCACCAGTCGATCGCGGATAATCTGTGGGCAGAGACATCACAGGTAGATTTTGCAGCCTCGCAAGCACTCTGGAGAGTGCATCTGAGGCCATTTTGACGGTTGAGGATAGGAGATTGTGAAAGTAGTCGAGAGAACAAAATACACACCATAAAACTTTGTGACTCGTTAGTCTTAACGCGCACGGCAAGCTATAAGTAGTTATTGGATTAACACGGCCGAAAGTCACTTGAGTTCTATTACTACTTCCGAGTCCACAGAGACAGTCATCATATGTTTCCCTACTCAAGTTAGAAATTGACATAACAATTCGTAGGTGGAGCAACGTCGATGCATATGCAAACCACAGTTGCGCGGCTCGCCAGAAATATGTGTGCCTTCAGTAAAACTTTCGTGCAAGCAAAATCCCACATTTGGCCGCCGCGGAGTCGACTAGCCAGCAGCGGAACTTCGAACTAACATTCGATATTCAACTGCTATAGCGCCATCATACATGCTCACAGGATTATGGGGTGCGCTAGCAACCACCAGCGCCTCCTCAGGACACCTGGGTCAAAGTTGGCAGCGTCAATCTGGCCCCTTCCCGAAGACCTCCAAAATTCGAATTTTCTCCACGTTGAAGCCTTGAATTCTTCTAAAACTATCACCATGGTGGATAGGACCTTGCCGCTTCCTAGGTCAAGTTTGGCAAAGCTTCCTGAGGACCATGAAAATTCAGAGCTGCAAGTTGAAGTCTTGGATCCTTCTAAAACCACAACCACGCCGGTTGGGATATTCTCGCTTCCTGCAGAGTTGATATGTCACATTCTCCTTCTCCTTCATTTCAAGGATCTTTCCTGTTGTGTATTAGTCCGTTCTTCCGCCTGGTTTCATAGTTTTTATGGGCTGACTTTTGGATTATGCTAGGCCTGCAAAACCTTCTGGCATGTGGCCCAGAGTTCCTCTGACATTCAATGCCTATTCGAACTTTATGCTCAGGGCTTCACGGAGACTCCTACCTTGGACTGGGTCGACGTTTCTGGCAAGATGTATTCGCTTAAGAGATTGGCATCCTTGTGGCGGTCTAGCTTTCATTTGAACACTATTTTTGAAGAAACAGTGGCTATCGACGACATCCCAGACCACTCTCGTGGCATGCAATCCGTGAAGTGTGGGCTTTGGTGGATGTATGATGGCCGTAGACTCTTTGTTCGGGAGTGTGACACAAACACCAAACCAACCCGGATGTGGCCGGAGCAGAGCTATACCATGCTGGCAGGCATGCCCTTCTACACGAGGTCAGTTGTCGTTGACCCTCTTCAGGACCTTGCGGTCGCAGTGTCGCACAATACCGTTTATAAGCGAAATCGCCACGTCTTTTCGGTGGCATTTCGGTTGGTTTCGTCACAACGTCCACACCCAGGTTCTGCACGCACTTCCTTGAAGTGCAAGCATCCTTGTCACATGGTATTTGACCATGATTTTTACTTTGTGGGTCAGCCTGCGATCTGTGGGGATCGTGTAGTGGTACTCTACTACATGAATGACATAAGTTCACTGGAGAGTGTATCGGTGTCGAACATCTTCATACAAGTGATAGATTGGAGGAAAAGACGTGCGAAGGGTGTAAGTTCACTCTATTCTTGAAGCTCTGCCACTAAGCATAAGTAGTATCCCTTATACGAACTAGGTGGGAGAGAGGCGAGTTTCCATCTACTTGACGAACAAAGGATTATTGTCATCGGTCCGGAAGGCCGTATGGCCTTGTACACTTTCCCAGAACTCGATGGTTCGCCTCAGCGCCGAGTTGCGTATGTCCTTCCGAACGTGCCATGGGGTCATAGTTTTTATTTCGATCCAGCACAAATCATCATCAGACCGATCTATGTGATCCATGCCTCCCCATTGTTTCACGGGAAAGCGGTTCACCCAGACCTTACGCCCGACTACGTGACATCTCTGGAATCGCAAATCATGGTTTTGGAGGTCCTGTCGAGCTCATGGCAGGTGATTCTAGTCGTTGATATGGCCATTTTCTCAGCGAAGGCCGCACACTCAGAGATACCTGTCGAGGTTCCCTGGTCGGAGTGGGGACCCAAGTACGCACGCTGCTTTCCGCATCATCCAAGCCACCGAATCAGTGTGTTCGGCAGCAAAATGGCATATGCTCTGCCTCAGGATTGTACTCCTGAACCTGGACAAAGACTGGAAGAACTCCCTGCTGAGGGTTCCTTCTACGTACACGTCTGGGACTTCAACAAAGCCATTGCTCGCTCGGAGCGTTCGGATAATGTCTACGATTGCAATTCACCAGGTTGTCTCATCCGCAGGCCCGGTCAGCTCGCTCAGACGTGCTTCAACAAAGACGATGCAGACATTACCACGAATCATCCTTACACTGTTGCTGTCTGCCCCACGGATTTCCCGACGCGTTACTTGGATCAATTTTTTTTGGAACAGGATCGACTTACTTTGATATGGGTAGGTGTTCTCAGTATGGATCCAGGAATGTTTTAACGTGATGAAATTATAGGCTCGCCCCAGCTCACTTCAGATTCAGGTCGTTTCTCCCTCACCGACGATACCAACTTCTGAAGTTGGCCCGGACGTTGAACGGGACCAAGTAGCTCATAGCCCAGAGCTGCAGCAGACAAAGCAAATGCAATTCCGCTACAAGACGAACATTCTGGGATTATTCCACCTGCCGAGTAAGTTGCGGAGACCACCGAGACACCCCGAATAGACAGTCCCTACTCTGGAACTTGGATGTATCAAATGCTCCATTTATTTCTTCAAACGAGTAGACGAGGATTGGGGCCAATGTCGTTTGAATCAACTATCGAGTATACCCTCTTCTTTTTTGTTTTTTAACCCACGCTCGCTACATTGCTACACCTCGTCGTCAGAATTTGTCATACATAGTAATTCCAAGTACCTACCCTCGTTCAAATCCTTCTTCAGTCCCTTACATGGCCCAGGAATGTCATACACTACGATACCGCCAAGATACCACACTCGTTACTGAACTTATATTGAAGACTCACTGACCATGGGTCCGTTCTATTTTATTTAGCGTCTTTACAGGGCATTCATTTCCGAGATCCAAAACCGTCTTCTGCGTGGCCTCTAACAACTGATGGTTTTGAACCTTCATTCTTTCTATAGAGAATGCTTCGTACAACCCACGCATGTACACGAGTACTTGCCGTCTCCTGGGCGATGTGATGCCCGCGTCTGGGAGAGTAGTCTTGAACATTAATTCAGATAGATCGATTACGGCCGAAATTGAGTCTCGATACTGGATTTATATAGACATGTATGTGAAATGCTTTCTCGTAGTCTTGACCCTCTTGACCTGAATCGACCCTCGCCAAGAACTCACGCATATTTTGTTCTCCAGCGTTCACGCACTGATATTGGTCTCGATCTTTCCAACCCTGAATCAAAGCCACCCCGATCGATCCAGAACTCCTCGTTCGTAACGGACTGCGACCACATCTGTGGAAATGATGCATGATGACATATGGTAGGGCTTGGCGTACATGTTACTTAGTGTGCTCATGCGAACCTCTCGAGGCTGTCAGCAACGTCCTTTCTTGCGAAAGTACATGTCATCTTCGTGTTATCGTACCACCAACGTTGAATATTGAATATTTGAATCTCGATGTTATTTGCTAGATGAGGCCTGTTGTTTAGTGTAACATCAGGTCCACTGCGGTCATATTGCAAAAGCAGCGCCCTTCACCGGTGCACACGTTATCTTGACATATGCAAAAGCCAAACGCCAAAACACCGTCCCAAAGACCATCGACGTTACAATCGCCCATGTCAGTTGATAATCGGACAAGTAATTAACAAGACTCGTAACATACTCTCGGTCCTCGTCAGGTAGCTCAGCGAGTCGAAAGCTTGAGCCAGCGTGAAAATCTGTGCAGGCCAGTGTTAGCGTCCGCATCACTATACAACTTGAACTCGAATGTCATGGCAGACGCGGCAACGATCCATGCCTCTCCGTAAACGAAAACTCATAGCATGATGAGGATCATATTTGGTTACCTTGAAAGCTGTCATAGGTACGGGTCTGTAAGGCTACACATGAACTTTGTGTTGGCTGTGAGTCCTTGCAGATAAGATTCCGGTCAGATCATGTCATACATCAACATAACGCTTGGGCGGCTGAGTCCGAGTGGAGTTGTAATATTACTCATTTAATGTACTCGTCATCATCGCGCCTCCCATCCTCCCGTCCGCTACCTGCTTCTCAGGCTGTACCCGAATCACGCTGCCTAGCAACTTGTAAGTTACATTTATTTATTCTGCTGTTTTGTTGCACATTTATGTCAATGGTATTCAGTGGACAGTCCGCTGCATCCTCCTGATTTCCGATGCCTCCTGTTACCTTCTCGTGCCTGCTACTGCTCTCTTGCACCTGCCGCTCTTTCACTTGCATTGAGTGTTCTCGTTCACTTTAAATCATCGAGCGCCTCCTCTCCTTACATGAGCCCCCTGCACTTCGTGCCTACCGCCACCCTTGTGCATGATCTGCACTCTTGCACACCCCTATCTCGACTGCAGACCTCTCATATGAGTTCCCTGGTTTCCCCTTCCCGTCTCTGTACCTACATTGATGATTTAATTTAGTTCATGCATATAGTTTGGTTCGGTAATTTCTTCGTGCCGTGTGCAACCTCACTACTAGTTGACCAAATTTATTGATATGAGAAGACTACGACCACGAGTGGGCTGTTTCGGGAGTCTGCCAAGCAGCGTTTAAACTCCGGCCGAAGCCGACCATTCCCCGAACGTTCTCACCGCCGTGCTGTGCTGTGCATTTGCGCGGATATTTGCGTGTGCTTTTCTGAGAGGATATCATAGAGATTGTTTGTAGAACCTCGAGGTCTCACGACATGCTACGTTGCTGCGCGTTTTTATTGCTATTGGTCTGTGTCGTAACTCCTTCTCTCTCTTTCGCACATGTGCATGAGCAGTAAGTATTGGAAAATTTGGTCTGGGTCTGCAAATGTGGTGAGTACACGGGAGGTCTGGCATGCGTCCTCCATACACTATCAGTATTCGGTAATTCAGATCAGACCAACGTTTTTTCCGTAAAACTTTTGTCCTGCACGAAATCGTTGGCCTAATTTAGTGAGAATAACTTTGATCGCGTGAAGTAGCAAGTATACATACAGTAGCACTACCACCCGAATGGGATCGCCTGTAGGATATAGGATGGATCCGAGATCTGAACATGCGTGCATCTGCGGTAATCTGCTGGCATTGCAGATGTTATGTGGTCGAATGCGGCACAACCACGCAAGAAAAGCTTGGACATTCGTCGAGGCAAGGCGAGTAGGGATCAACGGTGGATAGGTTCTTCCTAAAACCATCAAGAACACTCTTCAGCGTATAAAAGGAAGGTGATTTCCTACTATTTACTTGATCACGCATCACATCCTCATACACAATGCGTTTCACCTCTGCAATTGTCCTCACCGTTGTTACTGCTTTGGTATCATCAATCTCTGCCACACCCATTGAAACTAGCAGGTAAGCACGCTGGCTTACCTGAGTTCTCATAATCAGTACATATACTGTCGCTGATACGGAAAGCTAAGCTTTCAGTATCCTATGGTGTAATGGTTATGCGCGGGCGGCAGTCTGACCTATTTTCATAGCACGCGGTGTCCCACTTTTTGCTTGAAGGACAGCACATGCAATAACTGCGCTAACAAGATTTGCGTGAGTATCAGGTTTTCCTGGATTTGATAGCATGACTCACTTGTATGGCAGGACATTCCTTTCTGTAGAGTGGATCTTGTAAGTATTTCTACTTTCACTGGCCGTTGGCACTGATGCGCGAGTTACGTGTGATCAGTAGGATGAATCAATGCGCCGTTAGGAAAAGTTATCGATGAAGTTGGCGTAAATTTCGTTCGATTGGGAAATGTTAGATAAAACGTGAGGTCACAAAGAATACTATTACAATGCAGATCAGTCTACAACGTCGCGACAGTGACTGTTGCTCCTGATGAATCGCCATAGACAGGCCTTGGCCTGTAGATCGTACAATTATAAGTATGCGCAACCTAAAAACCACACTCAATTACACTGCGTCCAGGCATCTCCCTGGAATCAGATGGGGGTGCTGTATATCCGGAAAGGTGCTCCGAATAAATTACAATACGCACTGTGATGGGATGGACCTACAGATTATACAAAAAATAAATGCGCAATGCGCACAACATTAATAGACATCGAAGGGTCGAAAACGCACCTGCCTGCGGGCTACACTCACGACCTTACGACTATGACTTTCCAGAACGCTTGCACGGTATCCAATTCTACGCCATCAGAATTAGACAAAGTGTAAGCGTTGCAGCAAAGTTGCTCGAGACTATTTGATTTTCCTGCAAATACCGTGAGCATTGAGCAATGTTAATGAGTATCTATGTAGATTGTTGATGGTGCGGGAAAGAACAAATTTGTCTCGCGTCCTACATAATTAACAATCTGCTGAGCACACGGGAGTGCCATGACGTTGAACGTTGAGGACAATGGAACTAATAATCAAAGGGCAAAATCATGATTGTGGCTGATAGCGAATTCGCGTTTCGAACTCCACTACTCCGCTCGCATGAAGCTGTGTCTGTGGCATGCATGAGCCCTCCATCCTATTAAACAGATCTTCTCTCTCGACATAGCAGTAGGGAGGCATTTACTAGAAGCCTGTAACCTGCATCCGAATCGCGAAAATAATTATGACACCACTGTTTGATATTCCGTGCCAGCATGGGTTTCTCAGATCTTTTCCTTATAGTTCCTTGTATCACTGAACATACAGTGGCTCAAAAAAGTGTCCCAATATTTGTGGCTTTTCATGTAATTGCTTCATTAGGAGTCAGGGTGTGGGAATCTGACTAAGCTATAGGGAGATGTTGGACAGCCCTGCCTCTTGGCATTATATTTGCTCCATATAGCGTGGGAAACAGATGACATCGTGCGAAGATATGGTCATTTTAATTTGGTGACTCATTGGGACACTTTTTTGACTTTTATTCCAATCAACACAATCTCTATAATTATGGTACTTTGTGTGGCTTCCTTTTACTCTAATCACCTCTGCCACTCTTCTAGACATATTATCTATCAATTTGAGGTATAACTCTTTAGAAATCTTCTTCTATTCTACTGCAGCTCTGTTCTATAGCTGAAATAGCCCCTATGGTAGATTTTGATAGGCTGCAAGCAATTTCTTGAGTAATGTTAGCAGGTATTTAATAGAGTCAAGGTCCAGGGACTATTCTGACCATGATAGAATAGTAATATCATGGTCTTCAAACTATTTAGTATCTAACTTGGATGCATGCTCCCTATGACCCAAGTTCTCTTGATTACCATATTCTAACTGGGTAGGTTGTAAATGCAACCAAGGTCACCAAATCTATTAATTCCATCATCTCCACCACTATCCCTACTCAGATAGTCAGTAAGGCTCTTAAGGTAGCTAATCTTGAAGCTGTAGCCAAGAAGAAAGAACTCTCTGATTTCCAGTCTATACAAAGAAGAGATAAAATTCTACACCAAAGTACTAGTATTGGACTACTGGGAACTGAATTTCTGTTATATGGTTAAGATGAGATAAAAATGTATATGATAGGATCAGATAGACTGAAAAATGTGTGAAATAAAGGTAGAAAAACCACTAAGAGAAAGATAAGTCAAGCAAATACTTAAGTTTGGAGAAGGAAATTTGATGGTATGGGACTGTATAGGATGAAATTGAGTGAATTTCCCTTTGAAGTGAAGGAAAGAATAAATGCACAGTAGTATATCTCGATTTTAGAGAAGTGTCTGCTCAGAATCATATAGAAATGATATATTAATGAACAGGACACTATCTTCTCATAAAATAGTGACCCTAATCACATCTTCAATTTGGCCACCAATGGCTTAAAGACCATTATATTACTATTCTATCATGGTCAGAATAGTCCCTGGACCTTGACTCTATTAAATACCTGCTAACATTACTCAAGAAATTGCTTGCAGCCTATCAAAATCTACCATAGGGGCTATTTCAGCTATAGAACAGAGCTGCAGTAGAATAGAAGAAGATTTCTAAAGAGTTATACCTCAAATTGATAGATAATATGTCTAGAAGAGTGGCAGAGGTGATTAGAGTAAAAGGAAGCCACACAGAGTACCATAATTATAGAGATTGTGTTGATTGGAATAAAAGTCAAAAAAGTGTCCCAATGAGTCACCAAATTAAAATGACCATATCTTCGCACGATGTCATCTGTTTCCCACGCTATATGGAGCAAATATAATGCCAAGAGGCAGGGCTGTCCAACATCTCCCTATAGCTTAGTCAGATTCCCACACCCTGACTCCTAATGAAGCAATTACATGAAAAGCCACAAACATTGGGACACTTTTTTGAGCCACTGTATGTCTCAGTTTGATCTCGCTGAGTGGTCAATAGGCTCTGGATGCTTGGTGCTGCAACTGAATATTTGATCTACGTATGGGAGGCTATTTGACCCTTGAATGGACACCATGGCTGTATTGAAATAGACCACAGATGGAGCAATATTCATGTCGATTGTGCAAGCTGTACATCATGAAATCAGCTTGGAGATGCTTTGAATAGATAGTTTTGGCAAAATAAAATAAAATTTACACAAATCATATCCAAAGATAAGGTCATAACTTAACCTTGGCATAATAACAGTGAGGGATAAGACATTGCAGAACAAATCTAATTCTGTTGAACATATGTATGTCTTGCAAACTATGATATTTGGCAGATAAATCATTGAAGGAAGTCACCATCTTTCCAAAACAATGGTCACCCACAGTCTGAGCCTGTCTTTGTGATGCCCATTTGCAATGTCACCTGGTTGGCAATCAAGGGTTACAATGTCCTGCAATATCTTGATGTACAGTGTGGTTATTACTTGTGGTTACATAAGTATCAAAACTTTGGGTCTGATAGTATGTAACAAGCCATGAGATACTGCAGCCTGTGAGAATACATGTAATAGTGCTGCCAACTCAATCAGTAACATGTAACAACTAGATACGCACCAGTGGGGTTAAGCAGGACTGGACTGGACATAGGTAGGACAAGTGCAATGATCTCTGAACGGGTCCAAAGCATCGGAGATGCGGAGATGGTAGGAAGGCATTGGAGATGGATAGGGTTTGACATACATTGTGAATTGAGGTGTTTGCAGGTCAGCTCAAAAGATATCGCCACAGCGGGTCTGAGTATACCCCTGGATGGGTCATCTGCTGGATTAAACTCACTTGAGACATAGGTAGTGACAATGTTTGATACAGTTGGGTAGATGGTGCAGGAAGTCATGGATCCTCCAAAAAACTCCATTGATGGCTTTGTTGTGGTGCCTGTGCTTCCACCAGCCTTCCACAATGCCAGTGTTGTCTCCATGGACAAGGACATTGTTGCTAATGCCTGGCAGAGAGGCAAGCATATAGACAGGAAGCTCAAAGCCAATGGCTTCAGCCCATCCAATATCTCACTTTCCATTGAGGGTTTGCCAGCCTGGTATTAACCTCCACACTCTCCAATGGTCCCCAACCACTATACCTATCCCAATTCCTGAGCTTGCATCTGAGAAAGCAAGAGGGTTCTGGAGTCATACAGTTGGGTAAATGCTTTGAGCTACTCCTCCCAATTGAAGTAGGGCTAACCACCAGTCTAAACCTTTGCTCACAGATTTTCCCACTCTGTGAGGTAGGAAAGGATTAGCTCCATATGTTGACAGCATACCCTCAAGGCTTGTGAGGTAAGCTCATCCTTGAGGTGCTGCTAAACATGCATGGAGCAGCTTACTGTACAATTCTTGTATGTCATGGAGGACATGAGTGTGTCATTTTCTCCATTTGTGAATGGCTGATAGGTATTTTTCCGCTTTAGCTGGGCTCAAGGTTACCATCATTAGTTCTAAGTCTCAAGTGAACCCTATATAAATGGTGGAGGTACTGAATGGTTGATCTTTCAGGTACAGGCAATAGTGTCATTATGATCTATTAATTACCTATCATTGTAGAAGGTACATGATACATCCTGGTCTTTGAGTGAAACTGTAAGACATGCAAAACATTCACTCGTGTGGTGCCAGTGCCAGACAGCATGAAGCCTCTGGTCAGGTAATGCAAGCTTGTTTTCCCTGATGTCTTCCGAAACCAAGGGCTTGATCTTTGATTCATAGTGAAGTTGTGAGTACACCTTGTAAGGATTGAGCATCCTTTAAGCACCAACCAACACCACAGAATAGAGCCCTACCTTAGATCAGCATGTGACTTACAATACGAATAAGCTTTACATCTCGCACCTGAACTACACTCCTTTCCTTTTCCCTTTCACTATCTTACTGTGTGTCCACAAGCACACTATATCCGTTCCTTCACCTTATCTTTCCCTTCACACAATCTCCACACTCCTTCAGGACTAGTCAGAAAACCATTCAAATCATATATATACTATGCATGTACACTCATATCACCAGCAGAAATCCATCGTTGATCTCCCACTCCAAGTACAACTTAAGACAGAAGAGAGAAAGAGACAGCTGCATTCGTCACCATCATACTCATTCATCATACTTACAACTCGTCGCAACCAAGCCCAGTCAGCAGAACTTGATCAATTCCTATTCGAACTCGCTATCAGCCTTACATATTTTGGAGCCCACCACAAGGGAATTGCTCTTGAGTGACCCTTGCACCCAGGAGTTATCAATCAAAACCCATCTCAATCAATCTCCTAGCATACCTGGTCCTTGGACCACGTCGTCCATCATAACTAAGTACTATCGTCCTAACACGCAGATTTGTCTCAAACAGCAAGGACAGCAAACTGCGCTGGCACCATCAAAGAAGAAACCCACCCCCAAGAAACCCAGAGCCTGCTGAAGGGTGAGGCTCAGCTACAGGGATGAAAAGGCAGAAATGAGTATGGGGGAAACTCTGCAGTAAGACCTGGGCGCGAAGTATATACTCGACCCATAGGACAGCTACTGAGAGGGAGAACCTCGGAATATGGGCAAGGGACTCTCTTATAATGAGGAAGGGTGCTCTAAGGCATGGGAATGTGAAAGGTGCGGTGCGTGTTATGGCTTAGGCACGTGGGTTGTTGTGAATGCAGATACGCAATAGTTCCAGTCATATATTCAGTACTCTATGAATCAAACTTTTGCTAAGGAGTTGGGAGTGTGCAAAGTGTGTCAACTAAAAGTCCAGTAAGGTCTCTATATACTGTATCTATAAGCGTGAAGGCACACAGTACCGAGCTGAATAGTGTGCGCTCCTGAATAATTAGTATGTATGTAACTATATGTAAGGCACGCGCTTGGATCCGAAGTGAATGCTTCTGTAGCAATTGAGATGACTCACCAGTAAATCAGCAAGGACAAAGGATGGACAGGTGCGTGGAGATAGGTGTGAGGCATATGAGTGCGCTAAAGCGTGTGCTCTGAGTGTGGTGATACAAGCATTGGAGTTTGAGCCTGTAGGACCTCAAAATCAATGGGTAGACACAATGTTCCTTACACCACACCAACACGTTTATTGACTCCTCATCCTACTCCTTTGAAACATCGACCATCCATGCCCCATCGAATCCAATAGACACCTATTGAACTCCGGTCTGTGCAAGTTCGAAACAAACCATAGACGTACCAGATACAACAACTGAATCATCCCTCTCTGAAGAAGATACCATAAGTCAACTCCCCCGCTTCAGCTCATTATTCCCACCTATTCCCTCTATTCAAATGTTTCCCCTTAGACTGGCAATATTTGATCCTGAAATGCCATTATATCCTTCCAGACACTCCCAACCTCAAAGCTCTACACTAGACACTTCCTCTACAACCACTCCACCTATTCCCAAGCCACAGTTCATTCCCCAAGATACAGCACCAACACAGACTTCTGCACTTCCCCCAACACAATCCACAAATATCCAGTCCTCCACCCTATACCCTTTACTACCCCAAAGAATCCACCTAAGTTGACACTCATCCCCACGATGTCTACTGTTCACAAAGGGATAGCTGCAATGCCTGGGCCTGGATCTAGTAAAGCCCTGTCGTTCAGCAGTGAGAATCTAAACTTCTAGAGTTCCTGGAACTCTTTGAAGATCTGGCATCCTCATGCAGACTCTCAGATGCAGACAAATGCAAAATGGTAGTATGATACGTCAATATAGAGACCAAGAGGTTTTGGGTCACCTTAACCAGATATGAGAGTAAGGATTTCACCGCTTTCAAGGCGAGCATCATCAGGCAATATCCAGGAGCTGCTAAAGGTGCTAGATATACCATTCACGACCTCAAAAGAGTCATCCTTAATACAGCTGAATTGGACATTTCTACGGAAACCAAACTAGTACAGTATTATTGACAATTTTGTCCCATAGCTGTATGGCTCGTGGCTAACTCAAAAATTTCCATGCAAGAGCATGACCAATATTTTTGGCAAGGACTTCCCCAGGCAGCCCATCTTGTGATAGCACAACATTTACAGCACACCGAGACCAACTATACCCACAATGAAGCAACAAATTTCGAGAAAGTCATTGAAGCTGGATGCTTCGTACTTTGGACTACATGTTTGACGTGGATCTCAATGAACCTATCACATCACACATCAAATTGATCAGAGATGCTTGCATACAGAAAACCCATCCGACATGCCAAGCCTAAGACTCAGAGGATGAGGAGGAAAGAAAGGAAGCCAAAAGAGAAGTTCAAATGAGGCACGTCACATTCATGCCTCCTACAGCTCCCAAGGATAGCTTTGATGAAGTAGAGGCACTAGCTCGTAAAATGCACAGGTTAGATATAGGAGATGCAGCATACTCAGGATGTTACACACATTTGGCATGTCTAGCACCCACTGCCATTCAAGGATGGGCCTCTCCAAAGTCGCAACAGCTCGTTAGTAATAGCTCAGTGCAGATGTCACTCCCTTACCCTCCCCTTCCCCCCCTTCAACTATCATTAGGATATCCAAACTCAATATGCTTTTTCTGCGGAGGATTGCACATCATGTGAACTTGCATGATTGTCGGGGAATATTTATGAGCTGGAAGAATCATTCGAGACGGACTGTATTTTGCATACCCTGACAAGTCTCGTATACAATGTTTCAGAAATGATATGTTTAAGCAAACAATAGATGCCCGATACGCTTCCGCACAACCCGCCACCCCCACAACAGGATTCAATGCTCTTCCCATGAATAATATGCATCAGAACCCAGTGCAACAAACCCCCTCCAAAATCCCATCATCAGCATTCATCTCCAAATCATATTTCTTGCAATGCAAACAAATTGTTGAAAATCACGCTATCATTGTCACTGTTGAGGATTCATCCGATGAAGAATGCAATTACCCATTAGATGTCAATGCAACTACCTGTTCAAGAACCAAAGCCTCAAGTTCCATCGCACCCGAGATTGACACAAAAGCCGATACAAGGAATTCCCTGTCTGTGCAACCGGCCACAGCAGAACCCAAAATTCTGACTGTGGAGCCAAAGAAACCCCCTGCCTTTACTTATGAGTCCAAAGCAGCTATGCCCGAAGCTGTGCAATGTGTGTTCTGAGGCATCCTGGAGACAACAGTCCCTCATATAACAGTTGCAGACCTTCTTGCTATCAGTCCAGAACTTTGAAAGGAGGCTGTCAAGCATTGTCACACACACAGAGTCCCCACCATGGTATCATCTACTAATGCTCTCACCCCTGACAATGCCCAGCCATTATTAGTAGAACATGCAACACCTCTACGGGAAATTCCCATCTTGATAAATGGCCTCCACCCCAAGCTTGGATTGCTTGATGAAGGGTTGGAGATCATTGTTATACGGGAAGATATCTGGAAGAAGACAAAGCACCAATCAATAAGGAAGCCCGCATGAGGATGCAGATGGCAAATGGAGGATCTCAAGAAATAGCAGGATGTGTAGAAATGTTGGAGATAGAAGTCGAAGGGATCAAGACTTGGGCTCATGCATACGTAGTACCTGACACCCCTTACAGGTTATTATTAGGACAGCCCTGGCAGCAGCTAGTATGACTATCGAAGGTTGAAGACACCAACAGTGTCAGCATGTCAATATACGATCCTATGAACCCCAGCAGAACTCAGACAGTTGCCACTACCCCTCAACTTCGCCCGCATCCATCCCTTGCACTCACAGCAATCACCTCCTCAACCTCAACCTCCTACCCTCCTCAACATCCTTGGTAACTGCCAGGATCCATGGACGACACCAACAATGCAAAGTCCAAATGCAAATTCAAGAAGGTTACCCAAGATACAGACAGGTTCATCAAGGAAGAAGGATGCACCATCAAATCTCTTGAAGCACCTGACTTCAAATGAAATGCTTCAACTCCTCATCCACCATCCATCAGTACCGAGTGACTCTTAGAATACCCCCTCGATATCAACCGAACCTTCCATGTCATGGCCTACAAAAGGGTGGCCAACAAAGTGAAGCCAGTTGCCACCACAATGCCTGCCCATGCACGCATCATCCATCAATTTCACAAAAAACCTCCTCCTCTCACTTCCCCCTCTATCTACCCCCCCCCCCCCCAAATTCTCGCCCAGCAGAAGACTCACACAAGAAAGAATGAACAACCTGGGAGTATTCAAGAATAAGTTTCTATGGCCGGAAGAATGAAAACTTGCCATGCAAGTTCTGTCAAATAATGAGTATGTCCTGGCATGGGATGAATCAGAAAAAGGATGCTTCTGCAATGATTACTTCCCACCCGTTATCATTCCCACCATCAAACATATTCCATGGACCCATCGCCAGCCCCCCATCCCTCCCAGTATCAAGAACGAAGTAATTAAACTCATCAAGTTGAAAATCAAGTCTGGAGTATACGAAGCTTCGAACAGCTCGTACCAATCACAATGGTTCTGTGTTGCCAAAAGAACGGATCTGTGCGCATTGTTCATGATCTCCTGCAGCTGAACTTGGTCATGGTCAAAACTCAGCTACAATGCCATATGTAGAGCATTTTGCAGAACAATGTGCGGGACACACAATTTACTCTATGATGGACCTATTCGTTGGGTTTGATCACTGAGTGCTCGCTGAGGAATCACACGACATTACTACGTTTCAGACACCACTCAGAACCTTTTGACTCACAGTGTTGCTCCAAGGCTGGACAGACTTGCTGGCAGTATTCCAGAATGACATCGCATTTATTTTGCAGGAGGAAACAGAAACAGCACCCAATTTTCAGGATGATGTTAATGTACTCGGACCACACACATGCTATGAACTACCCAATGGCTCTTATGAAGTCATACCTAGTAATCCAGGCATAAGATGTTTCATTTGGGAACACTGTTCTGATGCCAACCGAGTCCTTCACAGACTAAAGCATGCAGGCACTACTGTGTCCACAAAGAAACTTTTTCTTTGTGTTCCAGAAGTATTAGTTGTGGGGCAGTTATGCACTTATGAAGGACGTGTTCCAGATTCATCTAAAGTCTCAAAAATCTCAAACTGGCCGCCCTGCTCAACGAAAATGGAAGTTCGGGGTTTCCTGGGCACCATGGGTACCATACGCACTTGGATCAAGGATTTCACATTCATTTCCTGCCCTCTTACCAACCTCACACGAGCCAAGGTAACTTTTGAATGGACTAACAAAGCCCAAGATGCCATGGATAAGCTTAAGGCTGCCATTATCACATCCCTGGCTATTCACCCCATCAACTATGACTCTACTAATGAAGTCATACTTGCAGTAGACTCATCATACCTTGCATGTGGTGACCTGCACCAAACTGGTTTGGTGCATGGCTGACTAATTCTCTCTCACCCTAAGCCTATAAACTAGAGCACACATTAATAGTCCATTTTTTTTACTTTTGCCTCTAGGCTTGATTATTTTTGAAGATTTTTTTTATGTAACCAGTTTTACTCCGAAGGCTGTGAGGATGACTAAGAAAGAATCTCATGCATGTCAGGTGACTTAGAAAATTATTTCCCGCATGAGTTGTCCTGTGGGAAAAGGCACAAAACCCCAAATACGAAGGACATGTTGAAAAACCACTGCAATAAACAACTGAGAAGTGTAAATATTGAGAGAGAGTCCATAACTTATGTAATCAGCTCTAGACCTTTTGCTTTGCCTTTGTTAGGCCACAGGGAAGTCACATGATTTACCTGTGCTTGACATGACTCAGATGACTCCTAGTAACCTTATTATGCCAGTAGCAAACTATATTGTACTAGTACCACACAGCCACATGTATTTGTCTATATAAAGGGCCCACTTTGAGCAGTGAGCCTGAGAACTTTTGACCCCCAATTACTAGTGTGAGGTGCGATCATAGCCAACAACAGTGAGAGACTGTAAGATTGGTGAAGGTACCCTTCAGTGAGACAGTAATAGTGTGAGCTCATTGTTCTCCACAACCAGCAAGGCCTGGTACTGTCTCTTGTGTTTGTTTTTCTGTTTTCTTCTTTTATTTTTCTGGATTTCTTTGTCTTCAAGCATAAGATATTCCTCACACTTGTGTTGTCTCTTTAGACCACCTAAGACTTAGAATAGCTTAGTGGGGGAGACATTAGGAGTTGATAAGTGTACGCTTGACCTCACACATCTGAGTAGAGAGAGTGAGCCAGGGTTTCATTGCCACAGCTTTAGCTACTGAAAGGGGACTTGGTATTGAACGCCAAGGACGTCCGTTCCTGTATCTGTTTAATACTCATTGTGAGTACCTTGGCAGCAGGTTCAGTAGTACGTAAAGACTCTAAGCATTGACTAGTCCTGACCATTGGTCCTGCCTGTTTTGCACTGAGGGAGTGATCGTTATAACTCTGCACAGTCTGTTGGGATAAGATTGTCTCAAGACATCCTTCATCCAGGATACAAGTATGTGTTTTTCATTTTGTTTTCTTTCTTTCTTTTGTCATCATCGTAGTCATACGAACGACCACGTTATCAGTCATCGGTATTTGTCTGGATCGCTGACCATGGAGATAGATTGGTTTTGTAGGTGTTCCATCTATAGATCGACTATCTAAGAAGACAGCGGTTGGATTCTATTCCAGCTTGATGACAACAAACAATGCTGCCCAGCCCATTTTGGCTCTATTATGTGGAATGAATGTGAAGCTCGATATTCTTAAGCAAAGATCAAACTATATGGACTGTTTCAGGCACTACAAGCAGCCAAAGTATGGTTAATCAGACTCAAGATGTTCATGGTCAAAGTCGATGCCAAATATATCAAAGGCATGCTGACTAATCCTAACACCCAGCCCAATGCAGCCATGAATTGTTGGTTAGCCAGAATAGCGCTGTTTGATTTTAAACTATGCCACGTACCTGGATCCAAGCATGTTGGACCCGATGGACTTTCATGTCGAAGATCAGTACCAGAGGACGAGGAGGATGAGCAAGTAGAAGATATTGAGGAATGGATAGATGAGATATTGAGGAATGGATAGACGAGATATTGAGCTGCACAATTTGGGTTGAAAAGGACTTAGAAAGAATTGTTAAGGAAATCCAGGAGAACTCACAACTTGTTTTGCAAACTAGAGACCACCTGCACGATGCTACCATCAAAATCCCCAATGATCAACTCAATCAGCAATGAGACAAAGAACTTCGGATCATCCAAACGTACCTCACCAACCTGGAGCTCCCATCCACCATCTCCAGCAAAGATTGTGTTCAACTCATCAAACATGCACGTCAATTCTTCATCAAGGGTAACAGCCTATGGCGCAAAGAATTAGCAGGCCACTGTCATATCCCATACATTCGCGCTTCTCATCCGAAGTTCCAGATGTCAGATCCAATCAGATCCAATCCACAGATCCGTACCGGATCTGTCGCGATAAGCTTCTTCATTCATATCCTGTTCATATAACGTTAAACACTGCTTATTTCATCCATTTAGTATTTCTTCCCTTCCGGTATATCGGTTATGCTTACTTCCGGTGAAGGAACTAAGTCTGACTGTGGTGCGCGCAATCAATCTCTAGATGTGAGATCAACAACACTGCTGGTGAGGCAGTATGTCGGGTCTCGCTGCGCCTAGGCTGCTATGTCTGAGACAGACGCGTTCGACCCTAAAGGGGACTGCTACCACACACAGAACCAGGGATAAAGAGAACTCAAGTAGACAGGGGACGTGCACAAGGATATAGAAAGGCGCGAAGCGCGCGATGAGAAATGCGCAGTAAGCGGAGTGCGGGAAGCGCGCGCTAAGGTAAGCGAAGCGCGGGAAGGCGCGCGTGGGCGCGTGAAGGCGCGCGTGGGCGCGTGAAGGCGCGCGTGGGCGCGTGAAGGCGCGCAAGTGATGCGGAAGGCAAGGAGCGGTGTAGGGATTCGTAATGAGCGTGAAATGACGTGAGTGAAAGCGAGCGCGATGTAAAGCGAGAGCAAAGGCGAAGCGGACAAAAAGCAAGGCTTGATTAGGCGATCTAATCTAAGCCAAAACGCGATAACCACAGGGCGCGCGCCCTAATGGTGACTACTACTCTAAAGTAAAACCCAAATGCTAGGGAAGTACAGTAAAGGGAAGTAATGAATAGTAGCGCTACCATCAGGCTTTATACTAAGTAAGATCTCATCGGACGCGGAAGGGATAGGGAGAACATGCGCGATAGTATGTAATGACATGTAATAGCGCTGCAGTCCTTGTTACACTCGTGCAGCATGTAGTATGACGTACTAGAGGGGTGCTCGGACATGGATTGGTCCTCCTGGATGATAGGCGATAGAGCGCGGGAACGCGCGCTAAGCGCAGGCGCGAGAAGGCGTAGGCGCGGGAAGCGCGTAAGCGCGGGAAAGCGCGCGCCTTTGGCGCGCTATACAGGGAAGTGTCATGCAACTCCATAGTGCGAATGATCAAATGACAGCTCGTGTAAATATGGCCTTTTCACGCCCACAGAATTATGATTCCTTACACCGGCTATGTTTACTGATCCGTTTCACTTGTGATTAACTTTCGGCTTATGTTTGACTTCTAATAAGCGTTGCTTATACATTGCGATACTTTGTGCATAGCCTCCCACGTAGTTCTATCGTATATAAACTCTTGTATATGTCCTATAGCACCCCAGTTCGAATATCATCTTAGATTGTCCTCATTCTGTTATCCGGACTTGAGTCTTATCAACTCTTGTCACCCTCTGAGACTTAAGGATTGTATCCGATAGTCTAAACGCATCCGCCTCTATCTATGGATAGTCAATACTCTGTTAGTTTCTAGTCCTAGACTTGTCTAGACTAGCCCTTATACTCCCGTCCGATATCCGGACACCATCCGGATAAGTATACGATACTATTCCTTATCTTCGGATAGGAATACAATACTAATCCTTACCTTCGGATAGTATATGATACTATCCCTTGTCTTCGGATAGGAATACGTTACTTGTCTCTATACCCGGATATCATATGATAGTCGTCCGGACCTTCGGATACGCTACAATAGCCATCCGGATCTTCGGATACGATACGTATAGTATTCTGAAATACGGGGCTATACTCAGGAAAGGGCCACAGCGTACGAGCTGAGGCCAAAGCCCTTTGGATCCGATACCCCTTGAGTACGACCTTAACAGCCACCAACAGCTCATTATATTTGGAAAAGATCGCCTTCATATTCTCCATGAAGCCCACGATTCACTCAGACATAGAGGTTTTTATGCCACTCAGTGCACCATCAGTGATAGGTTTTGGTGGCCGTCCATTGAAAAGATCTTGCCTGGTACCTCTGCACGTGTCATCAATGTCAAATTCGATCCGTAGAGAAAGTCATTCTACCTCCCACCATATCCATCCCCTCTACTCTCTTTCAAAAAATGTTTACCAACACTATGCACATGCCTACAGCCCACGGATACTCTCATATTGTCCAAGCGCGCTGCTCACTCTCCAGCTGGCCTGAATTTAGAATGCTGAGGAAAGAAACCAGAAGAACGCTGGGAGTGTTTTTGTTTGAAGAGATTCTCTGCAGATGGGGAGCCATAGAGGAAATCATATCAGACAATGGAACACCATTCATTGCGGCAATTGATTGGCTCGGTCAGAAGTATAGTATCAGGCATATCCTGATCTTGGCTTACAATTCAAAGGCCAATGGCCTTGTTGAATGTTCCCACCACACCATCTGAGACTCCTTAGTCAAAGCCTGCAATGGTAATATCACCCAATGGCCCACACTTGCCTGTCACGTCTTTTGGGCTGATCGTGTCATAACTCACAGAGCCACTGGATACTCTCCGTACTATCTAGCCCATGGAATCAAGCCTTATCTCCCCTTTGACATCTTTGACACCACATTCACACTCCTGGACATAACAACACTAATCCCTACCTGCAAACTGATTGCTATTCACGCTCATCAACTCACAAAATGAGACAAGGACCTCACTCATGGCCATGATTGCCTTTTGAAAAGCCACATCACATCTATCAAAGATTTTGAGCATCATTTCAAGAATACTATACATGACTACACATTCAAGCCCAGGGACCTCATTTTAGTTCTTAACAAGAAGATCAAGGCAGCATCCAATGCCAAATGCAAACCTCGATACTTCGGTCCTATGGTCATAGTGTCTCGTTCACAAGGAGGATCATATCAGTTGGCAGAAATCGATGGATCCCTTTTGAAACTCAAATTCACAGCATTTTGTATTATTCCCTACTATCCACGTTCCCTCACATCACTGGAAATCATGCAATTCATCAACCCTCAAGCGCTCAAAGGCATTGAAGTTGAATAAACTCAGATGCGCTGTAGGTATCACAACCTGGCTAGGCACTAGCTATAATAATGCTAAACCAGTATAAGTGAGTCTCAGCTCTACCTAGCTGCTATACTCGCAGAAGCAAGAGCGTTCGACCCTAAAGGGGACGCAAGGAAAGCGAAGATCCACAAGTAAATGCTGATCAACCCTAATCAAATGTGATGAAACACAAAGTAAACGCGATGGAATGCGGTGAAATGCGATGAAACGCGAAACGTGCTGAAGGCGCGTGTGGGAAAGTGAAATGCGATGGTCGCGCGAAGCGTGGGAAAGTAGCGCGTGAAGTGCGCAAGTGTAGAGAAGACGTATAAATGATGCTGGGATCTGAACTGAGGCAAGGAGGACGGATGCTGGATGGATAATAGACGGATAATGTGATTGCCACTAGCTATAGACGGATGCTAGGGACTACAACGACGGATACATGCACTGCATGGAACTAACTGGTGATAGATGGTGACTGCCAGAAGCTAAGTTGTAAAAACAGACATGGCAACTCTAAGTCGCACATAAGCGCCTTCCCAGGGCTCGGAAGCGAATCAGGAGCGCTCTAAGTATGTAAGTGATGTAATGTAAGGGTCCATAACGAAATAATAATCGTACAATACCAAATGTAGTCAGATATAGTAATAAATGGAATGCGACACACCAAGGAACTGGCTGGACAATGGATGGATGCTCCTGCAATGATGTGCACTAAATCGCGATGGAATGCGAAGATGTGCGATGAAATGCGAAGATGCACGATGGAACGCGAAGATGCGCGATAGAACATGATGATGCGCAATGAAACGCGAAGATGCGCAATGAAACGTGAAGATGCGCGATGAAACGTGAAGATGTGTGATGAAACATGAAGATGCGCGATGAAACGCGAAGATGCGCGATAGAACGCGAAGATGCGCGAGCGCGGGAATGCATTGCGCAAGTGTGGGAAAGTGTCTTGAGTCTGGCGCGTTATTGCAGGGAAGCTGCGCATAATATGTGGAATTGCTCTACACATGATGGTGATGTTGTGCTGTGAAGCCCAGTCGTCATGAGCCGTAAAATAGGCCAATACCAGCCTGTAGAGAATTGAGTCTCTACAGCGCTCTTTACTACTCTTTCCTTTCAATCTTTTCAGCTACTTATACTATTAGAACATTTTAGTTTGTGTTATTGGAAGATCGACCAGGGATGGTCAATATTCAAGGTGGGGAGGTGATGTAAGGATTGAGCATCCTATAAGCTCTGACCAACACAAGCACACTATATCCGTTCCTTCACCTTATCTTTCCCTTCACACAATCTCCACACTCCTTCAGGACTAGTCAGAAAGCCATTCAAACTGTATATATACTATGCATGCACACTCATATCACCAGCAGAAATCCATCATTGATCTCCTGCTCCAAGTATGACTTAAGACAGAAGAGAGAAAGAGACAGCTGCATTCGTCACCATCATACTCATTCATCATACTTACAACTCATCGCAACCAAGCCCAGTCAGCAGAACTTGATCAATTCCTGTTCAAACTCACTATCAGCCTTATAACCTTGACTTCTTTCAGGTCTTGAGTGCCTCATATGTGCTGTCCCAGCATTGTAGATAGGACTTTGCTCGTCAAAGTCCTGCCTGGTCTGGTCTTTCCTTTGGTGTTGTTTCAAAACCACTCCTGTAATTTCTGTGTAACAGCTAATCAGTATTCCAATTTTTAATTAGTTCAGTGTCAAAAACACACTTTACGTCAATGTTTTATGGCATCCTTGAGTACCTCAGTAAGTTCTGGATCCAAGTCACTCTGTTTTTCAACATTGCTGATAGGAATTATAGCATTTTCATGGTCCAGCTCAGCAATGATCTCGTTGACAGCTGCATCTGAGTCGAGACTAGATTGGTCGATGTTGGTGTCATTGTTGTCAGGTGAGTTTTCTGATCCTATGGGCCAAACTCTCATATGTTCTGGAAACTCACTGAACCACTTGTGGTTTAGCAGCTCAAAAAACTGGACCAACTTTTTCTCTTTTGCATCCATAGGTATGTTGGAACCTCATTTTGCAGCCATGTAAGCTGTTCGGCACTTGTCCATCTTGGAGGGGCCATCTGTACTTGCAATGTTAGTGTGATGTTCATCTTTGTGTGTTTTTTGCTCACACTTGTCCAGCGTGCTTTTGTAGCAGGTTCCTTTCAGGTTGCAGAACAAACTTTTTCAACTTAGCTTTATTAAGTTTTTTTTTCAGAGTTGACCAATCAATCCCAATCAAATGGCAAGCGGTATAAAGTCTATTCATTGAGGCCATTTGCTTGGTTCAGTCTGGCTATGGTAAGCTATTTTATTTGGTTCTCCATAATGTTTGCTGGTACTGACACACTTTTGCAAAGTTCCTCCATTGTGTCCACAACCATTTGGTTGAACCTATTGGCCAGAAGGTGAAAAATGCAATATTCACACACAATCTGGTACATACAGTGTATCTACTGCATTTTTTATGCTCACACTACTTATAGGCTCTCACCAGGATGTGATGGACAGTCCGGGTGACAAACCCGCAGATATTGACAGCTCCATCAAAGACATTTGGATTGGTGCCACCAATGATGCCACTGATGATGCCACCAACAATGTTCTGCTGGGTTCTGAGCCTGAGTATGGTTCTAATGTGGGGGATGAATTGGAGGCTGCCAATGCAAGTGCTGAGACACTCATCAACATTGACCCTGCCAGTCAGTTCAAGTGGTTCGTAACTGTCTGTCATTATGGAGTCAGATTGTTCAGTGATATGTAAGCCCCTTCATTTATTTGATCCATACCATCTCTAACAATACCTATTAAGCCATACTGCACGTAAGCTCCGCTCTGCCGGCACGACAGTGCATTATTTTACTATGCTCCATGCAGCCCAGGCCCACTTCAAGGATGTTTATAATGTATGGTGCGATGAGGCAGCTTGATATCTCTGTACTGTAGATACTCTGTCATTCGTGTATACTAAAAATATTGTTTGATGTACTATACCCTTTTTCCAGTGTGTTGCTGCTGGATCTGGCATCTGATCAGCCTTCATGCATGAGTTGGGCACAATGTGGATATGCTCCATACCAATGGTGCACTTGGTACCAAGGTATTTCAGCATGCCAAGAGTGATTAATATGGGTACAGCATGATATATCATGGTGCAAAACACACAACTCTCTGAGACACCCTATGATGGGTCTGGTGAATGTGCATTCTTTCTTGTTCATCCAAACGATTGGCATGACTGGTTGACATATAGGTAGGTACAGCAAGCAGCACAAGCATTCTGCACATTGAGATTAAGTATATGTTGTCAAGTACATGGTATTATACAGTATATACAAATCAAATACATCTGTCCCAAAGTGTGGCTCCCAATGCATTCAATGATATGGTAAATATATGAACACTGACTGTACTTGGTAACCCATATCATTAATGCCACCAAGATACAAGTCCGAGAAGGATTGTCATAATGCTAGATTGCAAAGCAAATGAGCTCACTATGCAAGGTCAGTTTTAATCACTACCTCTAGAATCAATGGTCATTGTATTCATCTTGCTCTAGAAACAAGACTATAGAGCAAGCCAAGTTATGTAGTCATTGGCAAAGGCAGGCTCATATGAGCAAAGTATGTTTTTCTCAAGACCGTCATACTAGCGCACATTTTTGCTGATTTGTGAAGTCCATTATTTTAAACTTTTACAGCCTTGACATATTACATATACATCAAGCTTGGCTATAAAGCCAGAGTTCCTGAGCATAATTCCCTCCAGAATCGCTTTCTTGCAGTACTCCAATGCATTGACACAGAAGGATGGGATGTCATGTCCGCCGAGCTTGAAGATGTGTGCGCTTATATTCACAATTTGCACCAGCACATAACCTTGCTGTGTTTGACAACACGCCGGCTCACTGCAGAAAGGGAACTCATCACTCTTATAGATCGGGGTGGTACTGAAGCTTATGATGAAATTATGTTAGCAGGTTGACTTAGCTGGCAAATGCCATCCGAATGAGTCGCTTGTTTGTTCAAATTTTACTGTGTGTAGTCACACTCAAATTGGAGTCTGGACTCTGATGCTTACCCATCCAGCAAATTCTGCCATACACCATTGTTGACTATGGTCACTAGTCAAAAACAGCAAGCACTCCAAAAATTCCAGCAGAATTTCTTTGCACATAGTGATGCTGCAGGAAGAGTAGTGAGGAATGAGACAAATGATACTCCACAACCAACTCGCCAGGAACAGCAGCACAAACACACCAGCTTCAAGGCAGAATCCAGTGGTCGTCTTTCAGCTTCTTCTGTTTACTATACAATACCGCATTCACCTGCCAAATGCCAATGTGAAGAGTCTGACTTACGGGATGTGCACAATGATGAATTCAACTTTTCATTACTCAATAGCTTCAACGAAGATCTCTGTGATGCATCTACAGAGTCTCATGCACAAAAGCACCCTGCTGGGGTAAGTTGTATGTCAGTTGAGATGGCTGTGGTGATTCTAACTATGTTCTCATCAGGACAATCCTTTATCTGTATGGATCTCTGATGCCGACCTGTTTTTTCTGGAGTTTCTTCGCTTGGAGGGCCATGGTGGTTTTGTGCAGGCAATGTGTTTCTGTGGCGAAGCAAACCCAATGTTTCAGTGCAAAGACTGTCATAGCACAGATCTGATGTGCCATACATGCACTCTCCGTGTACATGAGAGGCAATCGCTTCACAGAATAGAGGTATGTGCACTGTTTTTGCATGAACAATGATCTAAACAATGTTGCAGTGTTGGAACGGTACTTCATTTCAGGTCACTACATTGAAGGCCTTGGGTGTCCGCTTCCAACTTGGGCATCCCATCGGTATTTGATGTATCAATCCAAAGTCTGCATCCAACAATGACTTTGTCATCCTCAACTGCAATGGCATTGTAAGGAACATCGCATCTACCCATTGATTTTGAGGTCCTACAGGCTCAAACTCCAATGCTTGTATCACCACAACCAGAGCGCATGCCTTGCACCTATCTCCATGCACCTGTCCATCCTTTGTCCTTGCTGATTTACTGGTGAGTCATCTCAATTGCTACGGAAGCATTCGCTTCAGATCCGAGCATGTGCCTTACATATAGTTACATAGATACTAATTGCTAAATATTTGGGAGTGTGTGCTATTTGGCTCGGTACTGCGTGCCTTCACGCTTATAGATACAGTATATAGAGACCTTACTGGACTTTTAGTTGACACACTTCGCACACTCCCCACTCCTTAGCAAAAGTTTGATTCCTAGAGTACTGAATATACGACTGGGATTATTGCATATCTGCACTCATGACAACCTGCATGCCTAAGCCATAACACGCACCACGCCTTTTGCATTCCCCGCACCTTCTATGTGCACACCTTAGAGCACCCTTCCTTGTTATAAAGAGTCTCCCTTGCCCATATTCCGAGGTTCTCCCTCTCAGTAGCTGTCCTACAGGTTGAGTATATACCTCACGCCTGGGTCTTACTGCAGAGTTTCTCCCTTACTCATTTCCGCCTTTTTGTTAAAGACTGTGGCACGCCGGTTGCATACAATCTCTCGGAGGGGTGAGTATGACTGACTCAGAAGGGCTTTGGCCTCAGCTCGTACGCTGTGCCCCTCACCTGAGTATGGTGCCCTTAATTTCAGATAAAGTCCAATGAGGTCCTAACGAAGTCCAGAGGACTCCGGAGGCAGACAACTCTGGTGGAGCGTCCGAAGGACTTCCGGATGAGCGCGGGAACCGTCCGGATGAGTGCGGGAAACTTCCGGACGAGTATCGGAAACTTGGATGGAGTTTTATCCACTTGATAGAAAGTGGAATAACCGCGCGTGTCAATCCTTAGTAAAGACATAGGGTGGATATACTGCAACGGACACAGTCCAAGGCAGGAATAGTGGTCCGGAGTTCCGGATAGGGGTTCCGGAGCGGATGCGGACGGATATAGGCTACCCTTAGGTAGAGACGGAGTTGGATAAGGATCGGAAGGGGTGTAAGTATCGGAAAGACAAGACTTTAACCTAAGGATACAATCCTTTAGGCTTAAGATAGAATCCGGAAATGGATGAAGTCCAGAAACACAGAAGAGCGGAGCTCTGGCCTAGGGAATCAATCCCTAGGCCCAAAGGATAGAGAAGGGGTCCTTACAACACTAATGTGCGAGGACAAGAATGCTGCAAGACTGTATTATTCGAACTGAGGATCTATCAAGATGTACAAGAGTTTATATGCTGTAGGTAGCTAACGGAATAATCAGAGGCAGTGTCCGAGGCTATGTACATTAGCGCAGTCAAGGATAACAGATCAGTAAGCATAATGGATAAGTAAACAACCGAGTACCGGTAATAGACAAATAGCAAAGATATCGGGTAAGTATAGAACCGGTTATCCGAAAGGTAGAGAATACCGAATAAAGGAATAGGCTGTGTTAACGTTATATGGACAGGTAATGAATAGAAAGCTTATTGTATCGGATCCGGAGCGGATAGGCATATTGGATAAAGGAATAGGCTGTGTTAATGTTATATGGACAGGTAATGGATAAGAAAGCTTATCGTATCGGATCCGGATCGGATAGGCATATTGGATCGGACAGATGAGTGGTAGTTGGACAAGCACAATAGTGGATGAGACTGGATATGGTTATGAATGAAGTCTAGAGGTCTAATCTAAGGATTAGTCCTTATATCCAACTATAGGATAGGTCTGGAATCCGGGATATGACACTTTTCATCCCTGTAGCTGAGCCTCACCCCTTCAGTGTCCATGAAGTTGGACTCGATTTCTGTGGATGTGAGTCAGCTCAGCCCCACATTACCCAATCACTACATGTTCACCTCTTTCCCTCCACTACAACAGACCCTAAATCAGCTGCCACATTTTGTGTGCTGGAATATTTTCAAATGCTGTCCTTCAAATCTAAATCCTCAGTATGGGAATTCTACAATACTGTTGCTCGCCTCACAGACAATACAGGTATCTGTGTCCTAAAGGTAGGCAACATGTCTTATGTCTAAGGTCATTCTCACTGATGGTATCATTCAGAATCATTATGAGTCCTTACTCCATATGGTATGTGAATGGTGTTTCATAATTCAGATGAAACACTGCAGCCAGGGTCATCATCCTGGAGGCATTAAGAAAATAGAAGCAGGCACTTGCACTGTGTTATGCCCTGCCTGTCCCCACCCAAGCAAAAATTTACCTGTTGGGTGGGAAAATGTGCCACTGGAATTCCAGTAAGAATGTCTAATGAATGTTTAACCTTGATTCTTACCCTTGCCATAGATTTTTGTATGCATTATTCCTGGCTATCAACACTAATTTCTGACTCATTCGCCATAATGTATCATCAGATGCCATTGATCCCAGGCTGAATCGCGGATATGCTTTTTTTGTTGAAGAGACTGAATACAAGGATATACTGGCTTCACGCAACAGGGTGGGCAATGCCCAGGAGGTAAGTCAAACACAATTGCCCGAGTCACTGCACTGACTATGATTAACTGTAGAAGAGCACGTGTTCTAGCCACTCTGCAGTCAACCTGGTGGATACAAGGGCTTCACATGGACTTGCAGCAACGGGTGCAGGAACCATTGATTGTGCATGGCACAACTTCAAATGCCCTTGTTCAGTTGGTGATTTGCAAAAGGGGGAGAGGTGCATTCCTTCATTGATTGTATCATAGCTGTGTTTCTGAACCCACCATTCATAGGTACATCAACATGGATTATCTCTTTTTTTCAAGCATGTGTTCTTCACATGGCGTCCACATCCTCAACATATCTTATGACATTGCCTGCCAATGGAACAAACATCTTTGGTTGCACATATCGGCATTCCCACACAAATATCATCTTAACCATGACGAAAGGTTATTACATTCCTTGTACCTAAATTTCACCTACCAGTGCATATTGCTTGTTGTCAAACCAGGTTCTTGTTCAACTTTATCAAGGGTGTTGGGCGGATGGATGGCAAAGCTCTGAAGTGCAGGTGGGCAGATATTAACCCTCTTGCTACAAGTACTTGTGAAATGGGACCTGGATCCAGGCGAGATACCATAGACGATCACTTTAACGATTGGAATTGGAAGAAAGTCTGTGCTATGGGTGAGTGATTATTCTATTGATCAGTGTTCAAAGCTAAGCTGCTCCCACAGGCACCATTCTTCTCCAAAAATATAAGGCCACAGTACCTGAGGCTGAAGAACATGCTCGTGATCTTGATGAATTTGAGGCTGCCCTTGATACTGACCAATTAGCTGGGTGGAGAACAGATATCGAGATGTGGGAGTTGGACTGCTCTTTGCCAAACCCCTTTGAAGTGAAGATGGGGGCTAGTAAGTGCTGTTTCGTGCCTAAACCTCTAATGGATAATTTAACAGCAGTGACCCAGACTGCCGTGCATCTGGCATTATCAAAGACCAATGTGAAAGAATAAATTTAGCTGGGCTGAATAGACTAGTTCCACTTATCCTTATATGCAAGAGAAGCTGAACCACAAGGACTTAACGACCTATAGCGACCTTATATCAACCTGACAGTGATAGCGCTGTGAAAGATAAATTTAGCTAGACTGAATAGACTAGTTCCACTTATCCTTATATGCAAGGGAAGCTGAAACTCAAGGACTTAACGACCTATAGCGACCTTATGTCAACCCGACAGCGATAGCGCACTGAGTAAGACTGAGACTGGTAAAGCGCTATGCTAACTAAGAGTGTGAAGGAGTGCAATGGGGTGCGACTTGTAGTTAAGTAGCGCGCTGGCAGGTAACTTGAGAACTGCAGTGGGCAAGGATATGGCAAGCAATCCACTGGCACAAGGCGCGGCAATTGAGTGGAGCGGGTATTGGCAAGCAATGCGCTGGCGCAAGATATGACTATAGAGAGGAGTGGGTATTGGCAAGCAATGCGCTGGCACAAAATGCAACTATAGTGGGTATTGGCAAGTAATGCACTGGCACGAGACACGACTATAGTGGGTATAGGCAAGCAATGCGCTAGTGCGAGAGGCGACAATAGAGGGGAGTGGGTATTGCCAAGTAGTGTGCTGGCGCAGGATGCAACGAGGTGCACGACTTATCGGGTTATAAGTGTGACCTTGCAAAAATGAGGGCCTGAGTAGTAGCACGCAACTGTGGGAACTCAAGTAGCGTGCGCGGACACAGAAAGAACAAGGGATTTTGATGATTGCGCAAAACTATGAAAACTACTAGGTGACTCCGCTATGTGACAGTTGCCTGCGGGAAGGGGAAGTAAGTAAGAACTATCTACTGCTGGTCCTTATATTGTAGTGCGCAAATATACGGAATGCATAGGCAAAACTTGTAGTGATGTAAGCACAGCGTATTGTATCTGTAGGTAAATGGAGAACTGGCGCTGCGCAACATGAGGATACATGTAATAAAACCTGCACCAATAGCCTTTAGCGACAATAATCAATGGGAATTGACACACCAGTGGAGGTAAGCAGACATAGACAGGACATGGGGGGTGCAATACTGATGTCAGACCGAATTCTGCATAAGCACGTGACAAGCAATGGCAGTCATGGGAACTTGTTCAGTCTGTTAGCTCCATTGTGATCATCAAGGGAACAGTGGCCTTACGCACTGATATCCGCCCAGCACTAATGTGTTTGTCACACCGAGGCAGAAGAAATCAAGCATGGTGAACACATGTCCCTGGACGATGATGTATCACCATTGGTTCTTATCTCTTCGGGAATAGAACTAGAGGGTCAGCAGTACGTATACGCATTATTTGTCATGCTCACAGCTGACTTGGCTCTACCTAGATGATGTGTTGAGTTTGAGGGGAAGAGCATCAGACAGCATGCCATGGACACTCAAAAAGTCAAGATACTTCAGCACCTCAATACCCTCCGTCGCAGAATTGATACCTGGTCCTGCATACAATTGCTGTACATGCCATGTGTTGCCCACCTGTGATCATCACATGACATTACCTCCAAGGAAAAGGTCCACAAGCTTAATCTTTTTCTTCCTTCATCACTACCCTCGAGCTTCCCATGTGAAATTCACTTGCTAAGGTATGAATGGGATTTATGTGAAGCCCAAGCAAATGATGTGCTCAGCAATCTCTGCACTGTCATCAATATGCCCTACCACCTCTACAAGTACAAGGACACTTTTGTCTGAGGTCAGCGCACAAACACTCATGCTCAAGGTATTATCCATTCAGCTGAAAGCCGAATCAATGCAATATCAGTCAAGTACACTGCTGCCAGATATGCACTTGTAATGCTTGCATCAAGACTCAGTAAGAATGATGATTGGCAGTGGATATTGAAGCCACTAGACAGGATGAAGGACACAGTCCCTCTCAAACATGATGAAGGGAAGACAGTCAGCCAACAGAATATATCATGGATATGGAAAACAGCCAGGGTATCCAACAATCAGAAGGAGGGACTACAGGATTGTAAGTTTTCGATCATAACATGTATACATTGATTAATATGCTGTAGCGCTACACGTGGAATGGTGTAAGGCAAGGGCTCGAGCTCACTGGTGGGAGGAGGAAGTACTGCTTTTGCATGAGGAAATGTGCTGTGTTCTTACTTTCTTTGAGTGGCAGGCTGGATGGTGGGATAAACAAGGCACACAATACCAATTTGTCTCACATGAATTCATGGAGGGGCACTCGCATATGCACATCGCCAGGCTACACTACATCGCAGAATGTCTACACACTTCAGGTTGTTGTGGGAAGCTGTCCCATCATGGACTCCTGCTAGTGTCGCTATGCCTCTCACATGTACACCATAGTACAGATATTTTAGCACATATATGATTTCATTTATGGCAGAGGTGTATAATATATGTCTTATGCTCACAGGCTGATATATCATATAATGGAATACTGGATAAACAGAACACAGAAGTGATATATTAGCTACACAAGTACCACCACAAGCCTGTAGTAGATAGATTGATATATCAGCCACTAGAAAGGCTGTTACAACAACATGAGTGATGTATCAGCCTGTAGGTTGTGGAAAAAACAGATAGACGCTAATGATATATTAGTGTGCAGGAAGAAAAACACATGAAACAGACATACCTGGTGATATATCAGCCAGCAGGTCACAGGGAAAGTAAATGAGCGCTAATGATATATCAGTGTGCAGGAAGAAAAGCAAACAAAATAGACATACCTAGTGATATATCAGCCTGCAGGTCATGGGAAAAGCGGATAGGTGCTAATGATGACAGAGCATAGGCACATGGTACATACTTCTATGACACTATGCACAAGTGCATCAGTATTCAGACAAACAGCAGTGAGTTTGTTGAAGAGCAACATTGCTTCTTTGCACTGACCTGCATTGAAGAGTGCGCAGACCCTTCAGTCATGTTGCTACGTAGAACCCAGGCTCCGGACATGCAAAAAGGTTGTAGAATCCATGCCAGCCAGTCACCGGCCGGTAGACATAGAATCAGTGCTGGCCAGTCTGTCTAGGAATTCTAGTAATAGCATTGACAAGCATATTGCAATCACTGTATGATATGCAGAACCTGTGCTGGCCAGATTGTATAGTATATTAGTACAGGATGAGCTTATTGTGTAATCCATATATCTAGTTATGACTATATATAATGCTCGGCCTGTATGTCCTGAGGTGACATAAAAGGGTAATGGCCAGGACTTAAGAACTAGGCATATACCTAGACTACTAATATATGCTACTGCAAATAACCTGGCCAGCTTGTCTGTGGGCAATGTGGAGCAATGATGGCCAGTGTATGGTGTATATAAAAATTATTGGGGCTGGCCAATGTGCCCTATTGCCCACATAGAGGGATGGTAGCCAGGATGTGAGAAGCTGGCCCAGCCAGCACAATGGCTATGTGGCCTACACCCATGGCTGGCCATTTTGTGTACAACATTATAAGCCTTGGCTGACTGGTCTATGGCCCACATAGGGGAATGGCGGCTGGGAGGTTATAAATTTAAAGGTGGCATGGCCAGCATGGGTTTTACATAGGCTACAGACCAGACAGGCCATTCAGTGTACTATAGGATGGTGGCCAGGTGGTTATAAATGTAAAGGTGGCATGGCCAGCATGGGTTTTACATGGCCTACAGACAAGTCTGGCCATACAATAATGTTCTACACTACATAAGGGTAGTCTATTCTATGGTACATTATATGGCCAGACTTGTCTGTAGGCCATGTAAAACCCATGCTGGCCATGCCACCTTTACATGTATAACCACCTGGCCACCATCCTATAGTACACTGAATGGCCTGTCTGGTCTGTAGCCTATGTAAAACCCATGCTGGCCATGCCACCTTTAAATTTATAACCTCCCAGCCGCCATTCCCCTATGTGGGCCATAAGCCAGTTGGCCAGCCCTAATGATTTTCTTGTAAGCTGCAGTATTATAAATGATAGACAACACTATAGACCACACACTGGAGGCCAGGGTAGTTTAAATGGCCAGTTTGGCCTGTAGCCCATGTAGAAGCCATGCTGGCCATGCCACCTGTAGATTTATAACATCCCGGCCACTGTCCCTCTATGTGGGCCATAGGCAAGTCGGCCAGGGCTAATAATGTTCTACACTGACTGGCCAGCCATGATCATAGGCCACATAGCCATCATGCTGGCTGGGTCAGCTTCAGATATATCTAAATATAAAGGTGGCATGGCCAGCATGGGTTTTACATGGCCTACAGACAAGTCTGGCCATATAATGTACCATAGAATAGACTAACACCTACTGGCCAGTCTCAATACTATGTGCTACAGGTGTAAGTCGGCCAGGTAATATTGTGCACACATGTAATGGCCAGCCCCAATATTATGTGCCACATCTGTAAGCTGGCCACACTAACATTATGATCTAGTCGATGGACAACAGTAACATTGACTATATCATGTTGACATTTGTATATTAAGACAAAGTATGATACCTAAGAGGATAATGACCAATGTGTTCTCTATTTAACAGGTCTGAAGACAATACACAAATATTTGACTAAAGAATATTCTTCCTAGAGGGTTGCCTAGATCTGGTGGACCGGCGAATTGGTTCCTCTTCATCCTGGCCTTCTTAGTCTTCACTGAGGAAGTCTGGTTTCTCACCCTTTTCTTCCCTTTGGATTTGCCTGCTTCGTTGTCCTTGTCCACCTCCTGCATCTGCACATCCAAATCTCCTGTCACCTCTCTGCTCATCATCCTGGTCCTTCTCCTTCTCCTTCTCCTTCTCCTTCTCCTTCTTTCTCCTTCTCTTCTCTCTCCTTCTCCTTCTCCTTCTCCTTCTCATCTCCTTTCTTCTCCTCTCCTTCTCCTTCTCCTTCTCCTTCTCCTTCTCCTTCTCTTCCTTCCTTCTCCTTTCCTTCTCCTTCTCCTTCCTCCTTCTCCTTTCCTTCTCCTTCTCCTTCGCCTTCTCCTTCTCCTTCTCCTTCTCCTTCTCCTTCTCCTTCTCCTTTCTTCTCCTTCTCCTTCTCCTTCTCTTCTACTTCTCCTTCTCCTTCTCCTTCTCCTTCTCCTCTCCTTCTCCTTCTCCTTCTCCTTCTCCTTCTCCTTCTCCTTCTCCTTCTCCTTCTCCTTCTCTTCTCCTTCTCCTTCTCCTTCTCCTTCTCCTTCTCCTTCTCCTTCTCCTTCTCCTTCTCCTTCTCCTTCTCCTTCTCCTTCTCTTCTCCTTCTCCTTCTCCTTCTCCTTCTCCTTCTCCTTCTCCTTCTCCTTCTCCTTCTCCTTCTCCTTCTCCTTCTCCTTCTCCTTCTCCTTCTCCTTCTCCTTCTCCTTCTCCTTCTCCTTCTCCTTCTCCTTCTCCTTCTCCTTCTCCTTCTCCTTCTCCTTCTCCTTCTCCTCTCCTTCTCCTTCTCCTTCTCCTTCTCCTTCTCCTTCTCCTTCTCTTCCTCGTCCTCATCCTCTTTCTCTTCTCGTCCTCACCATCAGCTCCCCCCATTTCCCCCTGATTACTGTCATCAAAGTTACCTGATGTAGCCTTCATCGCCAACTCAATGAGGCCTACAATGGAGCTTGCAGCGTCACTGATTGCTCTGTCCACCTTAATCATACATTGGAGGTCCATGATTGAACTGGCCAAGTAGGAGGGGGTACCAGGTAGGGCCTCGTCTTCTTCATACTCTATGACTCGTTTGCAGTCTCTCAAAATCAAACCCAGACCCAAGACCACTAGGGCAGCTGAGTCCGAAGACCTGATTGAAGCGTTTGTCAATAGCTCCAAGCTGGCCATCACCATGTCCTGTGACTCGTGCAGATACTCAGGAAGGTAAGACTCTCCACAATGCCAATCAACCCATGGAGGTAAGTCAAGCTCCTCTTGTGGTGTCGGCTAGTGAATGAGTGATGATCAATACATTCTCAAGAATAATAATACACTTACAATTTTTTCTGTCATGTTAGCCAGATCCTTGACTGCGTCTACGAGCTCCAAGTAAGACCTATCAGTGCTGAGAGCGTCTAAAAATTCAAATCGACGGTCAAGTGAAACCTCAGCTGACGATGCTACAGCTAAAGTAGCACCCAGTCCAGCCAGACTATGCTGTTCTTCTTCAGAGGTAACTTCATCATATGGTTTCACCTTCCTGGAACTTGCTTTGTCCCTTTTACTCCGTCTCATGTCCGATGGTCTTGCCTTGATAAAAGAGACAAGCCTCTTGTTTGCCGCGCTCCGACTCTCCCAATACCTCCAGATGACACTGATATCCTTTGATCTCATGTGAGAGGGGTCACAGATGAGAAGATTATCCGGAACAGAACTAGCCGCCAAATACTGTGATGGACAAGGAGTGATGGTACGCCAGGGCACAGGCTTACTACTGCCGGTGAAAACTTCTACAGAAGCAAACCCAATCAGCAAGCATATAGTAAATTCATGACGAAGACACCTACTGTATGCAGCATGAAAAATCATACGGACAAGTTCTTGTTGATCCTTGAGTCTGATACCATCGCAAGAAGGAAGTTGGGCATAGCCTTCATCGTCCAAAATGAGTTCAGGTAGTCCATGTTCCTCCTCTTCCTTGTCGTCTTGATCAGCTGTTGGGTCTATTGATTTATAGTCAATTAATGTTTATAAAATGAAGTGATAGTAACCATACAAAATTCACCCTTTGCCCATTCAGCAAAGAACTCAAACCCAGTTGAAGTCCACTCTTTGATACCGTCTGAGCTGACAGAGAAACCTTTTTTGACATTCCTAGGCTGAGATTCATGTCTAGAGGAGTATAGTTTAGTAGTTTTGTAATATATAAACGAACTAATACTCACAAGGTGACATTCAATGTCTGATTTGCTTGTTTTTTGTGACTGACAAGCATCACAACGTGGCAACCCATAGTTCGACGGAGTTGTTCAGAAAAATCTTCAAGGACTTTCTTGAGATTATTCTTACGATACCTGCCAGCTGATGTCAGACTTGAAACCTTAACAAAAAAATTTCACCGAGCTCACATAATCTGGCTTTCTTCTGGTGCCCCCTCTGCGTTCCACTTCTCTCGCGCATAATCGACTTCTTTCTTCTGTGTCAATGACATTTGGTTGAACCATTCTCATGCATGACGAGTACGAAACTTGATGGGATCCTTCACACCTTTTCTTGCCTGCTCTGCCTTGTCGAATTCATCCATCTCTTGTTTAAACAATCTCTGAGCCACGTCCCAGTCAGTCAGCTTTTTCTTATAGAAAGAAGCTTCCTTTGGACGGGCACTAATCTCCCTTGCCTTTGCAGCTCCTTGCTCATCAGATTCTTCTTCGTCAATTTTTTGTCTGTAGTATTTCTTGATTGCCTGCAAGTAGTGTATTAATAGACCTGTCAAATATTCTAACATCAGTAAAAATAATACCTTCTTCAAAGAACTTGGCAAAGGCACTTGTTCGCCTTTTTCCTTGTGAGCTGCAACTATGGCCTTTCGAATTTTCTTGATCACACGAGACCGCTCCGACTTTGAATCTTTGGCAGCCAAGAACTTGGATTTATAACCAACAAGGATAGCTCTGAAGCTACTGGTCCAGTCTGAAGACATAGTTATATGACTGGAAGGTATTGTTTAAAAAAAGTAATGCTGTGGATTAACAGTACTAGGATGTCTGAATTGTAAGAGTGCAGCTGGCCGGTGATCTCAGTCAAAAGATTCTGATCAACAAACATGTCGCGTGGATCATGTGATCGCATTTAAGTCATGTGATCATGATTGATTCAAACTTCATGATTTGAGAGCACATCAAATAGATTCAGTACTGTAGACATACGACAAGAGACATGTAGATATAAGACATGAAGGGCAAGGCCTACAGGGCAAGTTGGATCCAAGATGACTGAGCTGATTTACCATGTGTAAGAACTCTTGTCAAATTCTCCGGTTGACGAAACTCAAAGGACTGGGTGCAATTCTGATTTGTACATTCAAAAAAATAAACCTTGTGATGGTTTACCGAAGTCCATGAGTCAACCCACCCACACTTGGGGCATTGAACAGGAAGGTACTGCCCCCAAGGGCGAAACACAGTATGGGCCCATGAGAACTTGGTGACGTTCAACGAGTCAGAATTCTTCACCAACAATAAAATGTCAGAGTGCCGACCCAAGTTGAGAGAGTGAGTCAGCATAAGAGGGAATGCGTGGCCAATAGAGAATCGCTCGATGATGACACGCTCGATGAATGCGAGAAGGAGATGGGTGGCGAAGCTTGGCTGGAAACGTACTGCATTGAAGGCTACAGTAGCAGAAAGTTGATGTCTAGTATAACCACATTAAGTCAGACACAAGACCGATCAAGAATAGCTTACTTGAGTACAGAGGTCTTCAAGTTTGCGAAGCTCTCGGAGTTGTTGACAATAGCGCCGCAACAGAACAGCCATAAGTACGATTCGACAGCAAGGTTGATGAGATCCTTGAAAGGACCAAGCATGATGTCCAGAAACTTTGTTTCGGACTGTCAGTACATGTGCGAAAATAAATGAATGAACTTACAGTATTGACTGGAGTAGCAATATAAATTTTCTTCTTGCCCTCATAGCCTACAAAGGGGTCGCCGAAGGTATTGTCTGTATGGTCAGAGATCCCAAAGATAATGCGTTTCCAACCGCCAGGGAAAGCCAAGAGCTCGAGGACGAGTTTGTCGACCATAGAATGAAACTTGACGATCTTCGAATCAGAGCCGACGTCAAAGGTGACCTCACGAAAAACGATTCCGCCGTTAGGAAAGTAAGGCACGAGAAAATCGTGTGCGAGTTTGAAAGGGCCGCCCGTCGCATCGTTGTCAATGAGGTTGAGATGGATGAACAGCACGGTTTCGGCTGAAACCTGTGCTTGGTGAGACAACTCAAGCGCCCCACGGATCTGAAGGAATGTGTCGAAAACGGGCTTCCCATCACAGTAAAATCCCTGTAATCAATATATACACGATTGAATCAATACAACAAGAATAAAACAAAAACAAAGGTTAGAAACTCACAAAGTAAGGATTCTTGGGGCGGCGGCCATGATATTGCGCTAGGACATGGCATGAAATGCAAACGAATTTGACGCCGACTTCAGAAATAATGTCCTGGTGACGTGGCGTGATCTGCAAGCAGTGGGAGCACATAGTGCGTGGACAGGAGTCGCACATATACAAGTAGTGCTCGTCCACTGATCCGTCGCGACAAACAAGACAGAACTGTAGGTAGATGTAGATAGTTGCGGTTAGTTGAAATGTTAAAGAAAAAGAACTTTGATTACGCACATTGTTATGATCCGTTCTCTCCTCCTGCTTGATCCTCACAGTTCCCACTTCTACCCTTGAAACGGTCGAAACGGCACCAGGTAGGTTGAGGGTGACACGAGGTGCATCACCACCAGTCGACTTCTTACAGGTCTGTTTGGTCCGAGGGGGCATGGCGTAGTCGTGGGTGCAGGGATCGCAGATGCTGATATGACGGCTGCTGCTGGGTAAACACAAAAGGCAGAAACACAATGGTAACAAGCTGAGAACAATGGTATAGTATTAGTATTGAGACTACAAATGGTAGACACGCACAAACGGTAGACGCGCTGGACTTGCAAGTTCACCAATTTACGACACAAACACATCCAAACAACAAACAATACCAAATAGACACGTGGTTCAAAGTTCAAACACACGCGCTGTTGACTTTGCTCTTTCCACTCATCTTCACACTACACACCTTTTCCTTTCTCATTATTCTATGATATGCGCTAATTCTATGGTACCCTTTGGGTCCTTGCAGGGCTGCAGCCTGCAAGGATCCAAAGGATCTACCATAATGTCAACTTTCATGCGCAGTAAGTTTTTTCTTCATTGTGTACTGTTTGCTAATGTTTATCTCTACAGCCGCTTAGCGTCTCCCACTCAATGGTAAGTCTTTCGCATAGTTCACCACTAGCTAATTTCGCTCTTTAGTTCTAGTGTTCTCTATATAGTGCGTCCTTCATCAGGTTCACTGTGCGCTGCTCCATGGTAAGTCTTTCATTGCGTTCACAACATGCTAATTTCTCTCTTTAGTTCTACTGTTTTCTCTGGTGCGCCCTTCACTCCGTTCACTGTGCGCTAATGTTTCTCTCTCTCCAGTGTCTTGTTTCATGTCTCTCCCGCGGTTAGTGGCAGGATTTTTTCTCAAGTCCGTGTTTCTTTCTGTTCACTGCCTGCTAATCTCTCATTCTCTCTAGTATCTTTTGATGTCTCTCTGGTAAGTCTTTTATTCAATTTACCGCATGCTGATGTTATCTGCCTCTAGTGTATCTTTTCTTCTTAGCGTCTCTCTCTTACATGTGGTGCATACCACTTGTGAGTGGTTCCCGCCCTTGAATCTGGGGGCTTATATCTGCGGTGCATACCACTTGTGAGTGGTTCCCGCTCTTGATTCTGGGGGCTAAAATCTGCGGTGCATACCACTTGTGAGTGGTTCCCGCTCTTGATTCTGGGGGCTAAAATCTGCGGTGCATACCACTTGTGAGTGGCTCCCGCTCTTGAATCTGGGGGCTTAAATCTGCGGTGCATACCACTTGTGAGTGGCTCCCGCTCTTGATTATTGGGCTTGTGCGTGGTGCATGCCATTTGTGTTTACGATGAGCAGTGATTTTTACTTATTCACACCTAAGTCACATCTGACTTAGAAATATTTCTAGTCTCACAAGACTTCGACGCAACACATTTCAGAAGCTCAGTGCCATATTTGATGTTGGGCGACGTTTTTATCATCTGTAAGTCCGCATACTACACAAAAACATTTCTCGCTGATAAATCTTACAGGACTTTGTCGCAATATGACTTTGAAAGCTAAGTGCCTTGCTTTGATTATAACTATAACTCATTGTTCAGCAGGGTCGTAAATTTACTTTGTAGACTTTCTTCGGAGTGTACGGCTTCGGTGAGGAGGGGCCCCCTCATCGAAATCGTGCACTTCCCTAATTTTTTCTTTATGTGGTTTGCATTATGAAAGTCTTAGTAATTGAATGTTTATGTACTACTTTGTCCTGCTATTATGAACATGTCTCGGACCGAGAAGGTTAATTTTGCCGCTGTGAAAAGTCACGTGACCCGTGGAAATATTCCTTTAGCGCCAAGCAAGCAGAACAATAAGATGTTGCAGCCAGTACCGATTCCGTTCATGTATTCAATGTCGAACGATGTGTGTCAGAGTCATCAATGGGGATCTTTTGCAGCAGGTCTGTTGGCATCACACAATGAATCCTGGCCTTCAGTATATGCTTTTTGACTGCTATCGCCCATGGATGCCCATGTGTTTGCTGTGCTAATCAGTTTGGTCAATGCTTCTTATGCCTATGCATTGTCGAACAATATGTGTCAGAGTCATCATAGGAATCAGCCGTATTTTGCAGCAGGTCTGTCGGCATCACACAACGAATCCTGGCCTTCAGTATTTTTTGACTGCTATCGCCCATGGACGCCCATGTGTTTGCTGTGCTAACCAGTTTGGTCAATGCTTCTTATGCCTATGTGTCTCTATCTTTTTGTCTTGTTCATATTACATTGTACACATAGTATCTTTCTTGCATGTCCAAGTATGTGCTTATGTCTTGTTGGTTGGTTTGAGAGTGCAGTGGCATCTGATTAACTATGAACAATCCCGGTTCTTTGTCTTCTTGTGTACAAGTATATATTATTATACCCTATAGACTTGCTTTGAGCATCAACAGGCGCTGGATGCTGTGGAACTAGTCCAATTTTTATTTATTAGACTGAGTCTTCTCGAGCCATCAACCTTGGGTTAGACATGTCTTGTCATCTTGCTTCATCCATCATAGTACCAGGCAGATATTAATGTGAGAGAGGCCATCTATAGTAGTTACTTTACCTATTCGGCGATAAGACAGCAGGGCCAACTTACTTGTGGGTGAATGCCCTCTGAGGGCAACGAGCAATCTATCACAACTGTTGCAGAGAGATGTACAAAATGTGCTTGGCGGACATCACAGTTTAACAACATATGTATCATACAAAATAATCACCACACACTTCTTTCTTTCCCTGATAATTCTGAGTTTCACCGATGGGAGGAACATTGTGGTGCTTCATGAAGCTCAGAGTGATATTCAAAGAACTCCAAGGGATAGTCATCAGGATGGATGGCAAATCCCTCGCCCAACTTATCATTAACAGCCTTGGAAATATTTGGTTGAACTACCCATGAATGATCACAGGAAATGGTCAATGGAATGGAAAAAGGGGCGCACTGCAAACTATATGAAATTTTTTAGCCGAGGAACCAGGTTGAACCAAGTTTAAATGAAATTTGGGTCAACTCCGAGTCAGATCAAATTCATCAAACCTAATTCGGATCAAATTTTAATTTGAAAATTTTGAGCCGAGGAACCAGGTTGAACCAAATTATTCACCATCCACTGTAGTCCAAGTTAATTGTCTCATGGACTCATTAGGGCCTGAGTCAAGAAACCTTCATGCCTTGCTGAGTTCAGAGATCAAGCAAATAATGAAGCAAGCTTCTGCAGTACCTGTCTTCAAAGGTGGTGTTCTCCAATCTCATCTACTGCAAAAGGCACGGTATGTGTACTTATCTGTCTATTATGATGGCAGTAGCTAATAGACAAAGTATGAGGGTTCGGTTGCAACTGAATGCTTGTTTGTCAGCAGAGCCAGCAGGTCATGGTTGTGATCTAGTGACAGAATACGAAATACGTCGTGCATCCTTGACTATTGCACATGCAATGACTAATCCTTGTAAGCCCTTGTTTGTAAAACCCTACTAAATGAAGAAGTTGACATCTGTGAGATAGATTATGTCGCGTGGGATATTGATCGTTACGTTGACATGGTGAAATCCTCCCATAGCCAGCCAAGTGGCGTCCCATCAACACAGCATGAAAAACTAAGAAAATATTTTCCAACAACAGTACTAGGGAGAATTTCAGAACCAGCTATGATTGTTGATAATCATGGCAAGATATTGGTCTGGTACCTCCCGAATATTTTATCTGGTAGCCGAGTGGTGAGCTTCTTAATTTCAAATTTTCCTTGGTGATGTCTAATTAATTAAGGATTTGATGAACACCGCTACCATGGATCTTCGAGGTTATCTACTGAAAACCATACCAGTTGGTAAATCAGCAACTGACAAGAAACCCTCTTGGCGTTCAGAAGGCTTTTGTGTGCCAGTGGGAGGGGGGACATTTGGAGGAGGACGGGTCACTGTCTCACCTGCTTATTTCATGCAAGGACGTGAGGTAACTTAATATTATTTCTGGGGTTATATTGACATCAAATGACTCACATGATTGGTAATTTAGAGGCTTCAAGATCCTTTAGTAATATCTGCGTCCTATTCCTCCAACTCGGTTCAACAATGGCTAAAGGTCATCTCTGGCACAGAATTGTTCTTTAATGCCATAACAGCTTTCATTACTCCTGAACTATTTGAGGCAGGCTTAGCTGCAGCCTCGAAGGTATTGAGTGCCACTTTGCAGTCTAAAAAAACTGCACCAACATCTCAATGGCCATCTGTTTTTTCCGGATTAGAGCTTATTGTTAATCGGGTTACTTTGGGTCACCGTGATGCTGGTGGGGCCTCATCTCATTACGACCTCCTAGCCAGTTTTGGCATTGGGCACAATGCAACATTTCGAATCGAAGATCTAGAAGCAGAACTTGATTATTTCCCTGGAACATTAGTAAGTATTTTGGGCAAGGTACGAACCTTATTATTTCTTCATTGAACTATTTCTTAAATATGTGGGAAGATTTTGGAGCACTCTGTTGGTCCCTGGAAAATTGGAGAAAGATTTGTCCTTGCACATTTTATGAAGGATAAGGTCCATGATCGAGTAGGGGTATCTAAGCCAGCATTTCCAGTTCAGATGGGCTTTTTACAACTATTGGGAAGTCTTGATACAGATCATAGACCTAGGAAACGTGTCAGGAGGGAGATATAGTGAGATCTCATGGTCAGATCAGGGCGGATCAAATTGGGATTTCGGGTTTTTAACTCTGCTAGCGCTAGTTGACAAAGTTTTACATTCTCTGGCTGGAGTGCAAGTTATACTATCATGTCTGGGAAGAAAAAATCCCGTCTCAAGTCCAGGGCTTTCTCCTTCAAAGACCAAGGTCAATTATCCCATGGGAAGGACTTGGATGTTCAGTACGTGACTCACAAAAAGATTACGAAGAAAAATAGGAAATCAACATGGGTGGAATCTTGTGCTGATCCTCAATATGATACTGGGCCATCGCCTGCCTCTAGCCCACACAAAAGAGTTAAGCACCATCATGAAGGACCAGATAGTCTTCCAGGAGATTTTGAGAGAGAGGTGTATAAAGATTTCATGTTATACACAGATACAGAAAATCCAAGACGACAAACTAAGGCAGGTTCATCTAGTCAAATACAAAAAATCACTGTGACTGAATCTTTTTAATTAAAGACTCAGAATGACTTCATTCACGAATATCTCCTTTACCGTGATTTATTCCTGGATGTTATCCTGGAGTCAGAAGATTTGGCCAACAAAGGGCTCTGCGAATGTTGTCAGAGTCAGGAAGGTTTATTCCGGTGCTTGACTTGCAGTGGTGACCATGCATGGTGCCGTGCATGTATTCTCGAAGCCCATAAATCATTACCCTTTCATAAGATGCAACAGTGGAATGGAAAATGCTTCGGCGACACATCCCTCGTGCAGATGGGTTATATATGGCATATGGGTCATGGTGGTTGTCCATGTCCATCCTCTCAAGGCTCTTGGGAATGGGAGGATTTGGATGTGCATATAGACAAGCAGGCCGAGGGCACTGGATCTCATATTGCCAGTGAAACAAGTCCACCAACCACGTCCTTAACCATCATTCACTCCACTGGAGTATTTACACATAACATACTCTGGTGTCATTGCCCTGGATCTCTGCAACAATACTTGCAGTTGCTCAAAGCAGGATTATTTCCAGCCAGTATATCCCGGCCTCGAACTGCCTTCACCTTTGATGCTCTTGACAATTTTCTCATTGATGCTCTTGAATGCAAGACATCTGCATCAAGCTTCTTCCAAAAACTTCGACGCCTAACTAATAATGCTTTCCCAGATACTGTGCCAGTAAGACATACTTATCTTATGTGAATTTTTATTGATACATCTTGTTTGATTCAGGATCGGTATCGTGAACTGATGAGAGTGTCTCGTCAATGGAGAGATTTGATGAATCGAAAATGTTTTGGATTTGGACATAGTTCATTGGTCAAGCCTGGGCCTGGTAACCTGGCTTTATTTTGTGCTGCCTGTCCACAGCCTGGAATTAATATGCCACTTCATTGGCGGCATAAGTATCCAAGGCAAGTGATTTATCTATTTCATGATTGGTTATTGTATTTGTCCTTGTCCTGGCTGGCACCACTCCTATGTGTGGCATATATGTTCTGGCCAGTCATGCTTTATTGGTTTGACTGGCTGGCCAGCATGACTCCTACTTGTGGCAAATTTCATCCGGCCGGTCATGCTTGATCAGACTGACTGGCTGGCCAGCATGACTCCTACATGTGGCAAATGCCATCTGGCCGGTCATGCTTGATCAGATTGACAGGCTGGCCGGCTTACTCCTACACACTGCCCATCTACTATTCTCAATCAAAATCATACTGACTCCTATTTAAATAGCTGGTTGATCATGCAGAGATATGTTGTGGATGGCAACTTCACAGCTCAACATATGAATATGAGACAACCTCATCTCGATGTCTCCCTCTCTGATGGTCTAGGGTATATGGTGACAGAGGCTGGGTACCAGGCTCATTTGTCATCAGCTATGGAGAGTAAGGATGTATGTTATTTTGGTTTTGCCACATCTGTCTTTCTGACTAGGTATATATCAAAGAGATCCTCTTGCAGTAATCACCGTGCAGTCAATGCTGCCAACACAAATAGAAGCAATCTTCGAGCAACTGGTGTAGCTGCCACTGCTTGTGCACGTCATGGATGTTTTGTTCCTCATGCAGTGGTGGACTTCCAGAAGGGTGAACGGTATGTTTTGATAATGAGATTCAAGACTTTCAACAAGCTCATATGAGGCGGTAGCCACATGAATGTCGACTACTCAATATGCAATGCTATCAATCATCATTCTCATGGCATTGATACCTCACTTATCATCTATGATGTAGGCTGTCAGTGGTGCATTCATTTTGCAGAACGTGTAGCCAACTGCCCAGGATTATCCCTACCTGAACATAGTCGAGTTTTGGCAGCTGTTGGTAAATTTCATCTCAGCGCACATAAACTTCCATGTTTTGCAAGATTTAGTCTCAATTTTCTTCAAGGGGCAGGTCAAGTAGATGGAGAAATTCTCGAAACTCTCTGGGCATCTTTCAATAAGATATCACCAACTGCTCGTTCAATGAGTCAATACCACCGGCAGGAAATTTTGGATGATCACATGCGGGACTCCAATTGGAAGAAACTGGTTGGACTTGGTAAATATTTTGTTTCTAATTACAGAAGTGATTAATCATGATAGAACAGTCAAGACTCTCTTGAAAAAGCATAAACGAGCTATCAAGGGAATTAGTGATACAAAGCCTCCTTTTGATGAGCTAACACACTCATTGGACGTTGAAAAAATTGCCATATGGGAAAATGATGAAAAGAAGGCTATGGAGAAACGAGACAAATATCTTGACATTTATCAGCTCAAGATTGATCAAGGTAATTCATCACTACTACTGTCCAGTGCAAATAATGGCTAACCGAGATTTTTCATTGAAATTCTGAAGCCCCTACAATGGCTGAGATTCGACTAAGATTAACTGAAGCAGAGAATGCCGACACAGGAAAATTAGGAACAGTGTCTTGGATCATTCAAGGCATCAATCTTGAGGATGCCCAGTAAGTCATAAGTGATTCAATCATGAAATCATGACCACATTCATTTTAGGGATGGGTTAAGATCAGAGTTTCGTCGACTCCCATCTGATGCCCCTGCTGCTCAGAAGGCTACTCTTGAAGAGAAACGACAGAAACTATCAGCTCGTATAACTGCATTCCATGAAACTGCTGATGCTATGACAGAGGGAATAGAGCTGGAAGCAGGTACAGTGCACAAAGATGATGCTAGGTTTTGCTGGGCAGAAGATGAAGAGCATGACTGGGAGGCTCATGTTGCTGACCTTGAAGATGATTCCGAGTTGGTGGATAACGAAATTTCAGCAGAAGATATGGGTCTCTGGATGCCATCATCAGTGCCTCATGATCAAGTCACTTCGGCTCATTTATTAGCCCTTCAAGCAGAGGAATTGGAGCTGAGACGAGGTCAAGCCAATGATTGCCTTGAAAAAATTCGGTTGGCTCTTGGTGATAAGGCTGTCATCTACCGTCAACACTTTAGAAGTGCTGATTCTGTGTGGACTGGGACAAGATCCAAGCAAGAAGCTCAACGTTGTCATATCAAAATTGACAAGTATGTCCGAAGTTATCAAAGGGCAAGATCAGCTATGGAGAGACTTGGCATGGATCAAGAATCTCTAGAAACTGTTTATCAAGAAATACTAGCTGAACAGCTTAGTATTGACAAGGAGGTGACAGAAGAGAATCGATTCGGCCAGGGTTCAGACAAACTGGCATGGTTTTGGAGGGTTAACAATGGAAAGCAGGATCAAACAGACACTTGGATGGATGAATGTGAGTCATAGTTTATCTCTGTACTTGAATGCAGCTAAATGAATATATTTAGTCTACAGAGTGAACTGGTTAAAGGCAAAGGCAAGATGGAACAGGTGGGAGGAGGAGTTAAGTCTGGTTCAACACGAAATGGGGTGGACAGTCAGTTGGTTCAAATACCAAGAGGAAAAATGGCAACTACATTGGCACCAAGCTACAAAACCTGGTCATCAACCATATGCCCATAAACAGGTGCTGATGTGGAAAGCCTTTGCAGCAGAAGCTGATGAAAAATTCAAGGACAAGCTACTAATCATGATCTGATACATTTTTTTTCCAACATAAAGCATACTAATATTGATGCTGCCTGGTATATACTTCATCAATGTTACTGTTGTCCATCGACTAGATCATAATGTTAGTGTGGCCAGCTTACAGATGTGGCACATAATATTGGGGCTGGCCATTACATGTGTGCACAATATTACCTGGCCGACTTACACCTGTAGCACATAGTATTGAGACTGGCCAGTAGGTGTTAGTCTATTCTATGGTACATTATATGGCCAGACTTGTCTGTAGGCCATGTAAAACCCATGCTGGCCATGCCACCTTTATATTTAGATATATCTGAAGCTGACCCAGCCAGCATGATGGCTATGTGGCCTATGATCATGGCTGGCCAGTCAGTGTAGAACATTATTAGCCCTGGCCGACTTGCCTATGGCCCACATAGAGGGACAGTGGCCGGGATGTTATAAATCTACAGGTGGCATGGCCAGCATGGCTTCTACATGGGCTACAGGCCAAACTGGCCATTTAAACTACCCTGGCCTCCAGTGTGTGGTCTATAGTGTTGTCTATCATTTATAATACTGCAGCTTACAAGAAAATCATTAGGGCTGGCCAACTGGCTTATGGCCCACATAGGGGAATGGCGGCTGGGAGGTTATAAATTTAAAGGTGGCATGGCCAGCATGGGTTTTACATAGGCTACAGACCAGACAGGCCATTCAGTGTACTATAGGATGGTGGCCAGGTGGTTATACATGTAAAGGTGGCATGGCCAGCATGGGTTTTACATGGCCTACAGACAAGTCTGGCCATATAATGTACCATAGAATAGACTACCCTTATGTAGTGTAGAACATTATTGTATGGCCAGACTTGTCTGTAGGCCATGTAAAACCCATGCTGGCCATGCCACCTTTACATTTATAACCACCTGGCCACCATCCTATAGTACACTGAATGGCCTGTCTGGTCTGTAGCCTATGTAAAACCCATGCTGGCCATGCCACCTTTAAATTTATAACCTCCCAGCCGCCATTCCCCTATGTGGGCCATAGACCAGTCAGCCAAGGCTTATAATGTTGTACACAAAATGGCCAGCCATGGGTGTAGGCCACATAGCCATTGTGCTGGCTGGGCCAGCTTCTCACATCCTGGCTACCATCCCTCTATGTGGGCAATAGGGCACATTGGCCAGCCCCAATAATTTTTATATACACCATACACTGGCCATCATTGCTCCACATTGCCCACAGACAAGCTGGCCAGGTTATTTGCAGTAGCATATATTAGTAGTCTAGGTATATGCCTAGTTCTTAAGTCCTGGCCATTACCCTTTTATGTCACCTCAGGACATACAGGCCGAGCATTATATATAGTCATAACTAGATATATGGATTACACAATAAGCTCATCCTGTACTAATATACTATACAATCTGGCCAGCACAGGTTCTGCATATCATACAGTGATTGCAATATGCTTGTCAATGCTATTACTAGAATTCCTAGACAGACTGGCCAGCACTGATTCTATGTCTACCGGCCGGTGACTGGCTGGCATGGATTCTACAACCTTTTTGCATGTCCGGAGCCTGGGTTCTACGTAGCAACATGACTGAAACATGTGGAGTGCGATGGCCTGAAATACAGAATGATATATCAGTGTGCAGGTAACAAGATCAGCAAATGAAATAGACATACCTAGTGATATATCAGCCTGCAGGTCACAGGAAAGCAGATAGGCACTAATGATATATCAGTGTGCAGGAAGAAAAGCAAATGAATTAGACATACCTAGTGATATATCAGCCTGCAGGTGATCAGAAAAGCAAATAAAATAGACAGACCTAGTGATATATCAGCTGCTGGAAAGTGTTAAAACAACACAAGAGTGATGTATCAGCCAGTCATAAGAAAATCAACTAGAAAGACAGTGATGTATCAGAGAAAAGCAGACAGACTGAGTCATGTGACATACAGGACACATTGATACTTATGTTGAGAAATTTACGGTGGCACTCAGCCAAAAGGCCATGTGAGGGCACATGACACCGATCGATTACCTTTTTTGGTCAGGATTCGGTAACCTCGCAGGCACATGACCAGGTTCCTGTGATGGTGTGAGTTCTGAGTGAAAAACAGAGCACAAAAAGGAGCACAGCATTCAATCAATTAACAATAGCAAGTGGTAAATAACATGCGTTATGCTATTTGTTGCGAGATATATGATCCCCTCATGCAGTGCATGCCTTGTTCATGGCCTTCAGAAGCTGTGTGTGCCCAAGCTTGGCCTCTGGATAGGCTGCGAGGAAGTGCACCTCATTTGACTCATATCTGGAACCAAACCAGAAGGTGAGCAGGACTGGAATAGCAGATACCAGCAGGGACTTACTGATTAATAAATTCTAGCGCGATGGTTGCCCTTTGGTGGTACTTTGATGTGAACTGTCTATTCACGCCTTGATACCACTCCCTTGGCCAACCCTTCAATGGCATTGTGAGTCCTCAGTCCCAATTGCCAACTAGCCAGTGCTCAACAATCTCCTTCCAGGATTTATTCTTTGGGCTGGAAGTGCTATCAGAATGAGTGACTGGGACCCGAGGGATCACAAGGCCAGGTGTAGGGAGTTTCTGCTGGGAAATGGACACTGTGGCAGGGACTCAGGGCCATTGTGGTGTGTTGGAGGTGGACAGGGCCACAGTAGGCATCGGGATGACAACAGGTCTGTGTGAGAGCAGCTGTTGAACTGTGCCAACAGGTGGAGGAGTTGTTGTGGGGGAGGCAGGCTCAGAGACATTAGTGAAGCAGTGGCTGGAATCAAGGTGTTGGAGGGCAATAGCTGTGGTGCAGGCAGCCTGCACTACAACACTTGTTAAGGAGCGCATATCATTGCACAGGCCATTGACATCTGCTGCAACAGATGCATGCACCATGCAAAGCTCCTCTGTGGAAGCTGGTCTGGTAAGCACATGTTCACCAGCAAGGGAGGCATCAGTGTCACAGGAGATGGGGGAAAGAGCATCACTGTAATCAGTCTCGTATGCATGTAGTTTGTCGAGAAGGTATCGAACAAGTGTATCACACTGAAAATAGACATGATAAGAAAAAAAATAGCTGTGTCAGTCGAACATCAGTTGTGAGCACAGGAAACATACATGCTCACCATCAGCCCATCCACCCCACCAATGAACTTTTGCAAGCATCCATCATTGACCTACTGGAGCAAACATGAACCAATATTGTGCACCTCCCCAACAAAAGCAGTGAGTAGAGAAGTTACCACGGATACCAGCGCCAGTGGTAGACTCATTGATCCATTGTTGTATGGTATTGTGAGAGATTGGCTGTCCAGGATGCACAACGCCATTTGCATTCATGGCGGGGAAGAGGAAATCATTTGGCTGGAGGGTGCATCCATAATAAAAGCATTCAAGCCACTTGATCCAAATCATTGTCCAGAAGAAACTGTCGCACGCTGGCACATCAGGATGTGGATATATCTTGTAGTGATTTTCTGGTAGGGTCATTAAGTTAAGTCACGTGCTACCAGCTCCAATTTAATACAAACAACTCACATCTCAAATACGCTTCCCATTGGCCTTTGTCTACCTTCTTTTGCCATCCTTTCCAGTTCACAAGAAAGATCTCAAAGTTCAATGCACACTTACTCAGCATCAGTGTCTTATTTGCAAGGTACATCTTGAGCACACCGTTCAAAACAGTAGTATGAAGTGAGATGTCCTTTCATTGCAATTTGACAAGCTCAAAACACCTACAGATATAGCAAATCAGATTGGTGCAAGTACCACAAACAAGCAGGATGGCACCTGGTCCATAATGTCCATCCATTTGATGCGAATGTGATTTGCTCAAGATGGTGGGTGAGTTTTGTCCTCATTTCTAAGTCTAGACAAATATCTGAAGGCTGAGCACCATTCATCACCTTCTGAACCATCTGCAGTGCAATATCTAGTGGACATGCAGCCTGGTGCGATCGGAATGCCCGATCCATATAGTCCTTCGTCATCACCATTGAGTGAGTCTGATCTCCACCCTCCACACTTGCTTTATGCTTGATGGATGACAGCATATCATAGATATCTGTGGAATCAGCAGGGTTTCCTTCCCAGTGCTGTTTTGCCTTGTTCAAATGCCATTTGCCCTGATAGGTATCACCATTGCTGGAATATATGTCAGTACTTGTGTGCTCTAATTCATCACAATACTGACGATAGCTCCCACATCTTCTTAAAGGCCGAATGGATGCTCTTGACAGTTGTTTTGCTCAGATTCTTGTGAAATCGTTTCAGGGACATGTAGAGTGCCAGCGCTTTGTCAGAACATCTATTTGGTATGTTCTCAAATGCATCTTTGAATGCAAGGTCCTCAATCACATCATTGTCGGCATGTATTTCAGCAGTCATGAGCAATGGAACAAGTGAGCCTTCAGGGATGTCATCTATCTGAGTCTTACTGACAGTAGAACTTTCAAAGTGGCTTGCCAGCCATTCCCATCCATGATGAACATGCCTGGCATAGTTCATCCTTGTGTTGCTTGCCTGGAGGTGAGTTTTGATACCATGTTCCTTACACCTCTGTACATCTGCTAAAGCCGTCTTCTCACCAGCTGATCTCTTTCACCCAGCTTTCTTGTGAACGGCATCTGATGGCTGTTTGGCTTCAGTGGAGTCCTTCTTTAGCTGGGTCATGTTCTGGAGGTCCAAACCGAATGAGCGGTGTAGTACGAAGCTAGTAGTTCAAATTTTCGGGACAGAGATCATGTCAGGGGCCTCTAGCCTCTAATTTATTCAATGCTATTTCACATTTCACCCCATTCGGCCTGAGAGCGAGCACAAATAATAAAAATTGGTGTTTACACTATACAATTTATAGACTAATATACTGCTGTACCACTTCTGGTGCCATGTGCCAGAGTATCACCATTAAAACAAACATATACATGGCAGACAACTGGCCAGGAGTAGCGTTTTGCAGAGTATTGTGCCCTAAGCGCTAACAGTCAACCTTAATACTATAAACTTCAAGGTTGTGCCTCAATGCCATAAGCATCAACTGAGAAACAACTTTGAACTTCAGTTGAAGGTTTGCCTGGTCTGCTGAGCGCTGTGGCAACTAAAATACAAGTTAGTGGCTGCCTATGAAAACAGTATTGCTTACCTTGCATAAGGCACACAGATATGCGCCCTCCCATACACCCCCATACATCTTCTCAATAATTGCATCATCCTCCCAGCCCAAATGCTGACAGCAAAAGTCTGTGAGACTTGTGAGATTCAGTTGGTAAAATGAGACGTCCCAGGGAAATGTCAGCACACCATTTCCAGCAGCCAAAAAAGATGTGAGAGCATGGACATATTTACTGACTACTGCACACTGGGGGAAACCATGAGGAATGCAGTCTGCAACTGATTTGTACCTGCACTGAAGGAAGTTGTAAGGATCAGTAGAAAATAGGGTGTGTAGATCATCAACAAGCTCCTTAGCCTGCTCAGAGAATTCATCTGGCATCATCAACAGGAATGTGTCGAGCATCATCCGGCTGATTTTACTGTGCAACACCACCTTGTGCACAATTTTGATACCACAGCCAGGTACACTCTCATCATAATCCCCACCTGCAAGTAGGGCAATAAGCAGGCAGTCTCCTCGGCTTAATGAGCAGCCATGTTCAAGGCCATCCTCCGTGAACACCTGGACATTGAGATAGTCTTTGTCATTTTTTGCACTAACAAGAATCAACAGCAGCATATTAACAGGAAAATGGCCACATACCTTCTAATGATGCACGGTGCTCCAAAGATCAAGATATCACTGTCTTCAGTCATCACAGCGTCAATGATGCTGTGAACATTCATGGCGGCCAGTTCCGCTTCAGCTTCACTCAGGGCCTGGTATGATACTGGTGAGAACAGTGACATCATTAGGGGAGGGAACATACTTCAGTCCAGTGAAAGCTGAACAACTCCAGCATGCACTGGAAGTGGCAAGTGAGCCAGTGGGGGCTGCTTCTAACCTTGAAACCTTTGTCTGGCAAGTGCTCAAGGCCATCAAAGACAAAGACCGCATGCAGGGGCAGCTTCAGCAGTGTCCAGAGTCGAAAGAACAGTGTCCGCAGCTCTAGCAACTTTCCAACTCCTGCATGGTTAATTCAAAAGACAGCGCAGACACTGTGCATCCACAGGCTAACAGCATGAGTGAGTTCATCGAACATGCAAAAGAAGAGAAGCATCATACCTAGCATCAATCCCAATCTTGAATAATCGAAGCCTGCAGTCGCCTTCAACATCTTTGGTCTTCAACTCTGACACTGCAAGCTCCTTGAGAATTCGGTTTTCAGAAGATAAAGTAACTTGCTGTGATGAAAATCAGTACCCTCTGCCCAAAGCAAGAAGATCACAGCTCAACTCCCATAGTCCACGGATTCCCATAATGAGTGTCATATCCCATACATTCGCACTTCTCATCCGAAGTTCCGGATGTCAGATCCAATCAGATCCGATCCACAGATCTGTACCGGATCCATCACAATAAGCTTCTTCATTCATATCCTGTTCATATAACGTTAAACACTGCTTATTTCCTCCATTTTGTATATTTTCCCTTCCGGTATATCAGTTATGCTTACTTCTGGCTATGTTTACTGATCCGTTCACCTGTGATTAACTTCCGGCTTATGTTTGACTTCTAATAAGTGTTGCTTATACATTGTGATACTTTGTGCATGGCCTTTCACTTAGTTCTATCATATATAAACTCTTGTATATGTCCTATAGCACCCCAGTTCGAATATCATCTTAGATTGTCCTCATTCTGTTATCCGGTGAAGGGTCAACAATTCTGCTGGCTAGCAGAACTATGTTGGGTGAATGCTGCCTAGCTGCTATTCAACCCAAGGGTTTCTGGACTAAGCTCAAGGCTCAAGAGAGAGAGAGAGTGTGTGTGTGTGTGAGAGAGAGAGAGAGAAGGAGGGAGAATAAGAAAGTATCACTCCAGACAATGAGGATAAGACTGTGTATCAGGAGCTGTATAGTGAGCTATTAAGCTACTACTAAAACTAATAAGCTGCAAGTCTGGGGAAGCTACTGAATCCTAGAAGGAGAGCTACCAGAACTATAACTGAAAGTCTAGCTAATGAGTGGAAGTGTAGGGCGAAGATTTTGTGATTATGTAAGCAGTAAAAATGCGAACATAAGCAAGGAAAAGTAAGGTAAGAAAGCTAAGTAAAAACTGTTAATACCAGCCCAGAGGGAAACTAATCCCTACACCGGACTTGAGTCTTATCAACTCTTGTCACCCTCCGAGACTTAAGGATTGTATCCAATAGTCTAACACATCTGCCTCTATCTTCGGATAGTCTATACTTTGTTAGTTTCTAGTCTTAGACTTGTCTAGACTAGTCTTTATACTCCCGTCCGATATCCAGACGCCCTCCGGATAAGTATACGATACTATTCCTTATCTTCAGATAGGAATACGATACTTGTCTCTACATCCGGATATCACACGATAGTCATCCGGACCTTTGGATACACTACGATAGCCATCCGGATCTTCGGATACGATAAGTATAGTATTCTGAAATACAGGGCTATACTCGGGAAAGGGGCACAGCATACAAGCTGAGGCCGAAGCCCTTTGGATCTGATATCATTTGAGTATGACCTTAACAATGAGTTGTTATAGTAGACAATGATGAGAATTTCTTGAAAGGGGGGTGAATAAAAAGGGGGTAGATTCAGACATCACCTGACCACTGGCAGTCTGAAATCAAACATGAGCTTAACAATATGAGGAATATAAGTAGAACCGCCAACAAGGACAGGGCACTCTGCTCACATGCATGAGCCTCAACAAGAGCAGCATAGATGGTGTTTGCAAGCAAGAACTTGGTGAGGTCCTTGGTAACATTGTCCTCCATTTCATATGCTCAGAATTTGACAAGCCAGGGCACTCTGCTCGCATGCGTGAGCCTCAACAAGAGCAGCATAGATGGCATTTGCAAGTGAGAACTTGGCGAGGTCCTTGGTAACATTGTTCTCCATTTTGTATGCCCAGAATCCAGTAGACTCCTTCAAATCATTCTTGCCCGCAATGACATTGCCAGTGGCATCAGTGTCAGTCCAGCACCTGAAGAACTGGCCAGCAACATGGAATGATGCCATGATGTTGGTCCAACACCTAAAGAACTGGTCAGCAACACAGTATGAAGCTGTTATATCCCATATATTCACGCTTCTCATCCGAAGTTCCGGATATCAGATCCGATCAGATCCATACTGGATCCATCACAATAAGCTTCTTCATTCATATCCTGTTCATATAACGTTAAAAACTGCTTATTTCCTCCATTTAGTATATCTTCCCTTCTGGTATATCGGTTATGCTTACTTTTGGCTATGTACACTGATCCATTAACCTGTGATTAACTTCCAGCCTATGTTTGACTTGTAATAAGTGTTGCTTATACATTGCGATACTTTGTGCATAGCCTTTCGCTTAGTTCTATCATATATAAACTCTTGTATATGTCCTGAAGCACCCCAGTTCGAATATCATCCTAGATTGCAGGCTCCTACCCACCGCAGCTGGAGAGGTTCGAGGACGGACTGCTAAATCTGAAGTGTTGTGTTACATCAGCATTCCCATAGTACAAACAATTTAAACCCAGCCCAACCTTATTCCTCAACCTCTCCAGCAGCGGCTGGAAGAAAACATTTGTAAACAGTCTCAGCCACAGCGGCAAAAACCTGCGGCACTTGAAAAAAATGTAAAATTGAATAGGTATATAGTATATGTATGTTAATTAAATATAAATAGTTATTATTTCCATCCGCCTCGGAGATGCGTCTCGGAGATCAGATAGATGCAATCACAGAGGCATTCAATATCATCGGCATCTCAGTCTCACAATTCCTGAATGAAATACTGTCCAATAATATTTATTCAAACAACGAAACAGCGGTCAATCTTCAGACCAATGGTCATCGCATCATGGAACTTCTTGCAAGAAACTCACAAACGATACAGGAGTCGGTGAGCAACATCATGAGTGATGTATATATGCAAGAGATTCTTAATCTGTCAGCAAAGAAACACGGCTCTCATTTTGCCGTGTCACATACCTCTGTAGAACAACTAGAGGAATTTAATATGGATCTGCTCGGGAGGGGCATGCAGCGGCTCGCACCAAAATTGTGGGGTCTGTTAGATAGGCTTCTATTTGCGGGGAAGAAGTATGTTGGTGTAGCAGTAAGCACCAAAGGTCCAGAAGATAGTGATGAAGAAGATACCTATTGGGAAGCATTTGGTGACAGAGAATTGGATGGGTTAATGGGAGTTTCGGCTGATACTGCATCAGCGAAACAGGAAAGGATAATGGCACGTCATAATAAACTGGTAATGATCGTGAGCAGCATTAAATGTGCATGAAAATGGGGGGCTTACTCCTCTACTAGAAAAAGGTCGTTATTTTCAGCATAATCATGCAAACTGCAAACCAAAAATCAAATGCGTTTCAAAGCATCTTTGGGATCTTTCTGCAGTCCGCACACACACCTCAAAAGGTCATAGAGACACTTTCGCGGATGGGAATATGTGTCTCCGTTGATTCAATCAATACAGCTGTCATGTCATTGTCAAAGGAGGCTCACCATGGCATTTCAACTCTGGGGTGGATGCTTCTCACATCCTACATGTACAATAATTTCGATGTGGACCTTAAATCAACTGTTCATACAGCTGACAAGTCAGAAGATACGCTCAAACACCTTACTGCTGGCCTCCTTTTTCCGCTACAACATGGCATAACTCTCGAGAACCTGCGTTGCTTGAAAGCCTTGTGGGAAAGATCACTACTCAACCTGCAAGTGAATTCGATGGATATGACAACCAAAAAAGGATGGAAGGATCTGCTTACCTTACATCCAGACCCCTTAAATGAAGCTGGTCTGTCATGACAAGACCGCTTCAACTCCTGGAAAATCCTTTCCGATTTAATTGAGTATGGGCCTACGTACTTCCGTCAATTCAAGGACCGCCTGGGGCATCCGGAGTCAGTAGAAATGATCCCCGTGGCTAAGACGAAAATTCTAGCCTCACGAGCGATGGATATCAGTAATTCAACGGTATCTGGGAACATCAACTCAGTACTTGAGTTACTGAAACAGGGCGATATTGAAGATCCGGCAGAATGTGATCCCCTGCAAAGAATAGATGTATCAGAGTACGTTGTGCTATTCCATGGCGACCTTGGCACAGGCGAACATCTCCAAGCGGCACTCCAGCGACGCACAATCGAAAACACACCTTGGAATCACCTCCAGCACGTCATCTTCATTCCCGGTTTATTTCATTTGAAGATGGCAAGTGCAGATGCCATCTGGCACACTTTCTTGCAGAATTCCTCGGTGCGACTAGATCAAAATGCTTTGATGAGAGATGTTGGGGTTCTTCGACCTAAAGAAACAGGTATATATGGCTCAAAGCCTGGATTTCATAGGATGCACCAGCTCATCACCCACTCTGGAATCTGCCGGCACCTTGATTGTTGGAGAGTTCAGGTAAAAAAGAATGAATCCTCACATGTGGACTTGGATGCCTTTGCAGCATCAGAGCCGCTATTTGACGATCTACTTGCGATGGCAGATGTGATTGCAAAGGATTATGTTGCTGATTACAGACTTCGGTGGATGAGATCAAAAGATGTCACTCAGCATGATGGGGAAAACGAAAATGCGCTGCTCCTCAACAAGTACATGCTACTATATGAGGAACTTTCATATGCAATGAATATTGGGGATATCGGACGAGTAGAAACGTGTGTTGTTGCATGGATCTTGATATTCAAGGCAACTGGGAAGCATAAATATGCGACACACATGTCTGATCTTCTATGTAATGTTCACTTTGTATACCCAGATGGTTTGCAGTGAGGTTGTACTTTTTTTGGTCAAAACACGAGCTGATTTAAAGTATGGATTAGGAGAGCTGTTCGATACCATATTCTTGTGAACCCATCAGGAAAATCAGGCAGCTTCCAAGCTGTTGACTGGTGCATGGAATTAAATAACTTGTATACAAAGGTAACTTATTTCAAGTACTATACCACCAGAATGCATTGGCTAATCATGTCTAGGTTATTCACGGTGGCAAGGGCCCTAATCGCACTATAGACCGTATCATATTGGAATCCCCGCTTGTCCATGTTTATCACAACTTACAATGGGATTTTGAAGAAAATTTCTTGCATTCACACCTCACAACTCGACACGCTAATGTTGACACGACGCAGACGTTCAACAAGCTCTGTAGGTACATAGAACAGCACTCCCCACATGAACCGGTGCTTGGATGAAAAAGCAAACACTCTATTCCCGATCTCTACAGTAAAGGTCTCGAATTAATAGACAAGCAATGTCCAGATGCTGGAATAGAAGAGGGGGGAACACTAGAGGAGCACCCGACATTAGAGGACATAGCAGTAGAGTTAGGATTGTGATTAAGACTTGGGGCTGCATTAGATGAGGATGCGTTGGAAGTTGCTTGAGGTATCTGTTATTATTTATGAGCACAAATGTCTAGCACGGTCAATTCAACATACATTTTCCTTATTGGCAGTCGTTTGCAAGCTTGACACAACATGAGATGGGTTCATTAAGCAAATACGGCTGTGCTCTGTCATAATTGATGTGAAACACTGCTGCCAGTATGTGAAAATGACTTACTGGTATGTCCCTCTATGCCACATGCGCTACATCTGGGTTGTTTTCGAGCAATGACTGGTTGACTGGATTGAGAAGTAGATGGGAGACTTTGGCGTGGACGTGTGGCAGTAGTGAAAACAGGTAGGAGCACAGGAACTGGTATGATGCGCTGAACTATAGCTATGACATCACTACCAAAGCGGTCTGCTGCAGACCACTTTGTTTCCTTACGTAGGTCATCGATAGTAGAAATTTTATGCTGGTGAGCACAGTCGATGATACGGTCCAAAACTGAGTCTGGCATTGTCACACCAGGGCCATAGTCGTTGAGCGTTGAATCACCATATACTCTCCTGGTCATTAATTCTCACCATTCTTCCAGAGCGTCGCGAAGCTCAAATTCCTGTGGTCCCATCTCATACTTGACAGTGCATGAATGATGGGCGATTTTAGAAGGTAAAGATATATTGTTTTGTGAGAGAGAGTTGGGATTGTGGATGTCGCAACAGACACTTGATGCAAGTGGTGCGCAGCGGGTGCAGCCGTCGGAATTTGATGGGTCACATGTAACATGGTCTGAATCTGTGTCATAATAATAATATTACAATGAGTCAATAGAAGCAACTGCAGTTGGAAAATATATTACCAGCCAATGAGTCATTGAAGTGAACATGGAGGACCTTGCGTCAACATTGGATTGTACCTCGCAGGTGAGCATTAATCAAGCAGTCCATCCCAGGATCTAATTCCCTCTTCTTCCGTGAACCACTTGACTTTCCCTCCAACTTTGACTGCAACTGCCCTCTTAGCTCTTGATCACCTACCTCCGCTCGGTCACCATCACTATCGTCCCCAGGAATATCATTTTCCCACTCATGTACATCATCCTGCCTGCTTACAGGATGTAGCTGGGTACGCCGTCTTGTAGCCGTACATTCTTTGTTCTCGTCTGCCTTGCATTTCTTTGTCTCTTGCCACCGGCGCCTTTCTTCCTGCACATCATCGAAATATTCTTTTTCAGCAAACAATATTGCTGTGCCTTGGAGTCCACGATCTCTGACAGCACGTTCCCATCACTGCCATAGAGTAGCCAACTTGCATGTGGCTTTCCACTGGATGACAAGTAATATATCTGGTACGTCCATTCCCTAAACATGACCATGATTAGCTATGATATCGTGATACTAGATGTGTACTGATATTCTTACCATTCCAAACGATTCTGTGGTGCAAAGCCCCCAAGTCTCTCCAGATATCAAGCGATCCACTTCGTCTTCTTTGAAGCTTGTTGTCATGTCAGAGTTAAACCACTTTATCTTGTGACGCAGTACTGATGGGAGTCATTTTTGTATTGTTTTTGCTGCTGGGATGGAATCTTGAATGTCGTCAAAGAAGATGAGGAATTTTGGAGGTATTGGATCACCGTCCTTCCAGCCGTCAGGTATTAAAAAGGACAGAAAGTGAGTACATTATTTTACGCACGCAGAGTTTGATATTTGCACGATCGACAGAAGTTTGGATCGTCAGGAGCTTGTCTGAGTGCATGTGGAGTAGCCGCTTCACATGTGTGAGATTGTCTACTGTGAGTGTTGCGGATGCGAGCATGAAAGGGATGTAGCAAGGCAGGATGTAACGGAGACGCTCTAATTCCTTATATTCAGGCCGAAATTTGCCCCAGGTTGTGATGCAATGTGCTTCGTCAGATATTATGCCAATAATCTGCTGCGCAAAGAGTGGTTTGCGCAGCAGTTTCTCAAATTCCCCTCCAGGCTTCATCAGCTGTTCTGGACTAACAATGACAGCACGATACTTCATATCTTCAATGTCCTGTGTGAAAGATCAGATTATAATAGTAAGTCGTCCTCCCATAGCATAACTATTAGATCCTTACACGAAAATTGCTCCAACTAGCTGTATCTGAGCTTATTGATATACTCAGAAGGCCTGCTTTGCCAGTGATGAAACGTTCTGTCTCCCGAGCTGGTTCAATGGGGTCACAATAATTTGAACGCCAGGTTTGAATAGTAAAGGCATCCAAAATGTCATAGTCTTCCCCATTGATGTGCCAGCAATACACACAATATCACGGTTAGCTTCAATGAATGCTTGTGTGATTTTGATTTGCCAAAGACATGGCCATTTTCCAAAGCACTGCTGCGCAATGTCTCGAATTATGCCCAAGCTAGGGGCTTCTGACATGTGACGACTAAATGCTCAAATGGAATATTCTATATTTAATTAACATACATATACTATGTATATACCTATTCAATTTTACATTTTTTTCAAGTGCCGCAGGTTTTTGCTGCTGTGGCTGAGACTGTTTACAAATGTTTTCTTCCAGCCACTGCTGGAGAGGTTGAGGAATAAGGTTGGGCTGGGTTTAAATTGTTTGTACTATGGGAATGCTGATGTAACACAACACTTCAGAATTAGCAGTCCGTCCTCGAACCTCTCCAGCTGTGGTGGGTAGGAGCCTGCCTAGATTGTAGTCTTAGACTTGTCTAGACTAGCTCTTATACTTCCGTCCGATATCCGGATGCCCTTCAGATAAGTATATGATACTATTCCTTATCTTTGGATAGGAATACGATACTTGCTCCTACATCTGGATATCATATGATAGTTGTCCAGACCTTTGGATATGATACCTATAGTATTCTGAAATACTGGGCTATACTTGGGAAAGGGGCACAGTGTACGAGCTGAGGCTGAAGCCCTTCGGATCTGAACCTAATTGAGTATGACCTTAACAGAAGCAATGATGTCAGTTCAACACCTACAGAACTGGTTAGCAACACGGTATGAGGCCATGATGTCAGTCCAACACCTAACAAACTGGTCAGCACCACAGTACAAAGCAATGATGTTGGTTCAACACCTACAGAGCTGGTTAGCGACATGGTATGAGGCCATGATGTCAGTCCAACACCTAGGGAACTGATTAGCAACACAGTATGAAGCAATGATGTCGGTTCAACACCTACAGAACTGGTCAGCCACACAGTATGAAGCTATGATGGTGGTTCAGTACTCACCAACTAAACCCGCACTGTGGTCATCAATCTGGAAGAGTAAGAATCAGCATAAACAAATAAAATTAAAAAAGTACCTTCTCCAGGAGAGGTGTTGATGTTGTTGGAGGTGTTCACCTGCGGTATTGTGCATGGCAGCAACTAGAGTTTGCACAGTGGAGGTGTGTTTGATCATGTGACTTTACCTTAAGCTGCCAATTATAGTAGCTGTGTAGGATGAGGAGGATGGAGAGGAGGGTAAGGATTTTCAGTGGGTAAAGTGAGTAAAGCACAGGAGAAGGAGAAATACACTGTAAATTTTGTAAATTTTGTAAATCTCAAACTTCCGGGCAGGCTCCCAGCTGTGTGCATATGCACCTGCCGACATTGTAAATTTTTTTTGCTTCTGCAGTTAGGTGCCTGGCAGGTGACTTAAATTAATGTTGTTACCTTTATCATACATTAATGGCAGGATACCTGGACAGTCTGCTTGGTCTGCCAGACTTGAATGGTGATTTGACTCAGTGATTTGCATTGATACAAGAGAAAAAACAATTTGATGCTTCCAATTTTCTGATTAATCAAACACTATGTACTTCGGTCCTGGCTCATCATTGGTGGAAACACACGTTGGCGCGAGCAACTCGTGTTCTGAACCCTAAGTTAGGTGCATGTGGCAGGAACAATGCAGACATTCCCAACCTTGTGTCAGCACAATGGGCGAACTCCAACTGCTGTATGTCATGTGACATCGGATTCCCTTTTGTTTTTTTCAGAGCAAATCTCAGACGAACCCCCTTTACAGAATTTACCTTAGCTAATCATAAATTTCTCCGGATATCCCGACATCTCTTGCAAGTAGAACATATGCCATGGCATGATACATCATGATGTAAGGGTGAAAGGTGTGGATGTATCACCTACCTTCTACAATAACAGTATATGATAAATCATACTGCCAGGAAGTTTTGGCTGAGCAGCATGCTAACGTGAAGTGCTGCTGCCGACTCCGCAGCAGACAAATGTGGGAGATTAACAATTAGCTTTCAGACCTAAAATGTTGGACAATACCCTGTATATATGAATGACATGGTGTCAGCACCGAACAGCACCTCTGAGGCCTAATGAACAACGCAATTTGAGCATGTGAAGGGCTACACAGGAATACAAGTTGCAATGTTACCCAGCAAAGGCGCTCACGACGATCATGTATCGCCAGGATTCAGCAGGAGAGAAAAATAAAATAAAAAGCACTTTCCGCTAACTTGAAGGTGTCCAATAATCAATTCACCTGTGACCAACTCGGCATAAAAGCTGTGAGGATCAGGGAGTCCAGAGCGGGGATGGTGGCTTGGGTATCTTGAAGCCTACTATGTGTTGGTCTGGGAGATGTAAGGCGATATGCAGGGCTCTGGGTGGGTTGTAAGAAAGCAAATATAGGCAGGTACAGGCAACGGGACGTACCACCAAGACTTAGTCTGACTTACCCAGTTCATCGAGTTCGGACTAAATGCTCCGAGTTGGGATCCAACCTGGTGGATTGCGCATGCTGAGTACTTGAAATCCTGCTGATCAATATTAATGTCAACTCAACTTGCTTCAGAGCAATTCTGATGAAAACAGTTTGACGTGAGTTATAGGCTATGTGTAGCAGGTATCAAGATTGCATATTGCATAACCGAGTCTTGACTGAACAAGTTCCGGGGTGGCGCCCAATATTTGCTTATGTCATGTGAAATTTGTAGGAAAATTGGGTTGAAGTTTGCCTGTCAGACATACATTATGGAGAGCATAATGAGGAGTCTGATGAGCGCGCTAGAGAGCTTTACCTGCTTTCTTTCCGTTCCGTTCAACACCTCCCACGATGGATTTTGGTAAGTTTTGACTTCCGCTCACCACATCATGACTCACACTAACCTCGTCTCTAGGGTATAGCACGGGTGTACCCACGGGTCGGAAGATCAACACCATACCCGCACCCGCCAACACCGGTCTCTAAGCACATCCCTTATCTTCTAGTGGCTCATGGAACTGTCTATGCAATGTCATAGAATATAGTGGCATTTTTGATTCAGAATATCATCAACCCCACTCACGGTGCATGGAAAACACACGCGTTGCCCTTCGGAAGAGCATAACACAAGTCCTTGACCAACATGATCGGACGAACATCTGGCTCAATGGCCTTGCCGGTGTTGGAAAAACATCTATCGCATTCTCCATAGCTGAGGAGATGAAATCAGCAAAGAGGCTTGCTGCCACTTTCTTCTTTTCGCGTAAACATGAACATGCACACAAAGTTCCCGCCATTATTCCTACCATTGCATACCAGTTGGCACTAGCTTTCCGCGCATTTGAGAGGATATTGTGAAAGCGATCGAGAACGACGACAACCTTTTATCACCTGGAAAATCTCACGCAGATCAGATACGAGAGCTCGTCGTAAAACCACTGCAGATGTTGAGGTTTCGACAGGAGCTTTATGTCATCATTATCGATGCTCTTGATGAATGCTTCTCCTCTGAAGAGGCCGCAAGACTTGTAATGCTGTTGACTGATGCCCTCGCGGGTCCAGACCTGCCATTCATCCACATCATATTCACAAGCCGTCCTGAGGCACATATCCGCACTGCCATGCCCTCTAGTGTTTACGAGATTTTTCTTACCACTCATGATGAAGACACCATACAGGATATCTGTTTATTTCTGTGAACATCACTGGACAACACACGGACAATTCATCCTGCTGTTTTCGGTCAGCCACCCTTCCCCTGGCCATTGGAGGATGAATTCGAGACGTTGGTCTTCAAGGCGGGCGGTCTGTTTGTTTACGCTGCCATGGCCATGAATTTTATATCTGCCATTGGTCATCATCCACAGGAGAGGTTAGAACTCTTACTACACAAGAGGCCGACTGTCGGTGCTGACATCGATCAGCTTGATTGGCAAATCATTGCATCCTCGGAAATCCACTTGCACACTGCCGGATGTTAGCGTCTATCATCCATTTAGCCAGACCGTTACCACTTGCGGAACTCCAAGAACTCTTTTCACGGATGGAAGGAGCCTGGCCATGATGCTTGAAGCATTTTCACCTGTGATCTTGAATAATGGGGTCGGAAATGTTGAAATTTACCACGCTTCGCTCCAAGACTTTATGGACGACCCTCTACGCTCGAAGCAATATCACATAGATGCTGCAAATGCTCATGAGCACCTTGCATGCTGCTGCCTTGATTTCATTACACCGCCAGGATTCCAATCGGACTCGTGCTATTCTAGTGTCGTCATTGTCTTATCCATATCCCTATAAGATGTGGCACATCCATCTTTACCTTGCCTATCCTAGCAGAAAGCTTCGAAAACTCCTGGCCCATTTTACAAACACAACACTGCGAGATTGGGTACAGACCTCAGACCCTAAGGACTCCTACCTTGCACACACTGTCCAAGGCGCAAGAAAGACTTGTTTATCCTTGGTGATTATTTTAAACATGTTGAATTATCAGGGACGTGTACTAATCATGAATTTCTCAGAATTGGATCAGGGGTCCGTCGGACATTGTGGTTGCATATAGGGGTTGAAAGGCTGATATATAGGCATAGTGGATGCGGTTGGCCAGTGTTATGGTGCAATAGTTCTCTAACTGAGCTTGAGGGACGTATGTGTTAGGCTACGTCGACGATCTGCATTGCGCAACGTCTTTATATTATCAAAAGCCACGATGGCGCTTTTTCAGTTCTGACCATCATCATCTGACGCCAATAATTGCCATGTACGCGAAATACTGATATTAATATGCACATGACAGGGGAACGCAGGAACTTGTGGCTGATCAGGTGCACAAGGCCAGGCCAGCGAGCTGGACAATTATTATGATATATACTCATTCCCAGCATGAGCCCACACTAGTCCCTCTTGAACACAGCACCCACAATGGAACCTACTAAATAGACTCTCTTGGTCGGCGGCCTCCTCGTCGACGTCTACTCCCACCCCACTTCGAGCACCAGCTCCACAGACCCCATCCACGCGCTCTTCTTCCTCCACGGCCGCTCCGAAAGCGCACAAGAAGCACACCTAGTCGATACTGTTAAAGTCATTTTTAATGAGAGTTATGGCTCTGGATCTGGTGTGAGCGGGGAGATGAAGAAAGATCTTATCGTTGTTGCTTTTGTGAGTCACTCTTTGCTTCGTCTTTGTAAGGAAGGGAAAGGTGCTGATGGTTGGTGAGTGAAAAGGATCACAGGAACCATGGGACGAGACTCATTGATCAGAAGCGAAATCTCGCATGGAGCGAGGATCCGGCTGAGAACAATGATCAGCATGCGTACGTATCGTAGCACGGCATGACATATGAATACTGATACCCCCTCATTCAGCATTGACATGTATACCATCCAAAGTACGTCCAAGCCACAATTGGTACCAATGAAATTGAAACTGACTCCACTTGAAGCTGGTACAGCAGAAGACGTGTCCTTCCTAATCGACCACCTCCCTTCCTTCCTCTATCCCTTGGGTGAACGGACGATTGTGGAATGGGGTATAGGCGGTACAAGTCTTGGAGGACATTCGACATGGATTGCGCTTTCTAGAGGTATGTGCCTATTGTTCCTACCTAGTCCCTTACCTTCATTCACAACCCCCTAGAACCCCGCCTCACCCTCGGAATCCCCATAATCGGGTGCCCCGACTACACGAAACTCATCTCCAAACGCGCCAAATCCTCACGCATCCCCTTTGCCCCACCCTACTTCCCCACCTCCTTTAAAACATACATAGAAACACACGATCCCGCAAAACTGCCGTACCACGTCAAGGACACTTCCAATCCATTTTTGGGAAGAAGGTTTTGGTGCTTTCCGGGAAGGAGGATAGGCTTGTGCCATGGGTGGCATCGGCAGAGTTTGTGGAGGGTCTTGAAGTTGGGGAGGGGGGTGTTAAGAGGGTTGTAGTGGAGGAGGGGGCGGGGCATGAGTGTACGAATGGGATGCGGAGGGAGGCTGGACTATTTGTGAGGAAGTGGTTGGGTGGTGCGGGTTGTGAGGGTGTCTTAAGGATATACGATCTAGTAGAATATGAATGATATGACACGAGATGCCACAAGTCGATATTGAAAGTCATGACCAAAAACCCCTGGCCAGAGCCCGTCTAAGAAAGAACAACGTTCCCCCCGCGCAGAGTCTTATTTTTGCATGGCTAAATCATTGAACAATCAAATGGGTCATTTGGGCATGTCTACGTCGCTGATGGGTTTGAAAAGTGCCACGAGGCGTCATATCGAGCCTGTAAAGAAGTGATATGAATGATGACATGCATGTACTGTGAATAAATGACTCGACGTACCTCATTGGTTGCGAGAACATGCATGCGTCTTTAAGGTATCGACCATATCAACGCCCTGGATGCCCATGAGGTGCATACTTTCTGATTTGTGGGCTTTACCGCGAAGTTTGTGTTCTCTGTAGGGGGTGGGCACTGTCAAAATACAGCGCCATATTACCGTGACAGATCCAGACGAGAAGCTGTGAAATGCTTGGAGAATGATGAGTCCATTACGCAGGTTTGTGAATGATGCTACATCACTGAAAACCAAGATGTACGATAAACCCTTATATACACATTATAATCCCCACAATGTCTATAATCAGATAAAATGGCATTGCAAAAGACATGGTCTTGTATAGATATATATTGTTATCCCTTGTGACCAATATTTATCAGAAAATCTGTGTCCAGCATTAGTCAAATGAATTTGGCTGTTTAAAAACCAAAACAGATTGACAAACATGCTTGATATGTTTATAGTATGCAGTTTCCACACTTCAGAGCATGTTGCCAGTTGTGTAGCTTATTTACCGAGGCTTGATTAGTGATTAATTTATATCATATTCAGACAGACCCGCCAATAATATCAGGTTATATATACATCTACATTGTTAGACCTATATTCAGAATTAATCGAATGAATCTAGGTATTACCTTGCGAAGCAAGGTCTTGTTGCTGGGCACGGAATATGCGAGTCAAGTGACTTGTACCTCATTCGGTGTTTCACTCCCATGAACATAAACAGTCCAATACAACATTGTGTCAATTCAAACCAAAACACACAGTATCATGTAGGACAAAGAATACAAATACAATAGATTAACCCGGTCAATAAAACTCAGTCCTTGGAACTTCTCGCCACAGAAGCAATCTCAGTTCTTTTGGTAGGAGGCTCTTCATCATTGACCTCATGATAAACTAGATGATGCTTGGCAGGAATACTAGCGCTGCACTTGATAATATTGACCTTTTCAATTTTCGCCTGAAAAGTGTCATATCCCGACAAATGCCAGTGATGGACACAAAAATGAACTTCTGCCAAAGCTCCGTCCAAAGTCCTGTTAATATTCAATGGTGAAACGGGTTTGTCATCTTCGAAAACAGGAAGAGGAATTGCCCAATGGGTGTATTTCACGTGAGCAAAGTCATCTTCGTACTCTGTTGGCATAGGCCAATGCTCTGTGGTGTCATCCATCAGAGGAGCATTTGGAACTCGTCGACTGTGAGGCGAGTCCGGAATACGAGTGTTCTATACCAAAATATAATCACTATTTCAGATAAAATTAAGTTCTTCACCCTTGGTTCAAAACGTTAGCGACCATATGAAGCATTTCACCAGTTACATCACGGATGATCATATTCCTGCGGTCACCTGTTGTACCTGCCACTTTCTGCATCTCATCGAGATTATGAATAGCGGCATCGAAGTCATGTCCCAGAATCTTGTCTGTGGGACAAATAAGGTGAAGCTGATATTTGGCTTTCTCAAGCAAGCCTTTTTTGAGATAGTTGCCGCTCGTGCCACATTTTAAGTTGAAGGGAGATACCCTTCCAGCAATAACTCCTACAAAAGGAGTTTGCTCCTCGCGGTCCACGATTATTAAACCATTAGTAGAATGTTGCCAAGATACACGATCACAGAATGAAGTAGATGCAACAAAACTAGATTGGGACGCAATCTGATCATGATAAGCTTGAGTGTTGAAGGACATTGTTTTTTGGTGGAAGTGAGAAAAGGGGTATCGTGTGACAGGAATCGACACCTAGTCACTGTTTCACATCGGACACGAAAATGATAATGAATCACTAAAGTTAATACAACAGACTGTCGCAAAATAATCAATGATGACTGCCGTGCGAATGTGAAAAACAACGGAGCAAGGTCGTAAGTTCACACAGTGAACCCCTAGTGATAATACTGAAACTTGGTTTTTAGTATTACCAATCACATCCAACCTGATAATGTATGGGACTAGCATGTCTGAATACTGTCAATTGTTCTCACGTGTCGTGCAGATGAAGTAAGCAAAGTGGTTCCGTGTTTATACTAGTGAAAAATACTAGACATAAATTATCTTGTACAAAGTTTCTGACACTACGAGACTTTGTTTACTAAAGTAAAAGACATGTTAGTTTTACTATCTATCATGTAGATGGGTATATTGAACATTAGTCGGATGAATTTAGATATGATAATACTGAAACTTGGTTTGTAGTATTACCAATCACGTCCAACCTGATAATGTATGGGACTAGCATGTCTGAATCCTGTCAATTGTTCTCACGTGTCGTGCAGATGAAGTAAGCAAAGTTGTTCCACCTCTAGAGCAACGAAAAATACCAGACATAAATTATCTTATACAAGACTTCTGACACCATGAATATTCCTTTACTAAAGTAAAATATATGTTATGTTTTGCTATCTATAACATAGATGAGTAATTGCTTCATAGGAGCAATACAGTTTTGATGTCCTAGTGAAAACAATTTGTTGAGAACCGGCTAATGAACGACAAACAGGTATTGTATCCTCAACTATACAATGCTGAATTTCCATTGCAATGTACAAAATATGGTGCACATATATCACAATAAATCAGGAACAAATCACGACACTATCATTTGTTATTTTGCATGGCTTTGCCCACAGGACACATACAAATTACATAGTGTATACTACTTATACAAAGTAGCAAGTATTATATATAGGAATTGTAGTAACAGTACTATTGACAGAGACAGCAGAAGGGGAGAGAGGGAGACGAAGATGGAAATGGAGATGACAAAGAGAGGGAGACAACAGAGAGAGGGAGAGTGAGACAACAGTGAGAGGGAGAGTGAGATGACAGTGAGAGGGAGAGTGAGATGACAGTGAGAGGGAGTGAGACGACAGTGAGAGGGAGACAGAGGCATAGATGGCAGAGAGAGGGAGATAGCAAAGAGAGGGTTTGTCATATCCCATACATTCGTGCTTCTCATCCGAAGTTCCGGATGTCAGATCTGATCAGATCCGATCCACAGATCCGTACCGGATCCGTCGCGATAAGCTTCTTCATTCATATCCTGTTCATATAACGTTAAACACTGCTTATTTCCTCCATTTAGTATATCCTCCTTTCTGGTATATCGGTTATGCTTTCTTCTGGCTATGTTTTACTGATCCGTTCACTTGTGATTAACTTCCGGCTTATGTTTGACTTCTAATAAGCGTTGCTTATACATTGCGATACTTTGTGCATAGCCTCTCGCGTAGTTCTATCGTATATAAACTCTTGTATATGTCCTATAGCACCCCTTCGAATATCATCTTAGATTGTCCTCATCCTGTTATCCGGACTCGAGTCTTAACAACTCTTGTCACCCTCCGAGACTTAAGGATTGTATCCGATAAGTCTATATGCATCCGCCTCTATCTACGGATAGTCGATACTCTGTTGGTTTCTAGTCCTAGACTTGTCTAGACTAGCCCTTATACTCTCGTCCGATATCCGGACGCCATCCGGATAAGTATATGATACTGTTCCTTATCTTCGGATAGGAATACAATACTAATCCTTACCTTCAGATATCATACGATACTATTCCTTGTCTTCGGATAGGAATACATTACTTTCCTCTATACCCGGATACCATACGATAGTCGTCCGGACCTTCGGATATGCTACAATAGCCATCCGGATCTTCGGATACAATACGTATAGCATTCTGAAATACGGGGCTATACTCGGGAAAGGGGCACAGCGTATGAGCTGAGGCTGAAGCCCTTCGGATCCGTTACCCTTGAGTACGACCTTAACAGGGTTAGGCCCATGTCCGAGCAACTGACAAGTTTTCAACCCTTTGGGGGCGATAAACAGACACATACTTGCGACCAAAAACCTTGCTAATATACAATATAATGAGACGGAGGACAAAGAACGGCAGCAGGTGACTCACTGGTTCCATCATAGTAAGATATCTTCTACTTCCTTTGCTGCGTCTTGTGTCGGGGGAAGCTCAAAGAAATCAACAATATGGTTATAGAAAACTTCATTGTCGAAGTCATCATCCATGATACGCCACGAGTTGGCACTAGACAGAGTGAAGCGAAGCTAAGCTACCACGTTAACAGTGCAAGATGTCAATGAGAAGTCATGCTTCATGCCTGGATGGCGGCATACGCAATTGCCCGCGGTTGAGTGGATTTCATGTTGAGGAGCCCTGCAACATCACAGCGTGTGCGCTGCTCGCCACTTGCCCGGGTCCTTCGGCACTTTGAATGTTCATGTGCAGAAGCCTCGTTAGGACTGGTCTGCTCTGGGTCATCAAGCTCTGCAGAGGTGGGAGATGTAAATATAGCTTTAAATGTCTGTAACTCATTTCAGGAAAGCGCTAATCATTTGCACAGCAAATCATACCTTTAACAGCAACTTCCCTTTAAATAGGCCGCCTCTAGGATTCCTAGCGTCGTAATGTCCATCATACAAGAATGTCGGCCAAGAATAAGCCGTCACCCTATAATCAGGGTGGTAGTCCTGAATATATTGTTGAACACTGTGTAATTGGTCAACCAAGGTGTCGCCCAACAAACAAAACTTACTCAGAGTTGTTCCAGTCATGATCAACAGGACATAGAAACCTTCCTGTTGCATTGTTGTAGAAACCACGGCCAGTCTTGTCGTAAGGATGAAGAATGGGGTCTGGTGGCGGGGTACACCCTGATAACCAAGAAACAACAAGTGTCTTGAGTTTTGTTCATCATCTGCCTAGCTAAATCAGCTCCTTTATTCAACTAAAATAACGTGTTAGTTAAGCAAGGCCACTCGTCACAATATCCCACCTGGCTGTACGCAAATGCCAGGTCATGGTCCTCAACCACTGACTTGGTTAATTTATGCACAGATGGGCATGATACAAGAAGTTTCTTGAACGATCTGTACCGTCTATTATCACTGATAGAAGTTATCTGTTAGTTTTAGTCACTGGCAACAGAAAATGACTTACTCAGGATCCTCAGACTCGAACTCGTCTGCATCGGATTTGCTGACAGCACCAAGTACCGTACGTCGATCATGTTCCACGACTAATTGTCCAACATAACCAGTTAGACAAACTAGTCGTCGAATCGCTCTACCCTCAAGATGGTAGCGGTTACTGCAGTTAAATCAATAGTATGGACACGTGTTTGAATGTCGGACACACCTTTTCTCTTTGCAAGGTTCCTTGCGTAGCTCTTCATTTTGCACCTGAAGAACGTCAATTCGTCTCTTCAAAGACGCCACAATATTGACTGGTAAGTTATTGTCTGAGAGAGGAGTCTGCGACATCTAAAATAGACCTTGCGTTTGACCAGTGCGGAGTGGGGGAAGAAAAAATTGTTATAGCTTGAGTAATATAAAGGAATCAGCGCACATTAAATCTGATGTTGATTCACACCGCATGTAAAATTTTGCCCTAGATTTACGTGTCGGTGGGCTGTTCGGAACTAAATCGTAGATGAGTATTGAAAGACTAAAAAGAATGGGGATAAATACTTCAGAAACAAGTTTTTTCTGTATCCCGGAACTAGCGTAAGCCATGTGCACCATTAATACATCTGGGAATAGGTTAAGTTGGGAATGGAGAGCTAGACGGCACACTCACCGGCATTGTTCTCCCCCGACATTGCTTTATGTCTGCAGTAACCGAGCTGATACTTGGAATCGGCAAATTGAAGGCGACACCGGCCATGGGGGTACATGCTCTGGGATGTAATAAGGCTGTTGGGGCATAGTAGTTCTAGGTTTGTGAGGATTTAAATATCATTACCCTTGAGAATATGTAGTAGCAAGAAAATGCCGTCTAACGCTCATCAAGAAGACAGTGTTAACTCCTATCACCCCAACCAGCACGACGAAGCAGCAGGTAACCAGCATGACGAAGCAGCAAGTAACCAGGAAGAATACGTTACGGAGGGGTACTCGCGGAGCTCTACACCTGACAGTCATAAGGCAGTTTGCCCAGGGCCCATTGCGGTGTCCTGCATGATTTAGGAATCATGCATGGACATGACTACTAGGTATCCCCCTAAAAGACAAAGTCTGATAGCTTAGCCTTCAGGCTAGTCAACCCATGCCTTGGCTTCAAGCCTTGGTCAAACAATTCCAGTTTCCCCATATTTATTTATATTTCTGTACTGTCTTGAAGAAATGTCATTTGTGAGATGGGAATCACATAATGACCTAGTTGATAGTAGGATTAAAAAGAAGGTTAAGGTATTGCCTTGCCTTTGGCTTATTCACTTTGGCTAGAGAAAACCATAGAGAAAAGTTCAAAGCCTTACAAAAACCTATCCAAAAGTTCTTGGTTTCTTTTATTCTCATTGTATCATTAGTTCTGTGTTGTTTTCTCTAGTGTTTCCTTTATTTCTTTTTCTATTAGGATGCTTTGACCCACCAGATACTTCACAAAATTGTACCTACAGGGTATGATGTCATAATGATGTCATAAGACTCCACAGATACTCCTGCAGGTATTTGTTGGTAGAAATGATATCATGATGAAGTCATGATGATGTCATCAGTTCTAGAATGTTCCAGGGAAAGTTCTGGAAAGTTCTGCTCCCACACTGATGTCATAAATGATGTCATTACTCCACCCATGGAATAATCTGGAATATTCTGCTCCACAGTGATGTCATAAATGATGTCATTACTCCACCCATGGAATAATCTGGAATATTCTGCTCCACATTCTGATGTCATAGCTCCATCTTTTTACTTACATAATATTCCCACACAAAATGTATATAAGGAGAGCCCATTCTCCCCCAAAAATAAGAAACTTAGTATCTCTCAGAAGCACATATTTTCTCAGAAAGTGAATATAGCCCCTGAAGTTTCTCACTGTACAGATAGCTGCTTGCAAAGTTAGTCCCTTTGAAGTACTGTGCAGGAATCTCCAGAGATAATTGGCCAACCAGCTTTGGTCATTGTGTACGTATATTGAGACCAGCATCTCACACGTTTGTAGTTATTTGACCAACCAGTCTTTGGTCCACGTATATTGCCTAGACGGTTTATCCTAGGCAAAGTTTCACAGTTATTTGACCAACCAGTCTTTGGTCCACGTATATTGCCTAGACGGTTTATCCTAGGTAAAGTTTCACAGTTATTTGACCAACCAGTCTTTGGTCCACGTATTCATATTGAGACCCGCTTCTCACACGTTTATATTATTGACCAACCAGTCTTTTGGTCCACGTATTCTGTCTAGTCGGATTATCCTAGACAAAGTTTATAGGTTTTATTAAA